>CM038674.1:554462137-555033029 GCA_021605145.1 Aegilops bicornis
ATATTTTGGTACAATTTCATTTTGTTATGCACTAGCTGTTATAAATAATCAAAGTTAGAAATGTATCTCATAAGTTAACATGGACAAGATTACTTATTCGGAGAAGAGCACGACTGCGTGTGCGGTGTTGAGTTCGGCTTGCTTGTAGCACTTCCCGGATGCGCCATCGATTCTTCTCTTCTGGTACATGTAGTATAGCTTGGAGAAGAGCACCAGCGATGGACGGAGACGGCTTCGATGTGTGGGGTTCGCAGCCGTCGGCAAGCGGCCCCGCTCCCCATGCCGGTCTTGACCTCAACTCGCAAGCGCCGACGTCGGAGGGGTTCCCGGGGCTTGGGCTCTACGGAGCCTTCCTCCAGAGCAACGATGATGAGCTCCTCCCTGGGCGCATCAGGGGCTCCAGGCTCCCTCCCTATCGCCCACCCTACACCCGGCGACTGAACTTCGGCGGCTCCTCGTCGGCAGCAGCCAGTCACGGAGGAAATGGTGGTGTGTTCCTCGACGGTCGTCGGGCGAGAGGCGGTGTTCGGCGGCTAACTCGGCCTGGCGGCACCCCGGCCAGAATAAAGACACCCGGGGCGGCGTTCGATGGCGGCGGCGACATTCGGCGAGCCAACTCGGCCGTGGCACCAGCTTAGGCACCGAGGAGTGCCGTCAGGTAAGCAAGCATCCGGCTCCGTGCCCTTCGACAATGGTGATGAAGAATTGGAGGATGATGTGGAGGAGTTAGCGAGCTCCGGAGGTCCCCTGGTGAGCCAAAGCAATCGAGCCCAATGGAGTGATGCTAATAGTGCTTGCTTGTTAGAATTGTGCATTGAGCAACGTGCGGCGAGGAACGATATAATGGTGTGGTGATGAGTTGAAGGGTACCAAGTCATTATCGATGGCTTGCTTTCTATAAGGGGTTGGTGTATTCTCGTAATGCGGTGAAGAACCAGATAGTTGTACTAAAAAACACCCACTCTTTTTGGCGATACATGCAAGTGCACACAGGGTTGGGGAGGAAACCAGATGGAACCATTGATGCCGACTCTGAGTTCTGGATTACATACACAGAGGTACACTTTTACTGTCTATATCAATGTAGTATATCTTTAAATATGTTGGGTCACTGCTGTGAAGATTTTTCATTGCATTGGCAAAGTATATGGGTCTTCTATGCATGTAGTTACGACTATATATGCTTTTATGTAAATAAAATGGACTGTTGATGAATCTGAGCCAGTCAAATAATTTAAGTCCGAGCAAGAAATCTTGATGAATCGAGCCGATACTTCATCTTGGCGTATATACTACTTTTATCCATACATTTTTATGTCCTGGAAGAAACAAGCGGCCAGAGAAGATAAAACAAAGCTGATGCTTTCGACGACCACATACTAATCCATCCATGTGCATGCACCGTTCAACAACAAAAAAATCCATACATTTTTTCATGTCCTAGGAAGAAAGAATGGATACATACTGTATTTATTGAGTATATACTACTTTTATCCAAATGATTGTGTCTGCTTTTTCTTTTATGATCTGATATATCTTGCTTGGTTTCGTAAGCATATACTGGGTGTTTTTTCATTCAGAATGAGTAGGTATTGATTACTTGTGATCTTGATGAATCTCTCATATCTTAACTAGTTTTACTTTTTCACTATCCTGCAGAAGAAACCATACCTAAGGAAGTTGCAGTGGGGTCCTCCAGCAAACGAGGAGTTGCTTGATCGACTATTCAGAGGTTACTTGTGGATGGAAGCACGACCTTTGTGCGCGGAGATGATTATGGTCGTAATCAAGGGCAAGATGCGAGGCGAAGAGGAAGAGGAGGAGTTTCAAGGAACACCTACAAGTACAAGAAACGGAGGAGCCAGAGGGGCAAGAGGTCATTAAGCACTTCAAGCACTTTGACCGGTCCATTGAAGAAGAGTAAGAGCCCAATGGTGAAGATTGTCAAGGACATAGCCAATACCTACAAGGAGTCCGTCAGAGCGTAACACTAAGCAAATGCGTAAACGTGCAAATGAGAAGGTCATATATTCGTGGAAGAGGTGTCAGGAGCTAGCATTTGAGTGTGGCGTTGAGCAAACAGTTGACTATGTCTATGCTATATCTAAGATGTTCGAAACAGAGTACCAAAGGGAGTTCTTTTGTGGCCTGTTAACTCCTGAGCTTAGGTTGGGTTACTTCAAGAAATGGCGCAGGGACAACAATTTGGAGTAGTTCTGAAGTGTGTGTTAAGATGTTGAATCTATTTAAATTGTTGTATATGTTGAACCTATCATGTGTTTGTGAGGTGTTGAACTATTATCCGTGTTGAACCTATTTTGTTTTATCCATGGGCTGAATTAATTTCATTTGCTTACATTCCTTCAAGTTTTATGATATGTGTTGACAATTTGATACATGTGTTGAAACAGGGAAGAAGATCATGTCCCCATGACTGAGGAAGAAGAATATGATGGAGGTAGCACAAGTGAGGATGAGATCATATCTATGTGCCGCAACAATTTGGTGCGGTCAGAATTTAATCTTGAAGTTGGTTCCTGCCTTGGGTATGTACTCGATAACTACTTTGTGAAACTACCTAGGAGGGTCAAGGATATTACGGTTTGGATTGGGTGCGAGGAGACACTAGCCCGAGATACCCAATGCTATAGCATGTTTAGGGTTGAGAGACCTTTGTTTAACAGGCTACATAATACTTTGGTGCAATCATATGGCTTGAAGTCCACTACAAAAATGACATCTGTAGAGGCTCTAGCTATGTTTTTATGGATTGTTGGATCACCACAGTCAGTTAGACATGCTGAGAACGTTTTAGGAGGTCCATGGAGACAGTAAGTAGGACATTTAACAGAGTTTTGACATGCCTCCTCAGGTTAGCACATGACATAATTGTACCCAAGGACATTTTCAGAGGTGCACCCAAACTTAGAAAATCCAGCATTCGGGCCACACTTCAATGACTGCATAGGGGCTATAGATGGGACACATGTGAATGTTGTGGTGGATAAGAGTAAGAGGGTTCCATACTTGAACAGGCACAAGGAAACCAGTCAGAATGTGTTTGCTGTTTGTGAGTTCGACATGAGATTTACATTTGTGATGTCGGGATGGCCTGGTTCAGCACATGACATGAGAGTTTTGAAAGATGCCAGAACGACTCATCATCAAAAATTTCCACAACCACCACCAGGTTTGCTACTTCAAATGTCTTGCAACTTTTTTTTATCCAATTACACTTGTTCATCTAAGTTTCATTGTGTGTCTTTCACAATTTGCAGGGAAGTATTATGTGGTTGATGCGGGGTACCCAAACCGTCCGGGCTACCTTTCACCATACAGATGTACAAGGTACCATGTGCAACAATGGCAAAACGGCCCGCCGCCACAAGGTATGAAAGAAACCTTCAACCATGCACATGCAAAAGTTAGGAATGTCATTGAGCGGTCCTTTGGAGTGTTGAAGATGAAATTTAGGATTTTATTGAACATGCCAAAATTTCCAGAGGACAAGCAAACTAGAATTATTGTTGCTTGTATGGCTCTTCATAATTTCATTCGAGAGAGCAGAATTTCGGATAGGGAATTTGATGCCTGTGATGCGGATGAAAATTATAACCCATCGCCTAGTTCTTACGCATCCGCATGGATGTAAGACGAACCTCTTGTTGAAGATATCGACATGAATGCCTTCCGTGATGAGTTAGCTCATGCTTTGTTTCATGGAGTGTAATTTTTTTTATGAAACTTGATTGACGACTTGTATGTTTAAGTGGGACATCTGATTTGTATGGAGAAAATAAAATTTATCATGTTTAGGACCCTTCATTTGTAAAGATCATTTGTTATGTCAACTCTGAGTGGGAGGAGGCCACATAAGAGTCGGCCACACCAAATCTCGCAGGAAATGGGGTCCAAAGTAGCCAAATGATTGAGAAAGAATATTTATTGTCAATCTAACCCTGCCATCCAAACATCTCTTTGGTTAGAGTTGGTTCAGAATTAGTTCAGGGTTAGAATCTAACTCTAACCTCTAACTGAGTTAGAGTATCCAAACAGGGCCGAAAAGGGGTTTCCCCCCGCTTTCCCCCGCACGACTCACTTACGCACTGTTTATCTGATTATCTCCATTTTCTTGCATGACACGTGCACCTTGATGCTAGATGTCTCGCGTGTTGGGAAAAGGATGAACAAAGCTCACGTAAAAGAAAAGAGTTGAAGAGCATAGATTCCCGACGACCGAGGAGGAGCAAGGAACCTCGCGGTGGAGCGTCTGCAAGGAACCTTGCGCGTTTTCCCCTGTTTTTTGCCGCCTACCCACCTATAAACAACTAAAAGAACATGAACTTTTCGCTAACCACTAGAAACGGTACATCAGGATGCTAAGTTGAAGATGTTTTATTCTCCCTCCATTCCCAAATATAAGTCCTTTTAGATATTTCAATAAGGGACTACATACGAAACAAAATGAGTGAATCTACAGTCTAAAATATGTCTACACACATCAGTATGTTGTAGTCTATTTGAAATGGCTAGAAAGACTTATATTTAGGAACGGAGGGAGTAGTTTATATTGAATTATTGATAACCACGCAACAAGCCACACATGTACAGGACGCATGCAGCCACGCATGTACACAAGCCAACGCACTAACTCCATCCGATCCAACTCATGCACATACGTGCACAGCATGGAGCACACAACGCACGTACACAAGACGTGCATGCACACACGCTCGCCGCAGAATGCACGTGAATAACACATGCATGCGCACACACTCGGGTGCATGGAGGCGTGCACCATCCATGGCGACGTCCGGTTCGTCGTGTTATGGCGAAGCTCGCACGCAACAACGCATACGCATCTCTTGCAGCACCTCTATGCCGTCGTTGCTCAACTACTAGTCGGAGACGAAGACGACCGCAGCCTCGGCCTTAGAGCTAGCACCGATGGAAAAACACGCACGCTGCACGCACACGAGCACATACGGAGTGCCCACGATGTGGTGGTGGTGCGCCCCGCCGCCTCTACTCCTTCTGCAAGACGTTGTCTATCAAGGCGGCTGCATGCTAATGATCATGTGGGTGAGATCTTCTAGGACTCGGATGATGACGAGAAAAATTATGAGACACAAGGTGACGACACCGTCAAGGTCCACGGTCAAGGGGTGCTAGTAAGTGCTTAGATGTGCTTAGAGCAAGTACAATAGAGCTGAGTCATGGGCTATAAGGAATAAACTATAGTATATTTCGCTTAGTTGGAGGAAAGAGAAGAGGAGAG
This sequence comes from Aegilops bicornis, assembly GCA_021605145.1. NCBI lineage: Eukaryota > Viridiplantae > Streptophyta > Magnoliopsida > Poales > Poaceae > Aegilops > Aegilops bicornis. The sequence goes on from CM038674.1 coordinate 554,467,416, forward strand.
AGAAGGTAAGCGGGCTCTTTGTGAAGAGCCAGCTCTAGCACGTGCTCCTGTGCACTTTGTGAGAATGAAAGGTGGGCCTGTAACAAAAAAGTAGTAGTACACTCTTTTGATCTACTATTGTACATGTTGACTATAAGATGGGTCAGATGATGACATGGCATCGGGCTTATAGCCAGCACTGGTCAGTACTATTAATGCTCAGTAGATGAGGTGCTAAGTACATTAAATGGCTTAGTAACTCAAGTCTTCAATGCATATGTGCTTAGTTTATTGGTGCCACATCATATTTTATGCCTACGTAAGGTGCTTAGCAGCTATACATGGTGGAGCACCGGGAGAGGCCAAGGCTGGTCATAGTGGGGAGTAACTTGTACTGTAACATATTACTATGTTACTCTAAACATCTCTATAAACCGGAAAGGAGGGAGTAGTAACATACTAGACTAGTGTCATATGCAGAGTATGGGAGCACATGATATTTTTGGTCCTGACCGATCCCAAGTTGGCTTCTCACCTTCTTGGCCCAACAAAACCCTCCCTCCCCCTGGCGCTTCCCGCCTGGGCGCCACCGAGCCTGTCGCTCCACATTGATGGAAAGTCGTATGACGTGATCTCTCATCGCTTCCGCCATTGAAGCGGCCGATCGAGGGCACCGCCACGCACGCCTCGACATTTCAGACTACAGTGGATAGTAACTTTAGAGCAAGTACTACAATTAGATGACATAAGCAGGCTATAAGGATTTAAATATAGTATTTGTGCTTAGTTGAAGGAGAGAGAAGAGGAGAGAGAAGAGAAGCGGATTGTAAACGTGTACCGGTTGTACTCCAACATACTTTGTGAGACAAAAGGTGGGGCCATTATTAATGATATTGTATTTATAGTAAAGGGACTAACGGACGCCTTAATTACTCCGTTTTTTGAGACAAACCTTGGTGGGGCTATTATTGACTTTTTTTTGAGCTATTATTGCCTTGGACGTGGGGTTTGGGGGCCAAAGGCCTACTATTATACTCGCACGACCGACCTGACATGCTCTACCCTAGCCGCCGTTCTATCATATGGTTTCGCACCGTTCCAGATCTTAGCGCCGCCACGCAATTCTTCTCTAGCCCTCCTTTCGGCGTGCACCGCGAGAAGGGACAACAGTCCTCCGAACCCCGCCTTTCGTGATCCTTTACGGGAGAGGGGCGATCAGGTTTTTGGGGAGCACACTGCGGATCGCTGCCAAATGACGACTTCCTCAATGATGCCTTCTTCTCCGACCTCGGTAACCTCTTCATCAGCGACATCGGTGACAACATCAACCACATCGGTTACGCTCCGCTGTGACAAAGTATGTGATTACATCCTCTGGTTTAGTCCACATCATTACTTTGATGTTTGCAATTTTCGTCATGATCTATTTACTGCTGTTTCAGATTAAATCTCATACTAAATTTCTCATATATTCAACAATCCAATCCAAAAACCTGATCACAGGCAATTTACTCCGAGTGGTTTTGCTGCGCTTTTGAAGCCGCCTATTTTTAAGGGGGTGCAATATAAAAGGTGGCGCACAAGAGCAGTATATTGGTTTCAGATCATGTACTGCTATGACGCCACTAAGGGTAAGCCTGAGGGCGATCTTAATCCTACACATCAGGAAGCTTTTCAGGACATTGATACTCTCTTCAAAGCCGCCCTGCTGAGTGTTCTTGACGATTCCATTTTGGATTCATATATGTCATTTGACAGCGGCAAATACATGTGGGTTGCGCTCGAGGCCACGTTTGGGCCCTAGGGCGCTAGCAACGAGTTGTACGTCATGGAGAAATTCTGTGACTACAAGATGACTGATGAGCGCTCTGTTATTCAGCAGACTCATGAGATATGATCACTCTAAGGAACTTGAGTACTTTAAGTGTGTGTTGCGGACAAATTTTTCTTTGGGACCATCATTGCCAAGCTTCCACCTTCGTGGAACGATTTTGCTACTTCTCACGAAAAACAAGAGACATGAGTTTTCTGTTTTGGATCTCATTAGCACTCATGATTTTGAGGAGAAGGCGAGAGCAAAAGACACACGTGCTCGGGTCGCTGAGGGAGCTTCTAGTGCCCACATGGTACACGAGAAGAACTTCCAGCCCAACCAGCCCCAAAACAAGAAGAACAAATCTCAGGGGAAAGGCAAGTTTGATGCAAAGAACAAGTCGTAACATTCTACCAACTTCAAGAAGAATTCTCATAACGGGAAGGGATACAAACCTCAATTTTGGGCACCGCACAAAATTTATATGGCTGCATCTACCTGCTGTCAGCTAAACTCGTGGTGCTCCAGGTATTCCTACATTCGCAACTAGGTACAATGACCACCGCAAGATGAAATTAGCTTATTCAGATGCGTTGACTTGTTGAATGCACGGTAGAAACGATCCTGTCATGTGTGGAGGAGCAAACAAGCGGTGCAGCCGAAGGTGGAAATCAACCAAGGACTTATGAAATTATATGTAATCTTCCTCGAGCAGGTCAAGATCCCCTTCATCCAGGATGATCGTGTTTTGTCATGCCGAGCTATTGATATGTGCTACTTGTTTTGCAACACCGTTTAAGTATAGCTACTGTTTGCCTATCTTTTGATTCAGGACAATGAATATGATATCGGGGAACTGCATAATATGGACCCATGTTGAGTCATCTCTATTGCCTCATGTGTTTGCAAAGAAATGTGTCAAAGATCAATTGCAAGATGAGGCAGGTAGATAGCTGTGGAGTTGCCAACATGCTCAAAGTGCTCGCAACATTGAGAAGAAACAAGCATGCCCAGGAAATTAATGCGTGCACAGGGAGGCCCTTTGCTCAGAGAAGCATCGACCGATTTTCTTTATTTCCACACCTTCTCACAACTTTGTATATTGGTTATAGTATGGTGAATCATTGAGATGCATAGACATGCTGAACTTTTGTTCTTCTGAATGTTAGTTTAATGTGAGTGTCCGCATCAAGTACCGCATCCTCTAATTTGGTGGATGCACATAGAGAAAATAAATCTCCTTAATTTACTCCATAACCACCCTATTAAATAGGCCTAGTAACAAACCAGACGCATGCAGTGGCCGGCGGGCACATGCATCCTGCATGCATGACCAGTCAACCAAGCCCATGCGCCAGCTCCAATGCAGCAACGCAAAAGAAGAGAGCGGTTCTTTGGAAAAAGTGAGTAGTTAGTGCAGCGGGCCTTATAAACACAAACAACTCGCTCTCCCGCTTCCGTTTCCCCACCCAATTCCCCCCGCTCCCCAATCTTCCTCACTCATCCAGAAAAGCCCGCTCACCTTCTTCCTCACTGCATGTAAAACGCCTGCTCCTCTTCTTCCACTCTCTGTAAATCCCCAAAGACTCCTTCTTCCCCACTCGCACTGCCACTAGGCTCGTCTCTAGCTACTCTGCTCAAACCCGTGAGCTCAGCGCGACACCCACAAGGAAAATGGAGTCGGCTGGCCCCAGCGCCAAGAAGATGAGGCTCCCGCCAACGGCGACGCCGGTTGTAGATCCCGCACCCGGTAGCGCGAGGAGAAGCGGCGAGCCCCCCCCCCCACCCGGATCTGAGGAACCAGTAGAATCTCCGGTGGACCGCATCAGCGATGTCCCGGGCGTCATCCTTGAGGAGATGGCGCACCGCACCCCTCAATCTCGACTGTCGTCAGATATCTGTCCTTCCTGAATTTGATCTCATCAGAGCCATCGTCTCTTCTCACCAGCAGGGCCCCGTTCAATGCCTCTGCATCCCGACAAGCTACCTGATGTCCATACCCGGCAAGGTGGACGCTATCGACATCCTCGAATTCGGAGAACTCCGGCACTTTGAGTTCTACCATTACCACAAAAGTTTCATACCACGAACATACCAAGAATTCGTGCCCACACCACCATTGTCCATCTCATGGTTTTCCTCCTCTCTCCGCACCGCCACCTTCGCAAGTGCCATCTACCAGATGATCCGGTACAAATGCTTCAACTCCCGCTGCTAAAAAACTTTCGCTTGTGGTGGTTTATCCGTCGGAGGCCTCATCAAGACAAGATCATCCACTCCAGTTGCCACCGCCTCGAGTGCTTGCTGATTGTTTTGGGAATAGAAATCAGTATCGCTTGTCTCCAAAAAAGTCGCCTCACCTTAAAAGCATTGGAATTTGTTTTAAAGGACAACAGCTCATCATCGAAGATGCCCTTCACTTGAAAGGTTGCTCCTTCATAGTTGTTATACACATTCAGAAATAATCGCTGCCTCTGCGCCCAAACCGGAGACCTTGGGTGTAATTCGTGACCCGTTTAATAATCACAAGGAGTTGGTGTTTGGCTCCTCACTTTTTCAGTGCACCGTATATTATCATCTACACATTTGTAATCATATGCTGCATTTTTCATTTGTGCGCATAAGTTTTATATCATCTTGGAGTACACTTTGGGTACTAATATTATGTTATATGCTCAATGAAGAGTCCGTCCATTGATAGCCTATCAATCTTTCTTGGATTCTGTCAAGATCATATATATCGAATGTATAGTTTTGATCTGGACATAATTATTGGCTTGCTGCGATGCTTTCGATCTCTGGAGAATTTATACATAGAGGTGATGATTTCTTGCACATTGAAAGCCCGTATATATTGTACTAAAATTAACTGTTCAGTTGTCGTTCTTTCGACATACTCTTTTTTCAGATCTTAGCTGTTTTCAATCTTCATGTCTACTTAGGGAGAACCACATGGAGAAAAACATATAACCAACATTGGCGTAATAAGCACAAGGATTTTCTCATTTCTCATGACATTCGTTTGAGGACGATAACGATGGGACGATATGCATCCAACCAGGCAAACAGAAGCTTTGTCACATTCTTCCTGTTGAACGCGAGGTTACTATTGTCCATGAGGCTTAATTTTTACAACAAGAGATTTCTCACGGACGAACATGTTGAACAACAAAAAAAGAAGTTTCAGGTGGACAAATGGGCTTCTAAACGTGCTCGGCTTATATTTACAATAAGTTGTAGACATCCTGAAATAAATTTTTTTGCACAGGATGTTGATTTTATGGATCAGACCGATCCATTTGTTTGTGACTGCAAAAAAGAGTGATTGGGTTAGATGTTACTATCATGTTCAATCTGGGTTTTGTCTAAAAATTTGATGAACAATTAATTCTTGGGCTTTTTGTACCATTTGTATGCTTGACTTGCATGTTGTTGCCCTCGTACTCCCCCCCACCTGCCACTACACTGCCGCATCTTCCATGGCTGCTGTTCGTTCCCATCCGAGGCCTTGCCGTCGTCCTCCGCCTTGGTTAGCTTCATTGTGCTACTTGCCCGTCGACGTTGTCAACATGGTCAAAACCAAGAGGAATCAGGAGATGACAGACGTGGAGGAGGTCGATGAGGGACCCACAGTGTCATTGCATTTCGTAAGCAGGTGCCTCGTTATTACAAGCCAAAAAATACTTCCTCCTAATTGTTTGACAACTAGGTTCCACACCATTGTCTATGTAGTCAATAAACGATAAAATTACACAACGAGCGGATAACACGAGGGACCCAAAGAAATTTCGCTTGTTTTTTCAGTTTAGAGACGGAGCTCAATCGCTGCTGCGGTGGCCGTGGGTCGTCTAGCCCACGCCACGCTTTTATTAAGCACATGACGAGCCCAGTTGATATATTTTTCTTTACGAAATTGGCTAGCCAGTTTTTTTTTGGAGAATACCAAATCCGAGGCCTACTTGCTTTTCTCAGCCTCATTGGCTGCAAATCTTTCAAGACGAGGAGGGATGTAAGTAGTAAGAAATGGGCTTCCCCAGAAAACGGGCTATAAGTTGTAAGAAATGGGTTGTAAATTTTTAAACCAAAGCCAACCGGCAAATTGCATTAAAATATCATTTTTTTCAGGATTTCTCTAGCTATAAGTTGTAAGAAATGGGCTGTAAATTTTTAAACCAAAGCCAAACGGCAATTGCATTAAAATATCATTTTTTTCAGGATTTCTCCACTCTCTACTCTTATAAAAACCAAAGCCAACTAGCAATTACATTAAAATATCATCTTTTCTCCCACAAGATAAACTACTCATACAAATGCATCTTCATGTTCCGTGCAATGAACGGGCATCTTGCTAGTTAAGATTCTAAATTTCATTCATTTTTTTGCGGAGAATTGTTTTTTGAATTTTATTTTGATATAATTTTTTGAAAATTATTTTTAACGTGACTCGATATTTCGTGATTAAAAGAGTTCGGACCCCACCGAAATATGCAAAATTTCGTTGAATTTTTTAGCAGTGCCCAGAATATATGGTCTGTAATGTTAATAAAAAGAATATGGGCTCCAAATATCCTTAAGAATTAGCAAATGGGCTGTAAATTATTGAAAAAATGGCTAATGGGCTGTATGCTGTTTTTCACAGATTTGGAGTCTGACTTCTGGGCCTACTAGGTTGACGATGACGCTGTCCTAAATTTTTTGACGCCAGACGCAAGGCTTTGTCAACTTAGTCAACACACAACAATGACTGTTGGATGTCCATCCAACGGTCGCCGTGCTTCTTCAACCTCTGATCTTCCGCTCCGGCCGCCCAAACCGGCCGGCGGATTGCTCGCTCCCTCCTCCCGTGGCTGGTGTCTTTGCCGCCAGCCATCCTCTAACCACCCACACATCCTGTTATTTTCCGGCGACGTCAGTCTCACCCCGCAGCCGACCAGTCAACGCTCGTTTTCCCCTCTGCGTGGGCATCCGCTGCGGTGGTTTCACGGCCCGGTGGTTCTCTTCCTGGGCCTCGCCCTCGTCCACCGCGTTTGTGCTCTCGGCGCGGCGAGGTCAACATGGTCAACAAACAACAGCCATCGGAAGAGGTTGATAGTAGGGGCCCACACAGGAAAATGCCTCCTTATTACGCGCAAAACAATGATTCCTCCATGTGATAGCTGGGACCCACCGGAAGGGTCTCTGTATTTCACGAAAAAAATGTTCCCCCGCTGTCAGCTCGGACCCACCGGAAATGCCTCCTTATTACGCGCAAAAAATGTATACTCCCCCTGCTAGCTGGGACTCACCTTGGTGGGAGGCTAACTTGTGGGCCTACTAAGTTTACGGGGACGGAGGGCTTTGTCAACATAGCCTCACTGCCCCCTATTACTCCCACCGCTGGCCAGGCCATCCCTCTACTCACCCACACCCCCTGTTATTCTGCGGCGACGGCAGCCTCACCCTCGTACTCCTCTTCGCGTGGGCATCCACTGTTGCGTCTTCCCCGGCTTCACGCTGTCCCCTTCCTAGGCCACGCCGTCGTCCACCGCCGTGGTGCTCTCGGTGCAGCGTGGTCAATGTGGTCAACGACCGACTTCCATCGGAAGAGTACTGTGCGTGGAGAGGCTGACAGCTGGGTCCACGGCGGCCGGAAGGAAGTGCCTCCTTATTACGTGCAAAATAATTATTCCTCCACCTGACAGCAGGGACCCACCGGACGGGCCACCGTATTTCAAGAAAAATGGTTTCCCCCCTGACTACTAGGACCCACTAGCTACATCTTCGCACGCAAGGAGGTGCGTCCGGGCAAAAAAAAAACAAACAAACGATTCGCCCCCCTGACTGCTGGGACCCACCAGCTACATCTTCGCAGGCAAGGAAGTGCCTAACAGTCGGGACCCACCTGGCCGAAGCATACGTAGCGTTGTCATGCAGTCGCGAACGTAATGCGTACATATATCTTGGTCGATGTAGAGGCGCCGCACGTAGCATGTACACGTCGCATTACAACGGCGAGGTGCAAGAAAGAAAATACGGCCACATATGTGTACATATGGGCGGGGTCTCGAACGCCTACTCGCGCATAAGTACGACGAGGGCTCGTGTACATGGCTGGGTCGGAACGAAGAAACATCATCGTCGTCGTGTTCATGGGGAGGCAACGGAATGCGTCGTGTTCATGGGGAGGCAACGAAATGCGTCGTGTTCATGGGGAGGCAACGGAATGCGTCGTGTTCATAGCGAGGCAACAGAACGCGTGGGAGCCAACCGACTTGGACGGAACAGGCGATGGAAACGAGGCCTGGCGTACCGCACAACGGAGGAAACAGACCTCCTACGTTCGGAACGGGGTCCTGTTGATCGGGAGGGGTGTGGCGTACCGCAAAACGGAGGAAACGGACCTCCTACGGTCGAAACGGGGGTCCTGTTGATCGAGAGGTGTGGCGTACCGCAAAAGCGGAGAAGCAGACCTCCTACGGTCGAAACATGGGTCCTGTTGATTGGGAGGGGTGTGGCGTACCGCAAAACGGACGAAACAGACCTCCTATGGTCGAAACGGGGGTCCTGTTCATCGGGAGGGGTCTGGCGTACCGCAAAATGGGACTCCACGAGATATTGTTCATCTCCACCGTCGACCTCCTCCAGCCTCCACGGGCTCCTGTTCATCCAGCCTCCACCGCGCGCTACTCCACCGGCTACTGTTCAACCACCCCTCCACCATCTACTGTTCATCCAGCCCTCCACACCACGGGGTCCTGTTCAACCACCCCTCCACGGGCACCCCTCCACCGACTCTGCTCATCCAACCCTCCACACCACGGGTCCTGTTCAACCACCCCTCCACGGGCACCCCTCCACCGCTTCATCGCTCATCCAACCCTCCACCACACCACGGGTCCTGTTCATCCAGAGGCAAACTCCACCGCTCACTGTTCATCCAACCCCCGCAACACTCACTTTTCATCCCAGGCGGCATCGATCGGCTTGATTAGCGGCGATAGCGAAGGCATCGCTCGATCGGGTTCGGTTAAAAGCCATCGATCGATCGCTCGGGTTCGATAACACGTAGCTGCGCAGCAATCGCCGAGTTCGATTAGAGCCCAACGCCTCGCTCGGGTTGATTAGAGCCAACGCCTCGCACACACGCAGCAGCGTACGTGTACGAGAAAGCAGCGCATCGCTTCGGCCCCGACCTCCCACCGTAACCGCAACTCCCGAAATTTTCCTCCCCTCGCTTCTACCACGGTTTTTCCGTTATGGACGGCCCAAAGAATGTCATGCAAGCTGCGTCTCCGGCCCGCCGGAGACGAACAACCCATTTTCATCATGATTTTTGTCATAGAAGTAGGAGCCCACCACATCTATGATGATACCGGGTTTTGTCACAATTATCGTCATAGAATTGTCATATGTATGACAGAAAAAAATTTCGTTCGGCCGAAAATGTCACGGATGTGTATTTTTTTGTAGTTCTTGGTTCTCAAAAACTGAGGGAAATACTTACGCTGCTCTACTGCATCACCCTTTCCTCTTCAAGGGAAAACCAACGCAGTGCTCAAGAGGTAGCAAGAAGGATTTCTGGTGCCGTTCTTGGGAGTCTAAGCAAAGTCAACATACCAAGTACCCATCACAAACCCTTATCTCCCGCATTACATTATTTGCCATTTGCCTCTCGTTTTCCTCTCCCCCACTTCACCCTTGCTGTTTTATTCGCCCTCTCTTTTCCGTTCGCCTCTTTTTCGCTTGCTTGTCGTTATGTCTAGTTCCCTATCTTCTCCGCTGTCTCCCAAAAATGAAGTTCTTACTTTTAAGCAAAGGGAGGGAGAAAATCTAAAAGAGGCTTGGTATAGAATTTGCAATGCTCAAAATAGATCTACCAGGAAGCAATCTACTTCCGTGTTTCTCCTCAATTTTTATGTAGGCGCTACTACTTGGTACAGATATATCCTTGATACCATTACCGGAGGGAATTTCTTGGGTAGCCATACTTTTGATTCTTATAATGCTATGATAGATTTGTTTGGCTCACCACTTCTTTTGGTTAATGGAACTATGCTAACTTTGGAGCATGTAATGCAAAGACTTGAAATGATTGAAAATAAAGTTGCTACCATAGAGTTAATTGAAAATTTGGATAAAAAGATCCACAACCAAATTACCCAATATGAATCTAAAGTAGGAGTCACTTTGAAAAATATTAAGGAGAAGGAGCCCATAGTTAATGAAAGAATAAATCAGAATTCCACTAGAATCGATAAACTTGAGGGTATCATTACCAACTTGGGAACCGCTTTTTCTTCCGTAAAGAATACCCCAAGTCCTCCAACTAAAATTTCCAAGCTTATGTATGTTTCTAAAAATAAGGGTAAATCCTCTAGCAAGGAAACTGCGGATCTCAAATCTATAAGTATTCATCCCAATCTTTTTGCTATCATTAAGGAACCATTTGCTACAAATGAATTTTTCGATTTTGTGCCTAAAGGTTTGATAATTAATAAAAATAAATAAACTCATAAGGGTGATAGATGCCTCATTAAAGAATTGCCTACCAAATATGGCAATACCTAGATCTATCCTTGCTTTTATGCCTAGCTAGGGGCGTTAAATGATAGCGCTTGTTGGGAGGCAACCCAATTTTATTTTTAGTTTTTTGCTTTTTGCTTCTGTTTAGGAATAAATATTTGATCTAGCATCTGGTTAGATGTGTTTTATGTTTTAATTAGTGTTTGTGCCAAGTTTAACCTATAGGATCTTCTTGGATGATAGTTATTTGATCTTGCTGAAAATTCCAGAAACTTTCTGTTCACGAAAATAATTGTTAAAAATCACCAGAACGTGATAAAATATTTATTCCAATTGATTCTGATCAATAAAGAAATTTTCTATGTCTTCCTATTTTTTCTGAATTTTTGGAGTTCCATAAGTTTGCGTTAGTTACAGATAACTACAGACTGTTCTGTTTTTGACAGATTCTGTGTTTCGTGTGTTGTTTGCTTATTTTGATGAATCTATGGCTAGTAAAATAGTTTATAAACATAGAGAAGTTGGAATACAGTAGGTTTAACACCAATATAAATAAATAATGAGTTCATTATAGTACCTTGAAGTGGTGTTTTGTTTTCTTTCGCTAACGGAGCTCACGAGATTTTCTGCTGAGTTTTGTGTTGTGAAGTTTTCAAGTTTTTGATGGATTATGGAGCAAGGAGTGGCAAGAGTATAATCTTGGGGATGCCCATGGCACCCCAAGATAATATAAGTACACCTAAAATCCAAAGCTTGGGGATGCCCCGGAAGGCATCCCCTCTTTCCGTCTACTTCCATCGGTAACTTTACTAGGAGCTATATTTTTATTCACCACATGATATGTGTTTTGCTAGCGTCTTGTATTATTTGAGTCTTTGTTTGTTAGTTTGCCACAATCATCCTTGCTGTACACACCTTTTGAGAGAGACACACATGATTCGGAAATTGTTAGAATAATCTATGTGCTTCACTTATATCTTTTGAGTTATATAGTTTTTGCTCTAGTGCTTCACTTACATCTTTTAGAGCACGGTGGTGGATTTGTTTTATAGAAACTATTGTTCTCTCATGCTTCACTTAGATTATTTTGAGAGTCCTACAAAACAGCATGGTAATTTTCTTTAATTATGATAAGCATTCAAGATTAGTAAAAAAAATTCTTATGAGTGTGTTGAATACTATGAGAAGTTTGATGCTTGATAATTGTTTTGAGATATGGAGATGGTGATATTAGATCATGCTAGTTGAGTAGTTTTGAATTTGAGAAATACTTGTGTTAAAGTTTTGTGATTCCCGTAGCATGCACATATGGTGAACCGTAATGTGATGAAGTTGGAGCATGATTTATTTATTTGATTGTCTTCCTTATGAGTGGCGGTCGGGGACGAGTGATGGACTTTTCCTACCAATCTATCCCCCTAGGAGCATGCGCGTAATACTTTGCTTTGACAACTTGTAGATTTTTGCAATAAATATATGAGTTCTTTATGACTAATGTTGAGTCCATGGATTATACGCACTTTTCTTCCTTTCACCATTGCTAGCCTCTCTAATACCGCACACTTTTCGCCGGTATCATACACCCACCATATACCTTCCTCAAAAAAGCCACCATACCTACCTATCATGGCACTTACATAGCCATTCCGAGATATATTGCCATGCAACTTACCACTGTTTCGTTTACTATGACACGCTCCATCATTGTCATATTGCTTCGCATGATCATGTAGTTGACATCGTATTTGTGGCAAAGCCACCGTTCATAATTCTTTCATACATGTCACTCTTGATTCATTGCATATCCCGGTACACCGCCGGAGGCATTCACATAGAGTCATATTTTGTTCTAATTATTGAGTTGTAAGTAAATAAAAGTGTGATGATCATCATTTTTAGAGCATTTTCCCAAGTGAGGAAAGGATGATGGAGACTATGATTCCCCCATAAGTCGGGATGAGACTCCGGACTAAATGAAAAATAATATATATATATATATATATATGAGAGAAAAAGAGAGAAGGGACAATGTTACTATCCTTTTACCACACTTGTGCTTCAAAGTAGCACCATGATATTCATGATAGAGAGTCTCCTATGATATCACTTTCATATACTAGTGGGAAATTTTCATTATAGAACTTGTCTTGTATATTCCGATGATGGGATTCCTCAAAATGCCCTAGGTATTTGTGAGCAAGCAAGTTGGATGCACACCCACTTAGTTTCTTTTGTTGAGCTTTCATATACTTATAGCTCTAGTGCATCCGTTGCATGGCAATCCCTACTCACTCACATTGATATCTATTAATGGGCATCTCCATAGCCCGTCGATATGCCTAGTTGATGTGAGACTATTTTCTCCTTTTTGTCTTCTCCACAACCACCATTTTATTCCACACATAGTGCTATGTCCATGGCTCACGCTCATGTATTGCCTGAAAATTGAAAAAGTTTGAGAACATCAAAAGTATGAAACAATTGATTGGCTTGTCATCGGGGTTGTGCATGATTTAAATACTTTGTGTGGTGAAGATAGAGCATAGCCAGACTATATGCTTTTGTAGGGATAACTTTCTTTGGCCATGTTATTTTGAGAAGACATAATTGCTTAGTTAGTATACTTGAAGTATTATTATTTTTATGTCAATATTAAAGTTTTGTCTTGAATCTTTCGGATCTGAATATTCATACCACAATTAAGAGAATTACATTGAAATTATGCCAAGTAGAATTCCACATCAAAAATTCTGTTTTTATCATTTACCTACTCGAGGACGAGGAGGAATTAAGCTTGGGGATGCTTGATACGTCTCCAACGTATCTATAATTTTTGATTGTTCCATGCTATATTATATTCTGTTTTGGAAATTACTGGGCTTTATTATACACTTGTATATTATTTTTGGGACTAACCTATTAACCGGAGGCCCAACCCAAAATTGATGTTTTTTGCCTATTTCAGAGTTCCGCAGAAAAAGAATATCAAATGGAGTCCAAACGGAATGGAACCTTCGGGAACGTGATTTTTGGAACGAACCCCCCTGGGTGCGCCCTCCACCCTCGTGGGGCCCATGTTGCTCCATCGACGTACCACTACAAGAAATATGTCAACTTGTGACCTTGACTATTGTTCACTAAAAGGTCATGGTTTTTCATTTGCGACCTTTTTGTGACCAAAAACCGAAGGTCAAAAGCTGACAGTCGTAAACTGAAATTAACGACCAGAAGGTCGTTGAACCCATGACCTTTTGTTTTGGTTACTAGCTGTCTGCCCAGGCCACGTCGGATCCGACGTGGCAAAATTGTGACCAATTCATAAGGTCGTTACTTAGAATCAGCCCGGTCCATTTGATTGCTTTAGATGGGCCGAGCCCATTAATTCATCCTTTTAATATTTTTTCCTGTCAATTTTCTTTGATTTCATGGGCCTAGCCCAACATTATAGCCTTTTTATTTTCTCGCCATGGCCTTTTGGCTCAACAATTCCAGATTTTTTATAATTACAATTTTCTTTTCTTGTTTTAAGATGGGTCAATTGAGATGGGTCCCAATTGTAAGTTACAGTAATTGGTCCCAGTTGTCAGGTTCTAGTAAGTGGGTCCCAATTGTCAAGGTCATATTCTTCGGATTTCAATTTCATAGTAAATAAATAGCCAGTATTTAAATTGGCATAGACAAAAAAATACAAGTAGTACTTAAAATAACAGCAGCCAAAATCGGTATGGAGCTGCTACTCTATAAATAACACATAATACATCTTCAATCACTGTTCTACAAGCTCTATGTGTAACAACTACAGAATCAGTATGGAGCTCTATGTGTAACAGCTACAGAATTTACAAGCTCTATGTGTCTTCAATCTTCTTCAACATGGAGCTCCTTGATGTAGCACAAATCGGCACATGCAACATCACAGGAAGGCAATTTTAGTGCTCCATCAATCATACAGACAAAGTAATATTGTTGAAGAATAGGTTCAAATGAGAAGGCATCATGAAACTAGTGATACAACAACATGCAGAAAACACTACAATGTAATACTGTTGTAAGTTCATATCAGCGCAAAATTAGCACTATTATATAGATCAAATGATATGTCCCCCTTTTAATAAAACTGTAGTGTATGCTAGTGACAGAACAAGGGATTGTAGTGTATGCTAGGGACAAAACAAGGGATAGGCCTAATATGATGTGCCAGATTGCCAGCAACAGTGCTTACATGCATCTTCATATAAAAAGATTGTACTGAAGCTTACCAGGATTTCAAAAGCAGGGGTTATCTAATCTTTTATGCCATCCTCCCAAAATTTGGCTAGATGATTCTGCAACTGTAGTTGTACCCAGCTGCTCAAAATATAAACATATAGATGAGTGCTTCTCACATGTCACCACAGGTAAATAACAATACACATAAATGAATGAACAGTGGCATATTCTACAGCAAGATGAACCAACAGAGATATATCTTGTAGCCTACAACAATCAAGTTAGAAATCACATCCATTTTCTAATTAAACAACACCTAAATATATACATGCACTACTTCAGGAAATTTATGACTAGGAGATGTATTAATAGCAGATTACGAACTAATGTACTTGTACTTGATCTAGTTGAATAAATGCAGATTAAGTTTCTGGTACAGCCAGCTCCAACTTATGCTACTAGCTATTGACAGAAAAACACACACAGAGAGAGGGGGGAGGAGATCCAAATGACAATATGTCTCTGACAAGCGACCCGAGGGAAGATCGACCACTCGACGCTGCATCGACGGGTACCTTCTTCTTGAAGATTTCTTCTTTGCCCCTGAAGAAGCATCCGCGAGCAGGCTCGGCATGCCTACAATCTGCATCATCATGCATGCACAAGTGTGTCAGTTTCAACATAGTAGGCTAGCTTTATAAGGAAGAAAGGAACACTCCATCCATCCATCTGATGCAAATGTTTGCACTAAAACTATGATGAACTGCACCCAATTATATCTCTAGGAGAGGGCCCGCTTGTACAACAACAATACCAACTAACAAGAGCTAATTAATAATCCTACTATATACTAGCATAAAAACCGAACAAGTACTTCCACTTCAATCAAGTGTGGACAAGTAATCATTTAAGCGAGGACAGTTTCACAGCCCAATATTGATGTTGCTAAGAAGCGGATATATAAATACGGAGCTGAAAGTGGCAACATATACATATACCTTCAAAGACAACCTCCTCAAAGCACTACTCCACATTCACTTTGGTCTTCACGATGCATTCTAGATAGACATAAAGTCAATGCCTTCCTTCTTGGTGACCACCCCCTCGCTCTCCTACCAAACCCAACATCTAAATTCAGCTCTTAAACACAGACATGAATAAATCGACACGAGAAACCTACTATGCAACATCCCTCAACACAATACAGACAATAAAGTAGTACTTGTGTCAAGCTGGTCTACTTAATCATGTATAACTGAAAACACAAGCATGTAAGTTGATGTGTAGTTCACAGATACTAGGAAATTATATATGTACACTTTTTCAGTGCATACATATGTACTGTAAGGCTTCCGTGAAGTGACATTAATGAGGACCAAACATATACATGCCCTTGGAAATAGAAGTTACATTCAGTTCACCATTGCATTAAAACCTCCATGCTGTAGTGAAAAATAACAAGAAAAGGTTTTCTAGTTATTAACAGGACAAAAACTGATAAGTAGGAAGCTAGTCACATCAGGTAAAAAGTTAAGTAGCACGGTTTTCAATTTTAAGAAGCATAAATGCAAGCCAGTCCTAGATACTGTTCTTGGATGTTATCAGGACTCAAGCACTGGGATGGCATAGCTAAACATAGTGCAAGAATGACTTGAACAAATATTCCCCAAAGACTAGATGCATGCTATGGAGGAAAACAATAACTTGTTTGATTGTTTTGCATTCTGAACCATAAATACACTTGTTCAGTGCAAACATATGTACTGTAAGGCTTCCTTGGAGTGACATTAATCAGGACCATACATATACATGCCGCTAGAAATAGAAGTTACATTCAGTTCACCAATACATTAAAACCTACTATATACTGGAGTGAACAAGAAAACAAGAAAATGTTTTCTAGTTAACAGGAAAAAAACTAATAAGTAGAAGTTAGTCACATGATGGACCCGCAATATTTGAAGTCCCAATGTACATGCAAAGTTCTGTTACCACAAATGCAGGAATAGTCCTTTAGTTCCAAACAGGACAACGCCAACCTCGTCGCTCCTATGAAAAACCAGTTGTAGAGTACAAAAAACGCAAAGTCAGATTAACAGACGCTTGCATTTGTATTGGGTTGGGCCAATCACAGATTTTCGGATGGAAAGAGCGTGTTGCTTGCCTTCTTGCGCACGAGGGTGGTGCAGACATTCTCGACCTCCTGCAGCGCCCGGTGCATCGACAGGCCGACATACAGCAGCAGAACCAGCCCCTCCTACACGGCAATCGGCAAATCAAAGCCGTCAGCGTAACAGAAGTTATTAGGCTCCAATACACAGGCTCACAATTTGACATTCACACCACATCACTACGGATCTATCAGTTTAGCAATTGACATTTTCTTGAACAAGGATAAAATCACCCCTTTACTTTACTTGGAACTGAAAACTATGACATGAGTAGGAGTAGTCCCACTCACATACGGTAATTATAACACCAATTCTCATGCAAGTCAAGAACATGGCTGGTTCATATATCTCATGAATCGAGAACTATGATATGGGTTCCAGGTTTCAGTAAAATAAGGTAATATTGACTAGAAAATATTTGAGAATGAAACTACGAGTGGCGGTGTTCCAGGTTTTGTTTACGTATAAGCATAAGCAAGGAAAGGACTACGCATACGGTTGACCAAAACTGCTCATCGATGTCGGTGCAAAACACTCAACAAGTAGAGCGCAATCAACGACAAACACGCTGATCGCAAACGTCGCCGTCAACATGATCGAGTGCAATTCAAACACACAGCAGGTAACATAAGATGCACTTTGGTTTTACCCAACAGTTTCAGGTAGCATATTTAGCACATCAGGAATACACCACATGAACTGCATGCTCAGGTACTGACATAACATAATCACGACGGCGAATCCGTAAAAAGTTAATGCATGGATACATTTTAGCACAACCAGAATACATCTCATGAACAAGAAATCCAATAAGCTATTAGACAAGAGCAACTTTTATTTAGTATATGCAATGCCCACCAAAATCCTAACAGAAGCACTAACGAAATCCAATAGAACATGAATAAACTATAAACTAAACTAATCTAGGTATACTAGTCCAACAATCCCACCAGCATAATTCTCACAAAATCCAACGGTGCTAACCAGCAACACTGCTAAGCCTGCTAAATTCCGTACTAGCGCAGTCCAAAAGCATAGCACACACGAAACAACAGGGCATTAACAATTTGATCTAAACCAAAGCCACACAGCAGAGAGCTCGAGAAGCGAATCTCACGGTTCTGTTAGAAGTTGCCGGTGATGTTCTCCGTCTTGCGGGCGGCCTCGCCGAACCTCTTCCCCATCTTCCCCAGGACGTCCTTCACCGAGTCCATGGTGTCTGCAGAAACACGACAGCGCCCAAAATCGTGAGATTGAAAAAAGGGGCAATGCAAACTCTTCCGCAATCGGAAGCTAAGCGGGGCCAGATTTGGGACTCACTATTGGGAGGCGGCACGGAGCCGGCGGCGGGGCCGGAGACGGGCGGCGGTGAGTAGGACGTGGCAGCGTGGTACGGGGGAGGGGGCGGCGGGGCCAGGTCCTCCGGCGAAATCCAATCGAGTAGGTGTCGTCGCTGTCCTCCGGCGGGACAGGGAGGCAAAGGCGCTCCAGAACGGGCGCGGAGGAGGAGATCGAGGCTTGGGACTCCGGTCTTTGGGCCAGGCGTGCGGTTGGAGAAGAAGGGAGGGGTTGGATCGGAGGGCGCCACCGCGGACCGGGATCTAGAGGTTGGGTGCGAGAGAGAGTGAAACGGACGGTGTGGAAGGACGGTGGGAGACGACGAGAGAGCGATGCGATGGGAGCCGCCTTCTTCGATCTGGATCAGGGAGAGGAAGAGAGAGAGGTTGCTGTGGCGGTGGCGGATCTGGCCGCGGACTGGCTTCGTCGGCTCGATCTAGTGCCATGGGAGAGAGGGAGAGGTGCGGTACAGAGTGCTGGCCGGGGAAGGGTCGACGGCGGTGGGGGTTAGAGGAGGACGACAGGATTCCCGCTTGAGGTGGCGGCGGCGAGGGAGGAATGCAGCGCTAGGGTTCGCGCGAGAGAGAGGAGGTCACGAGGGGTGGGGTTCGAGGGAGAGGGGGGTTTGCTGCCGTGGGTTGGATGGTTGGACGGATGGACGGTCAGATGGATGCCATGTCATTGATCCAAGCCACAAGTAATTCCACCAATCAGAATTAAGTTTTTGTAGGGTTTTTTTTCCTTTTTTTCTCTTATAGGGCAAATGTCCAATGTTATGTCAAAATTCATGGCAAAGTTTGTCCAAATGATCTCATATTTTGCATAAGTGTGCATATTGGAATGACAAACAATGTTGCTAAAGGGAATTTTCATTTTCTTTGCACAAAAATTTTATTTTCCATTTTTCGAGTGCCCCAAATGAGGTTTTTTTGTGAAGGACCTACCATTTATTTGTTGCAAAATTGTACGAAATCAATTTTTAAAAATACTAGGCCATATTTAATGCACAATTGACCAAATGGTTGGGTGTAAAAAGTTGTGATCCACCTCTGGTGAAAAAGACAAATTTCCGCCGATTTAGTTGGAAGCGGGTCAAATTTGAACTGCAGCTACCTCATAGTTTGCTCTTTATTTTTTCTAAAAATCATTTATAGGTACATAAGTATCTGTTTAATCAGAGAAACATAAAAATTTCCAAGATTCAACCACTAGCTAGGAACGGTCAAGCCCGCCGTTTTGACCGCATTTTGAAACGGGCATAAAAAATTCAATCAAAAATTGGAAAACCTTCGCATTGTGTCATTATATATGACCAAGTTTCCAGGAAAATTAATAAACTTGTAATACAGAAATTATTTTAAAAAAGTGTTCTCAGAAATTAGCTATCATGCGTGAAGATTCATGGCTTTCAAGCCAAATGATCAATCTTATGGCCACATTCATGGCATAGTTTGTTCAAATGATCTCATATTGTGCACAAGGGTGCATCTTGGAATTCGAAACAATGTTGATTTGGGGAGTTTTCACTTTCATTGCACAATAGAGCCATTTTCCATTTTTCGAGTGCCCCAAATGAGGTTTTTTTGTGAAGAACCTACCAAGTAATTATTGCAAAATTGTACCAAATCAATTTTCTAAAATACTAGGCCATATTTAATGCACAATTGACCAAATGGTTGGGTGTAAAAAGTTGTGATCCACCTCTGGTGAAAAAGACAAATTTCCGCCGATTCAGTTGGAAGCGGGTCAAATTTGAACTGTAGCTACCTCATAGTTTGCTCTTTATTTTTTCTAAAAATCATTTATAGGTACATAAGTATCTATTTAATCTGGGAAACATCAAAAGTTTTCCAAGATTCAACCACTAGCTAGGAACGGTCAAGCCCGCCATTTTGACCGCATTTTGAAACGGGCATAAAAAATTAAAAAGATCAAAAAATTGGAAAACCTTCGCATTGTGTCATTATATATGACCAAGTTTCCAGGAAAAATAATAAACTTGTAATACGGAAATTATTTTAAAAAAGTGTTCTCAGAAATGAGCTATCATGCGTGAAGATTCATGGCTTTCAGGCCAAATGATCAATCTTATGGCCACATTCATGGCATAGTTGTAACACCCCAAAAATTTAACCATGATTTATTGATTAAAATTTTGCCTTGGTAAATTAATTTTTTTCTGTATTTTTCTTTGATTCAGAACCCCTCTTTTCTCCTGAACTGTGAAGTTTTCACTCCAAGTAAAAACTTTTCAAATGTTGTTGGACTTGTATACCCCCTCAAGAAAACATTTCTTTTATCAGTGGAATTATTTATATGATTATTTTCCCTGAGCTTTATTTCTTTTAAAAATGATTTTTTTTCACCAGCTTTAGAGCCTCTTTTGCACTACAACCCTTTGATAAATTTATTTAAAAATCCCACCAAAATTTGGGGATGACATGTGATGTTCCTAGATCACTTTTGTGCAAAAAGATCTTTTAGCATTTGGAGATTTTGAGCTCTACACCAAGTTTTCAAATCTGGTCCAGTTTGCACTTTGGCACTACAACCTATTTAAATATTCTTTTAAAACTTCCACCAAAATTAGGGGATGTCAGTAGGAGTATATAATTCAACTTTGTGCCAAAATCCACTGGTGTTCTTTGAAAAATTTGAGCCAAACATCCTCTTTTGCTCTCTGGTCCAGATTGGCTTTTTCTACTGCAACCCTAATTTATTTTGCTCTAGTGCCCATGAGCTTTTTCTTGCTTATAGTCCTCCCTACCAAACCCTTAAGTCCAGGAGAATGGACCCATTGGAGTATTTTTGGTCCATGAAACTATGCCCTTTTCTTTCTGTCCAGATTTGGATTTATCAAAAGCTTGCACTATCAAGTTTCTAGTCTTGACCAACTAACCTTGCCACCATCACCTACACCTAAAGAGACACTGGTCTGGAGTTTTTGGACACCCCAAGGGATGCCTAGAGGCCTGTGGCATTCTGTCAAACACCTTGAGTGCATGAACAGATTTGGCATGATCTTTAGTTTGCATTGTAAACTTGATCTTCTGACCCAACAAGCTTGTCCACTAAGCTCCTAGATGGCCCTGACCTAGACCTGTTAATCCCCAGCCCCACCCAAGCCACCTGGCATGCCTTGGCATTTTGTCGAATGCCTGGCGTGCACTGGGCGCGCCCAGAGCGCATGTTTTGCACGCGCACGCACCGAGTCGCCGTGTCCCACTGCCGCCTCCACCCGCCCGTTCTGGCCCCGTCTCGCTCACAGCTAACACGCCTGCCTCCTCCCTCGCCGCAGAGCCGCCCCTGGAGCCCCACAGCGCCGCCGACAGGTCGGCCATGGCAGCTAGCGGCCGGCCACAGCAGGCCCCGGCCGTGGCAGCACCGCCCGAGCCACTCCAGCGCGCCAGTTGCCCCTGGAACAACTCGATCTCATCCGTAAGCCCGTCCGCTAGCTCGCGTCGCCCTGCAGCAACAGAACGGCGGTTCGCCGTCGAGCCTATCCATGGCTGGCGCGGGAACCGACCTCTCCAGGCTATATATAGCCCCTCGATCACGCCTAAGCTCGTCAGCAGCCTTGTGCAAGTGGTAGGAAGCTCCCGTCTTCTCTAACTTGGGCGGAGGCCATCATCTCCCCCATCTCCGGCAGGTTCGGCTGCCGCCACGCTCCGGTAAAATCCGGCCAGGACCGGGGCCCCCTAACCTCTCCAATGCGTCCATCCTCCTCCCCTCGACCTCGCGGAGCCACCTAGCACCTCAAACTCGCTTGGGAACCACCGTAGCGCGAAGCCCCAACTCTCCCGAAGCCGCCGTCGCTGGCTTCGCCGCGGCGACTCCCTCCATCCCCGCCACCCCCTCGACCACCGGGAGGACCGCCCTGGACTGGCGGATCCATCCCTGCCCTCCGGAGCCGCAAGGAGCCGCCAATCGCCGGCGTCGATCGCCGGAGCCCCGCTTCCGCTCGGGCAGAGGAGAAAGGAGGGAGGGGCGACTGGTCAAACCTGACCAGTGGGCCCCCTGGACCCACTGTCAGTGACCCCGAGCCGGCCCGCGCTGTTTTAAGTGGAGGCGTAAACTCAAAGTACGTCTCCTACGTGTACCTATTCAAAACGTTTTTTTTCTTTTTTCTGTTTTTTTTAAAAACAGAAATTTGACTAAACTTTGACTGGCTATAACTTTTTAAATATAACTCCAAATGAGTTGATTCTTTTTCCTACCTTCCTCAAATTTTGCTAGTTTATTTTCATATTTATTTTAAAAAAATTCAGACAACTTTTTTGTACTGTTTTGAAACTATGGGTTAATTTGAATATTTTCAAAAATAGGATTTTGAAGAAGAAGAAAACTTTCAAAGGTTTTTGAATGCACCCTGCCTCTCCACAACTTAAAGGCAAGCATTCTGAACCCTGGCATAAAATTTTTATGTGTTGTTTGATACGGTTACCACACCACTTTGACATGGAGCAATAGATATTTTATATGATGATTCAATCATACGCATGAGTGCATAAAGGAGAGTCTTTGCTGCTGAAAATGGACATGCTTGTGATAGTGATCATCCTCGTATGCCTTTCGTGCCTACCGGAAGGAAGCCGGGAAAGTCTCTGTCTTGGGTAGACCCGAGCTTGTCCCTAGTTCCTCGTAGAGACGAGTGTGTCCGGTATGGCATGATGGGGTGTGATGAGTGGTGATTTTGTCTGTTGGATGAAATATATTTGTTATGCTAATCATGCAGGGAATACTTAAACCTCCTGAGTCGACCATAGATCGAGTCTTGTTCGATAGAACCCCACACTTGTTTCAGTACTACCACTTGTCCCTGCGGCGGGTAGATGCAGTTCGATAAGTTGTCAACCCGTTTCTAGCACACACCGTACAGAGAGGCCATGGTGGAAGATACCGACTGCAGCCGGTAGGCATGCCACCTGGTTCGGGGGCATGGGTGTTTCCGTTTGGGACCGAGAGGGGGGCACCCCTTAGTAGCGCGCGGTATAAATTTGATCCCATGCTAATCGTGGTTGTAGCCTCCCCACTTAGAGTTTTGCTTGACAGGTGTCGTGGGTGATTCGGACACCGGTAAGTTAAGCTGGTGTGTCTTGGTCGTGTGTTTTCAATTAAAAGATCAGAGACGGAATTAGTCCCGATGGACTAAAGGAATCCGTTACTCATGGGTAAAGAGTACACCCTCTGCAGAGATTATATCTATTCGAATAGTCGTGTCCATGGTTAAGGACTACAGTCTGGGATGGGTCAAGTGTTGGTCTTCGGAGGGAAAAACTGCTAAAAACAGAACAAGGATCATGGCTTGTGACTCATGATGATTATGGTTATTATTATTATGGACTAACCCTTTATATTATTTGAATTATTGAGTATCCCTGGGACGGTTCTACCTCCTGGATATTCACTGTTATTATTCTCTTATAAGCCCTTTATGTGGTGTCGCTCAGACGCCCGACTGTGGCTTGCTTGTCATTTAAATTACTTATAAGCCCTTTATGTGGTGTCGCTCAGACGCCCGACTGTGGCCTGCTTGTCATTTAAATTACTTATAATCCCTTTATGTGGTGTCGCACAGACGCGCGATTGTGGCATGTTTGTTATTTACTTACTTTATAAGCCCTTTACATGGTGTCGCTGAGACGCCTGACTGTGGCATGCTTGTTATTTCCATTATTTATAAGCACTTTATGTTGTGTCGCTCAGACGCCCGACTGAGGCATGCTTGTTATTTACTATCCTTTCGAGGCATCGCTTCAGACACCCGATCGGTGCATTTTATTTCTACTCTGTTATTGCAAATTCATGTTGTATATAAATAACCTGCTTGCATGCATCAGGGATTTTACTTTATGACTGACATTGCGATCATAGAATATTTCAGAGCATGATTATCGTTTGTTATATTATACCCGTGTTCATAATGTTTGCGAGTACATTCAAAGTACTCACTGGCTAGCCCCTGGCTATTGTCTTGGCCAGATTTCTTGCTTGGAGAGGAGCGTTGCTATGACAGCCCCGGAACCTAATAAATGGTGATAGCAGCCTCGCGAAGATAGGAGTTACCCAGGTCAGCTGTTCCTGTGGGAATTGGAGTCCCATAGACGCTGAAAGACCACAAACTGCTTCCACAATCAACCACTAGAAACCTTGTGTTGTACTCATAGGCCAGAATGGTCTTGTACTACATATTTTGTAACTTGCTTGGAATTTCTGTATTAAGTTTGTGCCTCATCGGCTAACAGTAATCCTGGGGATGGTGAGCACAAGGGCCATTTTCTAGGAAATTAATATCCCAAAAATCTGGTCCTGACAATAGTTTGTTCAAATGATCTCATACTGTGCACAAGGGTGCATCTTGGAATTCCAAACAATGTTGATTTGGGGAGTTTTCACTTCCATTGCACAAAAGAGCCATTTTTCATTTTTCGAGTGCCCCAGATGAGGTTTTTTGTGAAGAACCTACCAAATAATTATTGCAAAATTGGACCAAATCATTTTTATAAAATACTAGGCCATATTTAATGCACAATTGACCAAATGGTTGGGTGTAAAAAGTTTTGATCCACCTCTGGTGAAAAAGACAAATTTATCGATTCAAATTTGGAAGCGGGTCAAATTTGAACTGCAGCTACCTCATAGTTTGCTCTTTATTTTTTCCAAACATCATTTATAGGTACATAAGTATCTATTTAATCAGAGAAACATCAAAAGTTTTCCAAGATTCAACCACTAGCTAGGAACGGTCAAGCCTGCCGTTTTTTCCGCATTTTGAAACGGGCATTAAAAATTCAAAAAAAATCAAAAAATTGGAAAACCTTCGCATGGTGTCATTATATATGACCAAGTTTCCAGGAAAAATAATAAACTTGTAATACGGAAATTATTTTAAAAAGTGTTCTCAGAAATGAGCTATCATGCGTGAAGATTCATGGCTTTCAGGCCAAATGATCAATCTTTTAGCCACATTCATGGCATAGTTTGTTCAAATGATCTCATATTGTGCACAAGGATGCATCTTGGAATTCCAAACAATGTTGCCTAAGGGAGTTTTCATTTTCTTTGCACGGAAAATTCATTTTCCATTTTCTGAGTGCCCGAAATGAGTTTTTTGTGTGAAGGACCTACCATATATTTGTTGCAAAATTGGACCTAATCAATTTTCTAAAATAGTAGGCCATATTTAATGCACAATTGACAAAATGGTTGGGTGTCCAAAGTTTTGATCCACCTCTGGTGAAAAAGACAAATTTCCGCCGATTCAGGTGGAAGCGGGTCAAATTTGAACTGCAGCTGCCTCATAGTTTGCTATTTATTTTTTCCAAAAATCATTTGTAGTTACATAAGTACCTATTTAATCATAAATACATGGTTTGGTGGCGATACGTCAAGGTTTGGACGGTGGCCGAGGGCCCCAACTCTAGAGCGCGTAAACTCACATGCCCGCCGCGTGGTCACCGTGTGACCGTGGCGTTGCCATGTGTTATGGGCGGCCTAGGCATGTCTAGTGGGTTGGGCACTCCCTAGGTAGGTGCTAGGAAGAAAATCATAACATAAGATTCTCACGAGGAGATCGATCGATGCTCAAACATGAATAAGCAGCCAAGTGTTTGATTTGCGGTACGGGAAATGCCCATGGCTAATGGGCATGAGTTTTGGCTGAGGATGATCAGTTACTAAGAAGACCGTCTTCACACATTTTCAGCTCAAAAGGAGGAGCCTAGGTGGTACTTGCTTTGCGAAGTACCACACTGGACATAAATACGAATGTTGAAGCTGGGCTCAAATTAATGAATGGATTGAGATGGCATTTGGTGGAGGATGGTTATTTGGGCATAGGAAAGCATCAGAGAAAATGGATACCATTTGGACATGCCAAAGTGGTACTTCCTTCACAAAGTGCTGCTTTGAACAGAATAGGAAAACGAATATTTTTCAAATTATTTTTGAACTAGGCAAGGAATGTTTTTGACATATTTGATGAATATATGATCAAACATTTATGAATTTTTTTTGGGAATTTTTGGAGTAACAGAAATATAGGTTGCTTCACAACCTAGGGCAAAAACTGCCACATGGACATGACACATAGGCAAAACTGATGAGATGACGCGTAGTCATCACAACCTACCACAATCTACAAGGCTATGACCATCTATATTGGTCGTTAACAACTAGAAATAAGGCAGCGAACCAGCACTGTTTGCTTTATGACCATTTCGTGTAAGGAAATTATGACCTTTCTGACCAAAATGGTCGCAATGGTTTAGGGTTTGGAGCCCCTCGAACAGCTTTTGACCAATTGGTCTGAAATGGTCATAGATCTATGACCAATTCTTCCAGGGTCACTGACAGAAGGTCACTAGTTGACATATTTCTTGTAGTGTACTTCTTCCTCCTATATATACCTACGTACCCCCAAACTACCAGATATCGAGCCAAAAACCTAATTCCACTGCCGCAACCTTCTGTACCTGTGAGATCCCATCTTGGGGCCTTTTCTGAAGCTCCGCCGGAGGGGGCATCGATCACGGAGGGCTTCTACATCAACACCATAGCCTCTCCGATGATGTGTGAGTAGTTTACCTCAGACCTTCGGGTCCATAGTTATTAGCTAGATGGCGTCTTCTCTCTTTTTGGATCTCAATACAATGTTCTCTCCCTCTCTTGTGGAGTTCTATTCGATGTAATCTTCCTTTGCGGTGTGTTTGTTGAGACCGATGAATTGTGGGTTTATGATCAAGTTTATCTATGAACAATATTTGAATCTTCTCTGAATTATTTTATTTATGATTGGTTATCTTTGCAAGTGTGGAGTAATAGTAGTAGATGCAGGCAGGAGTCGGTCTACTTGTCGCGGACGTGATGCCTATATACATGATCATACCTAGATATTCTCATAACTATGCTCAATTCTGTCAATTGCTCAACAGTAATTTGTTCACCCACCGTAATACTTATGCTCTCGAGAGAAGCCACTAGTGAAACCTATGGCCCCAGGGTGTATTTTCCATCATATTTAATCTCCCGACAACATGCTATTGCTGGCGTCGTTTTTAATTTGCTTTCTTTACTTCGCATCTTTGTCATAGAAATACCAAAAATATTATCTTATCATATCTTTCAGACCTCACTCTCATAAGTGACCATGAAGGGATTGACAACCCCTTTATTATGTTGGTTGGGAGGATTTATTTGTTTGTGTAGGTGCGAGGGACTCGTGCGTGGCCTCCTACTGGATTGATACCTTGGTTCTCAAAAACTGAGGGAAATACTTACGCTGCTCTAGTGCATCACCCTTTCCTCTTCAAGGGAAAACCAACACAGTGCTTAAGAGGTAGCAGCCATCAAACCTTTTGGCGACGGCATAGTGGAACTCTCAATGAAAGCACCAATGTCAGTGTCAAAACCGACGAATCTTGGGTAGGGGGTCCCAAACTGTGCGTCTAGGATCGATGGTAACAAGAGACGGGGGGCACGATGTTTACCCAGGTTCGGGCCCTCTCTATGGAGGTAATACCCTACTTCCTACTTGATTGATCTTGATGAATATGAGTGTTACAAGAGTTGATCTACCACGAGATCGTAATGGCTAAACCCTAGAAGTCTAGCCTGTACGACTATGGTAATGAGTATCTGTCTATCCGGACTACGCTCTCCGGTTTATATAGACACCGGAGAGATCTAGGGTTACATGGAGTCGGTTACA
This sequence comes from Aegilops bicornis, assembly GCA_021605145.1. Taxonomy (NCBI): domain Eukaryota; kingdom Viridiplantae; phylum Streptophyta; class Magnoliopsida; order Poales; family Poaceae; genus Aegilops; species Aegilops bicornis. Next base: position 554,495,137 of record CM038674.1, read on the forward strand.
TCAGAGGGAATCTACATAGTCGGTTGCCAAGCTTGCCTTCCACGCCAAGTAGAGTCCAATCTGGACACGAGTATAGTCTTCGGTCTTCATGTCTTCACAGCCCATCAGTCCGGCCCAAAGGATAACAGGCCGGACGCCTGAGGACCCCTTAGTCCAGGACTCCCTCACCATGGGCATAGACAGAGGCATAGCTAGATCGTGGTCCATAATGCGGCTCGATCTCCCCTAGACCCACATACTTTCACCTTTTCTTTTTCATCCTTTTCAGGCCCTTCCCGATGGCCTGATCATCGGTCTTCTCAAAGGATAGATACACCAAGACGGCAAGAAGCATCGACGTATAAGGGAATCTCTAGGTGGACTTTTTGACGATCACTCTACCTGTTTTCAGGACCCGCACACAGCTCTCCCTTGGTCGTGGCATGTTAAATAGCCCTGTTTCTTATCGCACTACTTGTACAAATACGCTTTGACGTATTAATCAAACTATAATGGAAACAGTTTGCAGCCCAACTTCTACGGCACTAAATTACTACTTCATTTTTTCTTGATAATCTCATCAATTGCACCCGTACACTTTGGTACGCCTTAATTCGCCAGGGGCTTCATTGCGCCCCATACTACGGCAACAAAGTCCGAACACTTTTTACAAGTATAGTTCGGCATCCCGAATTTAGTATTATATGCATTGGCTCCGAATCATGTCTTTGGTCAATAGTTGGGTTGCCCGGCTCCTGTGCTTACTACCTTACGTTCCGCTATATCGACTAGGATAGTAAAGGGAGAACTACTGCGATTGTGTTCTGGTTTATCGGGATGAGCACCTCAGTAGAGAAAGCTGAAAACTGACTGTCATGATGCGGCATGAGCCGGTCAGCTGTTCGAGAGGTTACAAATCTTTTGCGATTTTTTCCGCATTATGTGACGAATCGGTTTTTATCCTATCAGGTGTTTACAGCACCCTAAGTTCGGACTTGCGAATACTAGGGGCTGCGCCTAAATTTTTATTGTCAAACTCCCATGGCTAAGTGAGGGTGATAAAGCCACATAGTCCGATTGCCTGGTTCATTGCGCTAAACACCTCCTTCAAGGACCAAAAACCTTTGGATCAAGAGTGTTTAGATTCCATCCCGAACACCCCCGTACTACCTATGCGAGGGCTGAAGCCGACGACTGGCCAACTCCCAAATTTAATAAAAACGGCCGCACAGGAGGTAAAATTTCAAATAAATAAGCATTATATTACATATCAGCTCTATTTCATACTACAGGATGAGATAACATGAATGTATTCATTCAAAAACAATGTCCTTAGCACATTGCTCCGCTACAATGCGGTATCCCTCCAGGACATCGTTAAAATATCGCTCGGGCATGCGGTGCTCCTTGCCCTTGGGCAGTCCCTCGGTCGTGAGCTTGACGACATTCATCTTCGCCCACTGCACTTTGACACAGGCGAAGGCCATCCGCGCACCTTCGAATAGACCGACCGCTTGATGGCGTCAAGCAGGGGGGCAGGCATTGACCAGCCGCTTCACGAGCCCGAAGTAGCTGCTGGGTATGGCTTCGGTAGGCCACAACCAGACAGTCAAATCCTTCATGGCCAGTTCAGCCACCTTGTGCAGTTCAACCAACTATTTTAGCTGATCGCTAAAGGGCACCAGATGTTTTGGCGCAAGATATTGCGACCAGAACAGCTTCTCCGTGGAGCTCCCCTCTTCGGCTCGGAAGAATTCCGCAGCATCAGAAACACTACGCGACAGATCCGCAAACGCCCCTGGAGAACTCCAAATCCAGGTTAGTAAGAGATACCTCTTTTTCACATATTTGCTTTGCATAACGAAGGCCTTACCCGCCGTAATTTTGTTGGCCTCTTGGATTTCCTGGAGGGCGCCTTGGGCTTCAACCCGGGCATCTTGTGTGCTCTGGCGAGCCTTGGCGAGTTCGTTCTCTTGATCCGCAATATTGCACTCCAAGGACTCGCATTTCTTAACGGTGTCCTGGAGCTCCTGCTGGACCTCATCAACCCTGGCCTGTGTTTTTCACGGGCGGCATGCTCCTTTGCTGCTTTCTTTTTGGCCTCAGCCAACACCTTTTTAAGGGCCTCCTCCTTGGTTGCCACTCCTAAAAATATCATGGCACTATGATCAATATAAATCATCTATCCTTTCTGATACGCAGAAGGTCATGGCATACCTTGCTTGTCCTCCAGCTGCTTTTTTACACGGCCGAGCTCTTCCTCGGCCCGCTCCAGACTCTGCTTCAATCCAGAGACTTCGGCAGAATGGGAGGTCGCAGCCAGCAACGACGCCTGCTTATTCACATAGACATGTCTGGTTAGTCTCTTGTGAAAATTATTTGATCCTCTGTCCGGCTTTTCTTTCCGAACACCGAACAGTCTCAGGGCCTACTGTCAATACTATGACATTCTTTTTACATAATTGTGTTGCTTACCTTAAAGCCTATTACAAGGCTGGTGCAGGCTTGGGTCAGTCCATTCTTAACGGACTGAACCCTCTCAACCACTATACCCATAAGGGTACTGTGTTCCTCAACAATGGAAGCACTTCACAGCGCTTCCATTAGAGTGTCCGGCGCCTCTGGTTGGACAGAGGTCACCGGCGGAATAGGCGCACCTCCTTATTTTGAAGGAGGCTGCTTGCCCGAATCCGGATCCACATTGGCTCCCGGAATAGTATTCGGCTGGGGGCCGAATTAGATATGGCCCCCATCACCAGTCTCCATGGGGATTTGCTCCCCCATGTGTCCGGCGGCCGAGGTTTTACCCTCTGGCACCGCCCCGACGACCTCCTGCGTCTCCCCCTGGTCTGGGATCCTTCGAGACAACACCTCGGTGTCATCCATGGCCCTGGGAGAGGAGGCCGCCGGAAGGGACCCGCTGTCCATCACCTTCGGGTCCAGCGAATTCCCTAAAGATGAGGATCGCTCGAGGTCGAAACGAGCCGGACTGCAAGTGCATGATTAACCATATTAAAACTATGAAGGGAAGAGGCTGGATATATGAAAGCGTCAGGGTCTTTGAGTACTCACAATCCGGCCAGGGGCTTATCTCGTGGGCACTGCTCTAGGCTGCTATCGATGTCCGACGCGGAGTTATCCGCAAGGGAAGCCCTCCCCTTCTTGGACGCCTCTGCCTCCAGATTTGTGGAGGCCGCCCTTTTCTTCCTTCCCCCTTCAGGGGAGAGTTGCTTTCCTCCTCCTCCTCCTCGTCGTCCTCAGCAGCGGAGGAGTGAGTCTCAGTGTCTTCGGACGTCATGTCCGAAGCACCCTTGCGGCGGGGGCCACTTCTGGCCCCCTTGGCCTTCTTCTTGACCTTCTTTTCCGGCGCCTGGTAGGGCGCCGGAACCAGCATCTTCGTCAGAAGTGGGATGGCTGGTTCCTCGAGCAGCGGAGCCGGACACCGAATCCACTCCACCCTTTTTGTCCAGCCCTAAGAAAATAAATAGGGAAGCTTAGGCGTCTCCCTTGAGTAAGCAAGTAAAGGATACACCTTGAAATGCGAAGGACTTACCGGACTGGCGGGATGGGCCAGGTCGTGCCCACGGTCATCGGTCCTCTTCGGCCACGTCTTGTTGGCCTTAAAGAGCACCTTCCAGATATCTTCGTGCGTAGTCCCGAAGAACAGTTGCAAGGTCTGGTGCTCAGCCGGATTTAACTCCCATAGATGGCAAGTCCGGCTCTGGCATGGAAGGATCCGGTGAACTAGAATCACCTGGATCACATCGACAAGCTTGATGTTCTTGTCGACCAAGCTCCTAATGCGCGTCTGAAGCCTGTCAGCTCATCCAACGAAGACCTGTCCAGGCCCTTCTCTAGCTAGGAGGTGAGCCGCCTCGGGGCTCCGGACAGGAATTCAGGAGCCGCGACCCAGGTGGCGTCGCGAGGCTCTTTGATGTAGAACTATAGTTGTTGCCACCCTTTGACGATCTCCACAAAGGTACCTTTGGGCCATGTGACGTTGGGCATCTTGCTCACCATGGCGCCTCCGTACTCTACGTGTTGGCCATCCACCACCTTCGGCTTCACATTGAAGATCTTTAGCCACAATCCGAAGTGGGATGGGATGCGGAGGAAAGCCTCTCACACGACAATAAATGCCAAGATGTTGAGGAAGGAGTTTGGGCCTAGATCATGAAAATCCAGCCCGTAGTAGAAAATGAGTCCGCAGACGAATGGGTGGAGAGGAAATCCCAGCCTGCGGACAAAGTGGGGGATGAATACCACCCTCTCATGGGGCTCCTGAGTGGGGATAATCTGCCCCTAGGTCGGGCCGGTGGGTGATTTCCTTGGCCAAGTACACCGCCTTCCAGAGCTTCGTAATGTCCTTCTCCTTGACGGAGGAGACCATCCACTTGCCCTGCGCTCCGGATCCGGACATGATCGGAGTGCTTTCTTGGGGCGGAAAAGATGAGAACTTGGGCGCTGGAGCTCGAGAATGGGGGAGGCAGAGAGAGAGAAGGCGTGGGTGAAAGAGGGGAATCCTTATCTCCTTATAAAGGCAATGAATATCAAGCGCCTCCCACTGGCCTTAAAACTCGCCTATTCCCAAGGGCCGTGCAGACGGCATGGTTGGATTAGCCGCACCCGTATTGATGAGAATCCCGTGATAAGGGGACATGATCTCTGTTTTGACAAGAAGTGCCAATGAAACTGCATCTCGAAATATGGAGCGGCAGGATAAAAAAGGGTTCGATATAATGATCGTGCGGTGACGTGATGTCACGCTACAAAAAGTTGTCAGCAAATTGGATTCGTGAAATATTATACTCTCTGCGGTTGTGTGTGGTATTTGTTTTGTAGAGCCAGACACGTTTCCTGTGTTCGAAGGCTGCTTTGGAGTATTCGGAGGAGGAACCCACCTTGCAATGCCGAAGACAATTTGTGCGCCGGACACATCATCGTTGAAGCCCGGTTCAGGGGCTACTAAGGGAGTCCTGGATTAAGGGGTCCTCGGGCGTCCGCACTATGTAACGTGGGCTGGACTGATGGGCCGTGAAGATACAAGACAGAAGACTCTCTCCCGTGTCCGTATGGGACTCTCCTTGGCGTTCGGATAGGAAGATTTCTTTCTCTGTAACCGACTTTGTACAACCCTAGTCCCCTCCGGTGTCTATATAAATTGGAGGGTTTATTCCGTAGAGGCAATCATAATCATACATGCTAGACTTCTAGGGTTTTAGGCATTACGATCTCGTGGTAGATCAACTCTTGTAATACTCATATTAATCAAGATCAATCAAGCAGGAAGTAGGGTATTACCTCCATAGAGAGGGCCCGAACCTGGGTAAACATCGTGTCCCTCGTCTCCTATTACCATCGACCTTAGACGCACAGTTCGGGACCCCCTACCCGAGATCCGCCGGTTTTGACACCGACAAATGGATTCAAAGTGACCAAGTTGGATTAGTGGATAACAACTCATCATCATCATCATCATAGTTATATAAGAACTCGTCATAATAATAACAACTAGTCATCATCATCATCATCTCATATAACAACTCATCATTGTAACACATTTTAGCACATAAATCATCATCATCATCATCATCATCATAATAATAATGTCGGTGTACTAGAGTAGGGGTACCCTAGTATCCCGAACTTGTGCACGGGCAGTTGCAGCCCTCCGCGGCAAGGCTTACCGGGTGACCGCCAAGGTCCTCCGTGTTTCCTATGGAGCCATTCAAGAACAAAGTATTCAAGCCAAGGAGACAAGGCCCCGGCAAGAGGAGCTTGCCGGGAAGGCCCGGTGAGCGACAAGCTTCCGGGCGCGACAAGACAACAACCGCGGCAAGGCACTTGCCGCGGCACACCACCACTCTGTACCTCCAGCACATCCACTAACGTGTCGCCCTGGGACCTTTCCAGGCGCGCGTGGCGAGAGGCTGTGCAGCCAGCGGTGCGAGGTGGCAAGCGGTGCTGACAAGATTGCCATCGTGGCAAGCGGTGGCGCCCCTGACGGTCCCTGTTTGCCTTTGTTAGGGCGACGTGACGGGCATTTAATGCCTTTGTCCCCGCCGCCGTGGTTAGGTATGATACATCATACCTTTGTATAAGTAGGTGTACCAACCACTACTTTTCCATTTGTACCCTTGTCTACGTTGCCACCTGTCGGAGACCCCTTTAGACTATAAAAGGAGGCCCATGCGCAACGTAGAAAGGGTCGGTCAGTTCCCCCCACGCTCAGTCTCGTTAGCAGCTCGTGTGTACTGTAGCACTCAGCGCTCCTGAGCAAGAACGCAATACACCTAGACATGCAGCAGTAGGAGTGTTATCTCTCCGGAGAGCTCCGAAGCTGGGTAAACCTCTCGTGTGCTTCGCCTCGATCTGCTCTTCATGCGACCTCCGCTCCCCGCCGAACCGAAAGGGCTCGGTCCGCCGTCCCATAGGTGTTCGTGGGCGATCAGCCTGCCCGACATCTTTGGCGCGCCCGGTAGGGGCGTCGAGGTTGTGTGAACCTGATCCGGCGCCCACGCGAGCTAGATCTTCATCATCTTCATCAACATGCCACCGAAGAAGAAGGCTTGGGCGGCGAAGCCCCGTCCGCTGCCGAACCCACCGCCACCGGAGCAAACAGGTGGTGGGGTAGACGCCGGCGGAAGAATGGACGGCGACGGGGGAGCTCACGGTGCTGCCAAGTCCAAGGACAAGGCTGCGCAGACCTCGGCGTCTGTGCATGCACCGCGCCTGTCTCAGGAGGCGCGGGACCGACAGCGTCATGGCATTCACAATGCCATACGCTCGTTGGACCAAGATCGACTGAGGATCTCGGGATGCTCAAGACCGACATGCGCGCCAACATCTTTGGCGCGGCGAAGCAGGCACGGTCGCTGGACAGGATATCGCTCCTTCTAACATAGTTAGAAGTCCGAGCATATCCGCCTCGCGCCGCTCGCCATCGCCACCCACCACTCCAGCAGAAGCCTTGGCGAGAGCTCAGCTGCTCTTGGATTACCCTCCAACAGCCGACAAGGTCGACAAATGGAGGGCCACCATTCAGAGTCTCATCGGCTTTGCCAACGGCGACGCTCCGCGGCAACCGAGTACATCGCTGCCGCGGCAGGACCGCCAAACACGAGCCGGTGGCGACGAGACCGGTGGGGATGCAACCACCATGCACTCTCCACCCCGAAGGCCAAGATCGCCGACTCGCCGGATCCACCTCGACAGCGACTCCACCGCGTCATCGGATCCACGAGCTCGTCGCGATCAGCGCCAAGTTCTCCACGAACGACAGCAAGAAGACGCTCGAACTCGCGCCGAGCAATCAAGAGAAGCGGGCGTCAATCCGACAAGCGCTGGGCCCTCTGTTGACATGCACGCGCCAGAGGAACCAGGCGACTTGCCGTCAGACGCTGTAGGTTGCCCTGCGTTCACTCGTGAGCTGCAGCAAGTCCATGACCCAAAGAAGAAAAACTTCAAGCCGATGTACCGAGAGAAGTACGACGGCAAGACGCATCCGTCGGAGTTCCTCAAGATCTACACCATCGCTGTGCGAGCTGCCGGGGCGAGATGGCGAGATCCTTGCCAACTACTTCCTGCTGGTGCTCAAGCCCAATGTCGATCTGGCTCATGCACTTGCCGGACAACTCCATATCCTCTTGGGCAGATCTATGCCATCAGTTTGTCGGCGCCTTTACAGGCGGCCACAAGCCCCATGGCCAAGAAAGCGACCTTCATCCTGCGCAAGTACATTCAGAGATTCAGCCGCGTACAGCACAACATCCCAGATGTCCACCCTGCCGCGGTAATCAGCGCATTCCATCAGAACGTGCGAAACCGCAGGATGCAGGAGGAGATGGCGATGTGCAAGATCAGAGACGTCAGTGATCTATATGCCCTGGCCAACAAGTGCGCACGTGCTGAGGAAGGGAGGAGACTCCCCGGAGAGAATACTGAAGCAGGAGGGTCTGATAGTGAGGAAACCGCCCCGGCAAAGAAGAGCCGGCGGCGGGGCAACAGGAAAAAGAAAGGCAGAGATGTGCTAGTTGTTGAACAGTCCGGCAACGGAGGTGGCGCCAAGAAAGCCAAGGCTGGTAGCTCCGGCAAGGAGGTTGCCGCTGGCACCAACCGCGATCTGTGGCGGTCGCCGACAAGCGTGACGGCTCCGCAAGCAAGATCTTGCAAAATCCACCGCACCAAGGGCCATGACCTCCAGAGCTGCAAGAAGGTCGAGCAGCTTCTCGAGCAGCAGAAGGCTGAATACGAACGACGCGACAAGGAGAAAGCCCAGGAAGGTGCTGGAGGAGCTAGCAAGAAACATCCCGGCCGGGGAGGACGCTGCGGCAAGGCCAAGCAGCGGCAAGGAGACAGACCTCCCCGCGGCCGCGACAAGGATGAAGACGACGACGATGATGAAGACATGGATGATGACGAGGCCGATGAGCAGGAGTTCCAGAAAGCCACGAGAGGTCCTCAGGCGTTGACGGCGGTGCTTCTCTGCATACTTCACACCGCCCGGCTCAAGCGGCGGATGCGGGAAGTCAATGCGGCCGAACCATCCGCCGAGTCACGCAAGCCTCCGAAATGGTCCAAGACGCCTATCATCTTTGATATTGAGGACCACCACGATCACAGAATCGAGGTCGGTGCTTAACGATGTTGGTTTCACCAACTATCCGCAACCTCAAGGTCACTAAGATGTTAGTTGACGGCGGGCCAGCTTGAATCTGATCTCCTCCGCGGTGCTCCGTAAACTCCAGATCCCGATGGCGAGCTCGAAGAGACCGACACATTCCAAGGAATCAATCCGGGAAGGAGCAAGTCAAGGGAAAGATCACGTTGCCGGTAACATTTGGCAGCGAAGTTGAACTTTAGGACCGAGAGGGTCACCTTTGACGTTCTTGACTTTCCATTGCCTTACAATGGAATACTTGGCCGCCCAAAGACTCGCCAAATTCATGGCAGCCTCTCACTATGCATACAACATGCTGTAGATGCCAGGCCCGATAAGTGTCATCTCTGTCCCTGGCGACAAGAAGGATGCTCTTATCTGCGCCGACAAGATCTACCGGGAAGCAGCAGCTGCAGCAGATTGCAAGCCACTTGCCGCTGAAGCTCCCGGGGCGAAGAAGAAGACCAAGTCCGGCAAGAGCTCTGATGCCCACTCCGGCAAGCGCACCTCTTCGGAGTGCGGCGCTAACGTCGAGGACGCACCATCGAGCTCCAACGGCTAGTGTAAGAAGACGATGGCAGCTCCACCAGAGACCAAGAAGGTGTCCGCCAAGGAGGACGGCACTGGTGGTACCTTCACCATCAGTGCCTCTCTCGACCCTAAATAGGAAGGCGGCGCTCGTTGCTTTCCTGGGCTTAACGTCGGCGTGTTTGCGTGGCAACCGTCGACATCCCGGTGTTCCTGTGAAAGTAATTGAGCACCATCTTGCCGTTTTTCCTCATGCGCGGCCCGTCAAGCGAAAAGTCGAGAAGCGAGCGTTGGGCGCCAAGAGTTCATTGCGAAGAAATCAAGAAATTGGAAGCAGCAGGCCTTGTCGAGGAGTGCTCCATCCCACGTGGTTGGCCAATCCTGTAGTTGTATCGCAAGGCTAACGGGAAATGGAGGCTTTGTATCGACTTTACCGATGTCAATAAAGCTTGTCCCAAAGACCCATTTCCCTTGCCGCCAAGATCGACAGATTGTTGACTCCACGGCGGATGTGATTTGCTTTCATTTCTGGATGCATACTCGAGGATATCATCGGATCTTCATGGCGAGAAGAGGATGAGGAGAAGACCGCATTCATCACCCCATGTGGCACATACTGTTTTGTCTGGATGCCCTTCGGGTTAAAGAATGCTGGTTCAACATTTGCAAGAGTAGTCCATGATGCTTTTGAGCCGCAAATGCACGTAAATGTGGAAGCCTACATGGGCGACATAGTGGTCAAAAGCAAGGACAAGGCGACTCTGATTCAAGATTTAGACGAAACCTTTGCAAATCTGCACAAGATCAACCTCAAGCTCAACCCTGAGAAGTGTGTGTTTGGAGTCCCTTCCGGCAAGCTTCTCGGGTTCTTCGTGTCTCAGCGGGGAATTGAAGCCAATCCCGACAAGATCAAGGCCATTGAGCAGATTGAAGCACCGAAGCGCGTCAAGGATGTACGAAGACTTGCGGTTGCGTAGCTGCTCTCAGCAGGTTTATCTCTAAGTTCTGCTGGCCTCGCCATTTTTCAAAATTTTGAAAAAGGCAGGTCCGATGCAATGGACTCGAAGCGGAGGCTGCTGCAGGACTTGAAGAGATACTGCCCTCCACTCCAACACTTGTCGCACCTAGGCCACAAGAGAAGTTGTTGCTATATATAGCGGCAACCAATCGTGTGGTTAGTGCTGCGTTAGTAGCGGAGAGGGAGGCGGATGATGAGCTAGCAACCATGGCGGGCGCATCCGGCGACAAGCGGGGGGCTTCACCGGCAAGCTCTGGTCCCGACAAGGATGGATCTGCAGACACATGAGAAGATCTGAGAAAAGAATGGTGCAGCGCCCAGTTTACTTTTGTCGGTTCCCTTTGCGGGGGCTAGGTCAAGGTACTACGGTGTGCATAAATTGCTTTTTCGGCCTCCTCATGGCCTCGAGAAAGCTGCGCCATTACTTCCAGCACATGAGATCACAGTCGTCACTCGTTTTTCATTTGAAGAGGATCTTTGCAAAATCCAGAGGCAACAGCAGGATTGTCGAGTGGGAACTGGAACTATCTAGCTTTGGTCTCAGGTTTGATAGCACTTCAACTATCCAAAGCAGAGCATTGGCGGAGTTCATAGCAGAATGGGCGCCAACACGGATGAAGAAACTCGAAACGAGCATCCCGTCAAGGAGGCAAGGAAAGAGTGGCTGATGTACTTTGATGGTGCCTTCTCGCTGCAAAGGCGCCCGGTCTTGGGCGTGCTACTTGTTGCACCCACGGAGAGCACCTCAAGTACGTGGTCGGATGCACTTTCCCAAGGAGCAAGCAACAAACAATACTGCATAGTATGAAGGTTTGCTTGCCGGTCTCAGGATCGCAGTAGACCTTGGGATCAAGAAGCTCATTGTCAGGGGTGACTCACAGCTTGTCGTCCACCAAGTGAACAAGAATTATCAGAGTCCATTGATGGAAGCTTATGTTGATGAGGTGAGAAAGCTAGAAGAGCACTTTGACGGCCTACAGATGGAATATATTCCAAGAGCTCAGAACGACATTGCTGATGGTCTCGTCAAGTCGCGCCGCACTTAAGTTGCCTGTGGAACCAGGGATCTTTGTGCTCAGGCTGACTCAACCGTCTGGAACGCCATCAACTGGACAGAGCAAGAAGAGGAAGTAGATCTCTGGTGACTACTTTCCGGCAGAGCTTCCCGAAGCAGCCGCCAAGAAGGTCCCCAAGATCGACACCAACAGTTCTGAGGAGCAGTCTGCTCCGACAAGCCCCAGGGTTTGTTTCGTTGAAGCAGACGCTCCCGACAAGTTTTGCTCCAGCAAGCTTGTCGGGGAACGTCAAACTCCGGCTGAACCGCATGATTCTCGCCAGAGAAGCTGATGTTCCCGCAGCAGCAGATGTGCCTTTAGTCCTTGTTGTCGAGCCGCAAGCTCCAGCATGGGCGCAGCAGATTGTCCATTTCCTTCAGACAGGAGAACTTCTCGAAGAGCAAGAAGAAGCGGAAAGAGTAGCCCGGCAGTCAAGTATGTACCAGTTTGTCGACAACACAGCATGCATGTAAGAAGACTCAATGGTGTGAAATTGAAGTGTATTTGCCGGGAAGATGGACAAAAGCTGTTGGCAGGGATACATGGAGGCATATGTGGTCACCACATTGGCGCCAGAGCACTTGCCGGCAAAGCTTTCCCGCAAGGTTTCTTTTGGCCGACAGCCCTCCAGGATGCAACTGCACAAGTAACCAAGTGTGAAGCGTGTCAGTTCCATTCCAAGCAGATACACCAGCCAGCTCAAGCTCTCCAGACGATCCCTTTATCCTGGCCATTTTCGGTCTGGGGGCTCGACATCCTCGGCCCCTTTCCCCGAGCTGTCGGGGCTTTGAGTACTTGTACGTTGCAATCGACAAGTTCACAAAGTGGCCGGAAGTGGAAGCGATGAGGAAGGTGACAAAGACAATCAGTCAAGTTCTTGGTCGATTGTTTGCCGTTTGGAATCCCTAACAGGATCATCACCGACAACGGCACGCAGTTCACGAGCCGCACCTTCATGCAAGACGCCCAAGATCTTGGCGCCAAGGTATGCTTCGCTTACATTGCTCATCCGAGAAGCAACGGTCAAGCGGAGAGGGCAATGCTTGAAGTGCTGCGCGGGCTCAAGACCAGAACTTTCGGCTGCTGCACAAGTGCGGAAGAAAGCTGGATTGAGGAGCTGCGGTGGTTCTTTTGTCGATCAGACGACGCCAAATCGAGCCACCGACTGCAGACACCTTCGCTCTAGTCTATGGAGCAGAGGCAGTTCTCCCCACGGAACTCAGATACGGATCGCCTCGAGTGCTCGCTTATGATAAGCTTGAGCAAGAGCAGGCTGCGACAAGATGACGCTGCTCCTTGAGGAGGATCGTCTTCAGTCTTTGTCAGGCGAGCTGCTCGGTACCAAAGAAGCTTTGCGCCGCTACCATAGTCGCAAAGTTAATGCCGAAGTCTCGAGGAAGGCGACCTTGTTCTTCGTAGCGTTCGATCCGCCAAGAATTCCAACAAGTTGACGCCAAGTGGGAAGGCCCTTACCGGGTGAAACGAGTCACTAGGCCTCAAGGCGCTGTCCGCTTTGAGACCGAAGATGGCATTCGGTGAGAAACTCACGGAACATTGAGCATCTTCGTAAGTTTTACCCGTAAGGCGCGGTTGCCGGAACCTGTTCCGGCAACCACCTTTTGTACAAGTCTTGCCAATGTTGCATGTAATCCTTTGTACAAAGCCGGGCGCAGACCCCGTGCATAAGTAAAGCTAGCGTGCTTCGCACACTTTGTCAATTTCATGCTTTTTTACTTCTATTTTGCATGCGTTATCTGACACTTTGTGCAGCACCTACCCCTCGTAAGTAATAACGAGCCATAAGGCTCCATATCTTTATTTTCTCTTCTTTCTCTTTCTCAAAGAAAGGAAGGTTCCCTCGCACACAAGTTTGCCGGGGAAAGGAGAAGATAATGGTGTGGACCAAGCATCGCTCAAGGAAGTCTAGCCTTACCGGAAGCAAACGACGTAAAAGCTAAGTTGCCAAAGTTTGAGCAATCAGTTTTAAAATTTTAAGTTATCTTCCTCGAACGACCGTGCATTTTGTATGGAAAACCTGCGCAGAGAGGAACCAACTCGTAGCTAGTTGCGCCCTTACTTTGTTTCGAGTCCGCTCAACAACTTAAGTGAGCTGCGACTAGTTGCGACAAGGTTATTTGTCGGAAGCGGCACCGCCAAACTCGCCGACGTCCCACACTCAGCGCTTGCGGCTCAGGTGCCCGCGCCGACAAGTTCCCTAAAAGCGTAGGGCAAAAACATACAAAGGAAGGAATCAAGTAAAGGAAATAACATAGCAATTGATACCCAAAATAGAGTTATATTACAAGATAGCTTGCCGCAACTCTAATGGATTGTTCTTATGACATGACCAGCAGCGGCAAGAGAAAGAGAAAGCGGGCGGCCTAATCTACGCGATCGCCCTCGACCCTCTTGATTCCGCTCACCCTGTCCACGATGGGTGCGACAAAGGTCTTGAGCGCCTCCACATCAGCATCCGGCGGCAAGGACTTGAGGACGTTGGTGAGGTTGAGGCCTGGATTGCGGAAGGCCACCTTCATCAGCACCTTTTGAAGAGCTCCCGCAGATCTGGCGCGACTCCTCGGCCAGCTGTTTTGGGACTTCTTCCCGGAGTCGCTGGAGGGCCTTCACCACGCCCTTGAAGAACAAGCTAAGCTTGGCGCTGGGTTGGAGGTGCTCGTCGGAGGAATATCCAAGATCCACCATCCCCAGCTCCATTAGCTCCCTGTTGATGGCTGCAGCAGTATCCACGAGACCCTCGGTCCAGTGCTCCACATTCTCCCTCAAAGGCATTCTAGGCGGCGGCAACACTCGCCCGCCAGCGCCTCGTCGGCCTTGATCTTCTCCTTCAAGGCCACCTCCCGCTCCCCGGCACCGTCCCAAAGGTCTCGAGTCAAAGTAGTTAGCTTCAACTCAAGATCTGCATTGGAGTCCTTGGCGGCGCTGAGCTCCTTGCTCCTCTCGGCGAGACGGCCCTGCATCTCGCCAAGAGTGTAGACGTCCTTCTCACGCTCGTGCTTGAGTGCAGCAAGCTCCTCGCCGCTCTCCTTGAGACTGGCCTCCAACTGCGCCACCTTCGTCTCCAGCTCCTTCTTGGCGGCCTCGGCAGCTGCGGCAGCATCCTTTGCTTCCTTGAGAGCCCCGCCAAATGTTTGCTCGCGCATGGCAAGATCCTCCTCGTGGCTGTCAAGGTTAACCTTCCGCTGCGCCAACTTCGCCTTCCTGCGCAGAGCGGCTTCTCGGCGGCAAGTCAGCTGTTCCTCCTCGGCCAGCCTTCTCGAGGAGGAAGGCCTTGCGCTCTCGGCAAGCCACTCCCGCTCCTCTGCCAAGGACCGGAGAGCTTCACAGTTGCGGCCCGAAGCTCCTCCAGCGCTTCTCGATGTCTGCTCCCGCCTTCGCGACAAGCGCCTCCCGGGATTCCAGCTTGGCTTGTCGGGCGCGGTAGAGCGACAGCAGCTTCCGCAACAGCTGCTCCTCCTCAGGCTCACCGCTGCTGCTGCTTGGCGCGTCGAGTAGTGTCAGTCCAGTGAGGTAGCAGCTCTTCATCGAAGGTTTCTCCTTCGCCGGCGCCTGAGCTCGACTCCCATGGGAGCTTGATGAAGACGCCATCGCCCGGCCTTGAGATAGGCGCCGGGCTGGGGCTCTTGAGCCCGGCAGCTGCCGCATCGGGCGGAGGGATCGGCGGTCGGCGTGGCGCTGGCGCTCCCTGACCAGTGGTCGTCGGTCGATCGCGGACCCTCGCCCGGCTTCTGCAACGGCAGCTTTGGCGGCCTCTTCGCCGGCGGGCCCGTCAGCGCCGACCTCTTCTTCCATGGCGGCGGCTTCATCAGTGTTGCCGCGCACGTCCTCCTCGCCGGTGACCTCGGTCTCCATTGGCTCTGTGGCGGATGGATGAAGAAGGTCAAGCAAATATTCAAAGACAAAATCAGAAGAAGAAGAACACAAGGGAAGTATTCAGGCAAGAAGATTACCTGTGCCAGGGTCTGCGGTCATGGTCTCCGCCGCCAAGGGATCGCTGGTGCCGTCCCTTGCCGGAGAACTGCCCCTTGCCGGAGAAATCTCCCTTGCCGGAGAACGCTCCCTTGCCGGGGAATCCTCCCTTGGCGGCATAGTCGAAGCAGAAGGAGGCTGCTCTGCTCCTACATGAATCAACAGTCAGATATCAGCAAAAAAAGAGCACCCATGTATGCTGAACAGCAAGAAGTAGACCATATACTTACGCTGGGGGCTGTGTTGGGGGCTGCTTTGAAGGAGAGTTGCCGCATCCGGCAAGATGGTCTCGGACGCGCCTCCTGCTGTCGCAGTGGGTTCGTCCTCGACGACAATCACCGGGGTCTTGGCTCTCTTCGACATTCTCTGGGCCAGCGTCACGAAAAGGAATGGGATCGAGAGGAAAGAAAATCGAGATACAAGACAAAGCAACAAATCGAAGAATTACAAGTACAATGAGGAATCTTACTCTTCTTCTTCCTCGCCGGAGCTGGCGGAGAGATCAAGTCTGGCCCGCCTCAAGACGACGAGGCGGAGGAGTGGGTTCCCTTGACGCTTGGCGGAGCGGAACCCGGTGGTCTGCGAGGCCCGCTCCGGTTGCCGCAGCGGTGTGAGGTGCTCAGCAACAATGCTTGCGGCGGTGGAGCGCGTCGCGCGGCGCTGCGGCTGTTGGCCCGTCTGCCGCCCCGCTACGTCTCCGGCCTTGGGAAGACGCCTTCTGGGTGCAGCCGGGGGCTCCACTCGCGGCAAGCTGCTTGGAGGCGGGGAGGATGCGCCCTCGGCGGGCTTGCTCGACTTGGCTTCAGGCTCGGCAAGCTCTTCCTCGCCGGCAAACTCCTTTCGCTCGACAAGGCTTGCCGCCTCTGCTTCCTCTGCCTCCTCCACAGTGAAGCCAAACCGCTTGTGGCGGCTTCTGCCGCCTCTTCGACTTGGTGGCGTCGCGGCGCATCTCATTGTCGGTGGTGTCGCGGCTGAGGCCCCTCTGCTCATCGGGGCGGACCGGCATTTCCACCCGATTGTCAAAGAACTGCCGCACGACGTCATCCGCAGGCTCTTGCCAAGTTGGGACAATTCCATGTGAGTCGCACGACGACATCATTGCACGGATGCGGTCAAGCGCGGAATTGTTGCCGCAATGAACGACGCCCTCGTCAACCTAAACATCTCTGGATGATCAGGATCGGGCTTGAACAGCTCTAAGAGCATCGCGTCAAGCTCCAAGATGGTAAAGTTGAAGTTGAGGCCTGGGCGCAGCCTCATGATGTCTGCCGCGTTCTGAAACTCCCAGGCAGGTCTCCTCCTCTCCTGCAAGGGGGCGATGCGGCGGCGAAGAAAGTCTGCGCCAACAGTGCCTACGGTGAGTCCGGCAAGTCTGAGGCGAAGGATTCGGGTGACTGCGATCTTCAGCCTAGCGTCTTCCGGGGCCAGATTGCTCAATCGTTGCCGCGCACTACTGGGGTTTGGCGCTGGGCGGTAAATGGCTGCGGGTTCTCCTCGACAATCCAGCACCAATCTGCCCTCCATTCCTCCCATTTGCTACGGAGCTCTCCCTCCAGATAGGCTTCCTTCTTGCCGACCCTCGAGATCCAAGCAATTCCTCCGGCAAGGGGCTCCCCTCTCTCAACTCGGGGTAAAAAGAAGTGGCGGAAAAGGGCTACATTTGGGTGGACTCCGACAAAGTTTTCGCAGAGATGTGCGAAAACTGCCATGGTCGAACGGCATTGGGGGTGAAATCAAGGAGGCGGAACCCGTAGGTGTTCATGATGTCACAAAAGAATTGAGAGAAAGGTGGGCGAGCCCGCAGAGAAGAAGAGCGCGAAGAAGGGATACCAGTCGGGGCCAGTTCAAGAAGCGGGAGTACCTTCTGCGCGGATGCGCTCGCGTCTCCGTCGACGAGAAGAGGTAGTAGTTCTCCTCGGCTCCCTTGCAGCAAGTCGAGGGGAAGATGGCCCGCTCCTTCCGCAGCGCCGCAAGCCGCTGCGCCTCGGCCGACTTCACGGCCTTCCCCTTGTCGGCTTTCGGGCCCATGGCGGAGGCGGTGGAGGAGGTCGACGGCGTTGATGATGCTGGTGGCGATGGGGGGGGGGGGGCGGAGCACTGCTCTCTTTTCAGCCTTGAAGAGAAGGGGGGAGCAGCGGTGGTTTTTCGGTGGGATAGCAACTGGCGAGATGGGCGGCCTGCCCCTGTTTCATTTGCTTATAAAGAGGGAGGGGGCAGACGTTCCGTTATTCCGAATAAAGAAACCCCCCACGATCTCACCCACGATCTCTCACACGACGCCGCAGTCGACACGTGCCGTTCGTGGAGGGCGTGGTGGGTCCGGGGTGGGTTACGGCGTGACCTGGCAGCGTGTGTGCCCTTGCCTGTTCGGGCTGGCCCAACAGCGCTTTGACCGTGTGTGGCCCAGGCGGGGGCTCTGTCGGTGTACTAGAGTAGGGTACCCTAGTATCCCGAACTTGTGCAGACGATTGCAGCCCTCCGCGGCAAGGCTTACTGGGTGACCGCCAAGGTCCTCCGTGGTTCTGTGGAGCCATTCAAGAACAAAGTATTCAAGCAAAGGAGACAAGGCCCGGCAAGAGGAGCTTGCCGGGAAGGCCGCCCAAGGCACCTACAAGACAAGGCCCGACAAGAGGAGCTTGCGGGAAGGCCCGATGAGCGACAAGCTTCCGGGCGACAAAGACAACAACGCGGCAAGGCGCTTGCCGCGGCAGACCACCTCTCTGTACCTACGCTCCAGCACATCCACTAACGTGTCGCCCTGGGACCTTTCCAGGCGCGCGTGGCGAGAGGCTGTGCAGCCAGCGGTGCGAGGTGGCAAGCGGCGCTGACAAGATTGCCATCGTGGCAAGCGGTGGCGCCCCTGACGGTCCCTGTTTGCACTGTTAGGGCGACGTAGACGGGCATTTAATGCCTTTGTCCCCTGCCGTCAGGGTTAGGTATGATACACTGTACACTGTATAAGTAGGTGTACCAACCACTACTTTTCCATTTGTACCCTTGTCTACGTTGCCACCTGTCGGAGACCCCTTTAGCATATAAAAGGAGGCCCATGCGCAACGTAGAAAGGGTCGATCAGTTCCCCCCACGCTCAGTCTCGTTAGCAGCTCGTGTGTACTGTAGCACTCAGCGCTCCTGAGCAAGAACACAATACACCTACACATGCAGCAGTAGGAGTGTTATCTCCCCGGAGAGCTCCGAAGCTGGGTAAACTTCTCGTGTGCTTCGCCTCGATCTGCTCTTCGTGCGACCTCCGCTTCCCGCCGAACCGAAAGGGGCTCGGTCCGCCGGTACCATAGGTGTTCGTGGGCCAGATCAGCCTGCCCCGACAAATAATAATAATAATAATAATAATAATAATAATAATAATAATAATAATAATAATAATAATAATAATAATAAAACTCATCATCATCATAGTCATAACCAACACTAGCTAATTGTTCTTAGCACATGATGAGTACTACCTAGGACCTACTCCCCTCTCTTAGGTAAAATAGCATAAAATGAAGAGTAATCCGGTCCATCTCCATAATGGAGAATGGAGATCCACCTAGCTCCAACTTGTGGCTTGCAAACATTCATGTTGTCTCCAATTGTTTGCCTGCGCGCATTCATTACTTTGCTCCATTCTTTGATATTGAGCCTTTCATCTTTGAATGAAATCGAGTATGCACTGTGGTAAGCCGTCGTGGCAGTTGGTCGTAAGCTAACCATATGCATATGACCTTCGAAAAACATCATGTCAGGCACAACCTCCTTCGGGAGCTTATGTTGAAGAACATAGTAGTAACATATATAGTTAGCAATGTAGTTTACTTAAGAAGAATGTATGCAACCATAGTTAACAAAATCATACCATGTTTTTTGCAATGAAGTTGCCATCATGCAACTCGTGGACTAGTGGCACATATCCACTATAATTTGGGATAATTTGATAATTGGTCTTGAAAGTCTCAACATCATTTATAAATGATACAAGAGATCCTTTCTCCTCACAAGTTAGCTCGGAGCCATAGCCATAGTACATCTTGTCTGCAGCCTTCCGAGTATTTCTTGGAGAAAAGAAATAAGCTATCAATTATAAATAAACAAGTTAAGTAGGGATGAGAACCAAATATTTTTAAATAAATGATATAAATTACTTACCAAATTTGCTTGACAAACTCACACAGAGATAGAACCGAAGCATATCCACATCCACTCAAATGTCCATATTATTTTCAATATCATCTTCAGGATGAATATCGAAGGTTATTTGCATATTCTCCTAAAATCCATAGGCCTTGCATAGAGCTCCCCTATTTGAGCAATCAAAATGTGCGTGATTAAATGCATTCTAGAGCTTAACCCGAGAAGTCTAACCATGTTTAGTCCTAAGGTGAGCTCTCCTCATCTCCATATTCCCACTCTCTTGGAAACTGAACTTCTCCAAGACATACCATCTTGCATGGCACGAGAAGCTGTAGTCGAATTGTAAAAAACAAAAATTGCACGTTGAAGAAAAGAAGCACAAGTCATGATTAATTACAAAAAATACTCGTCATCTTTGCGTACCGTCAAAACACCAAAGGCCTCGTCCAGCTTGATGGTGAGGAACCTACCATTTTGCAGGTGAGGCATGTCGCACATACCACGGTCGTCGCCGCAGTAATCGCACTCAGGGATCTTATCGCCGTAAGACATTTCCTGTGTTCATAATTCAAAGATTTTAAATTGACGGAAATTACCAGGAACTCAACACACGGATCACTATTCAGCACATGTTGACTTTTGGTCTGTCGAGTCTTTACTTGAAAACTCTCATCTCATGTGGTGTATATGGTGGGCACTCCCTCTCTGATATATTCGACCGTCGGTGATGGTCGCTCCTCCCATCGTCCCTGAGTACATTACACCAAAATGTCTAGCACACGGGAACAAAGGAGAAGCGACCCGCACGACAACAGTCGGGATTCTTCCTCTCTGATATTTCGAAGTATATGGTGGACACTCCCTCTCTGATATTTGCGACCGTCGGTGACGGTCACTCCTCCTTTCTTTTGAAAGTGCATTACACATAAATGTCTAGCACCTGCGAAAGAAGAAGAAGCAACCCCCACGTCAACAATCTAGATTCTTCCTCTCTGATATTTTGACCATATATGGTGGACACTCCCTCACTAATTTTTTGACCGTCGGTGATGGTCTCTCTTCTCTTCCTTCCCGTGAATTACCAAAATGTCTATCACGAGAAAGAAGAGGAGGAGCGACCCCCATGACAACAGTCGGCATTCTTCTTCTCTCATATATGGTGACACTCTCCCTCACCGATTTTTTGACCTTCATGTATGGAACCCTTACTGACTGAAAGTCAACACGAAATGTCGTTTAGTTCTCTTTTGAGTAAATCCAGGGCACTCAATATTTCCTATATTCTAGCACAAGTCATGCTAAAATTCACGGAAAAAAATCCGGCATGACCTTTGCTAAAAACAAGAAATATCGAGCGCCCGGAATTTGCCGGAACGGAAATGAATCGACATTTTGGCAGAACATAGGCCACTCGGATTTTCGCTGGTATACAAAGAGTCAAACGTGACCATCTTTGGCACCATATACACAACAGCTCAAGGTCAGCATGTCCATACACATACACATGTTCTTCTTTAAGCATGAACAGAGTGGAGTTTGTTTTTATACAGAAAAGTTTAAACTTGAAATGCTATCCAAATCAATTATCATTTAAAACAATATCTTCACATTGTCACAGCTACTCATCTACTACTACTACATCTGTAAAAACATCTATGAAAACTTGTATATAACAGGACCTCTGTACATGTTCATCATTGACAATCACAACACATCATCATCGACATCAACGGGGATTTGGCTGGTCTCACCTCGAGGTCGGAGGGGTTGGTGATACGCCTCCGTCGTATCTACTTTTCCAAATGCTTGCTCTTGTTTTGGACTATAGTTTGCATTATTTGAACAAAACTAACCCAGACTGATGTTGTTTTCAGTAGAACTACCATGGTGTTGTTTTTGTGCAGAAATAAAAGTTCTTGGAATTGGACGAATTTTTTGGAGATTTTTTATGGAATACATGAAAAAATACTGGAGCAAAGACCATTTGGAGGGGGGCCACCAGGTGCCCATGAGGCACCAGGGCGTGCCCTGGTGACTTGGGGAGCCCATGTGGCTCCGCTGACCCTAATCTCAGCACTATAAATTCCTATTTCCCGATGAAAAATAAAGAGAGGAAGTTTCATCACGTTTTATGATATGGAGCCGCCGCCACCTCCTGTTCTTCATCGGGAGGGCAGATCTAGATCCATTCTGGGCTCCGGAGAGGGGGGATTCGTCGTCATCGTCATCATCAACCATCCTCCATCACCAATTTCATGATGCTCACCACCGGGTGTGAGTAATTCCTTCGTAGGCTTGCTGGAGGGTGATGCGCTGGATGAGACTTATCATGTAATCGAGTTAGTTTTGTTAAGGCTTGATCCCTAGTATCCACTATGTTTTGAGATTGATGTTGCTATGACTTTGCTATGCTTAATGCTTGTCACTAGGGCCCGAGTGCCATGATTTCAGATCTGAACCCTTTATGATTTCGTGAATATATTTATGTTCTTGATCCTACCATGCAAGTTGTATGCATGTATTACGTGTTATGATCCGCATACCCCAAGGTGACAATAATTGGGATTCTTTTTGGTGATTACCGTAATTTGAGGAGTTCATGTATTCACTATGTGTTAATGCTTTGTTCCGGTTCTCTATTAAAAGGATGCCTTAATATCCCTTAGTTTCCTTATGGACCCCGCTGCCATGGGAGGGTAGGACAAAAGATGTCATGCAAGTTCTTTTCCATAAGCATGTATGACTAGTATGACTATTTACGGAATACATGCCTACATTACATTGATGAATTGGAGCTAGTTCTATGTCGCCCAAGGTTATAACTGTTACATGATGAATTTTAACCAACATAATTATCCATCACCGATCCAATGCCTATGAGCTTTTCACATATTGCTTTCGCTAAGTTACTACTGTTGCTGCTACTGTCATAATTGCTACAAAACTGATATTGCTACCATTACCACTACTATCGCTATTGCTACTACTACTATCATTTTATAATACTACCGTGCTACTAATCAGTTTGCTACAGATATTTGGTTCACCGGGTGTGGTAGAATTGACAACTCAACTGCTAATACTTGCAAATATTCTTTGGATCCCCTTGTGTCGAATCAATAAATTTGGGTTGAATACTCTACCCTCAAAAACTTTTGCAATCCCCTATACTTGTGGGTTATCAAGACCTTTTTCTGGCACCGTTGCCGGGGAGCATAGCTATATTTGCTGAGTCACCTGGGATTTATATCTGTTGATCACTATGAGGAATATTAAGGATGGTATAACCAAGATCATTGCCTCTAAGATATAGTTCACTGAAAATGACCTGTCAAAAAAATAGTGCACTGACAATATTGACTTTTCTTTGCTAGAGGAAATTCAAGTGCTTGTTTATTTTGGCCGGCCAGCTAGCTTGATTCTTTTTGTCGGCAAAAGTATTGAAGGGTGCTCTTCTTCGTGGCAGGTTCTCTTTTTGTCGTCTTTCTTCTCTCTTTTGCTTCTCCGTCTTTCTTCTCTCCTTGTCCTCTTTCTTTCCGTATCTGTGATTTCTTCTCTCCTTTGGATGCGCTTGCTCCTTAGCTTCTCCATGGCTAGCTCCTTGGTACCTGAGTATGCAAAGTTTCTCCGTTTGAGGTAGTAGCCATGTCTCATGTGTTTCAAAGAGGAATTGCGAGAGGAGATATGTCACCTCGGTTTTGAGAGTTCTTGCATGTGCACGTGTCATATGTCCACTTGGCACTAGGTGAGACGATGGTAGGTCCGTGGGGATGACCTTAGGATGCTCCGCATCATCTCCCCCCTTGCGAAATATCCGACCTCGGATGGAAAAGCTCATCGCCATGGTAGGGAGAGAGATCCTTGACGTTGAAGATATCGCTCACGTTGTACTTGTCACGTGGTATGTAGATCTTGTATGCATTGTTGTTGTAGCACTCGATCACCTTGAAGGGTCCGTCGACTCGGGGTAGTAGCTTGGACTTGCGTTGGTTGGAGAAGCATTCCTTGCGAAGGTGTAGCCATAAAAGATCTCTGGTGTTGAATATCATGGGGTGCTTGTTGATGTTGATCTTGATCACGGGGCATTGTACTTGGCACTCGATTGCTTGTCTTGTATCTTCATGCACCTTCTTGAGATAGCTTGCTCTAGCGCTCGCCTGTATGTTGATGCGCTCTTGTAGTGGTAGCGGTAGAATGTCCAATGGGGACAAAGGGTTGAAGTCATAGATGACTTCGAATGGGGACTTGCCGGTAGTCGAATGTCTTGCGCGATTGTAGGCGTACTCGGCGATGGGTAAGCACTCCTCCCACTCTTTGATGTTCTTCTTTAGTAACATGCGTAGGAGAGTAGATAGCGTCCTGTTCATGACCTCTGATTGCCCGTCGGTTTGTGGATGGTATGCCGAAGAGAATAAGAGCTTGATTAGGAGCTTGGCGCAAAGCGTCTTTGAAAAGTAGCTTAGGAACTTGACGTCGCGGTACAACACGATAGTCTTGGGAACTCCATGTACATGCAAGATTTCCCTACAAAAGGGATTGGCAACATGTGAAGCATCGTCTATCTTGTTGCATGGGATAAAGTGTGCCATCTTAGAGAAACAGTCCACAACAACAAACACGGAATCCTCATCATTTTGAGTTCTAGGCAAACCAAGCACAAAGTCCATACTAATATCTTCCCATGGGTGATATGGAGTAGGAAGTGGCATATAGAGACCATGGGATTGAGCTTTAGACTTAGCTTTGTGACATGTAGAGCATCAGCTGGTGTAGCGGGAGACATCGTAGAACATCTTGGGCCAATAGTAGTTCTTGGAGAGCCTAGTGAATGTCTTGTCATGTTCAAAGCGTCCCATAAGTCCTCCATGAGCCTCTTCCAGAAGTAACAAATGAAGAGAAGACTCAGGAATACAAAGTTTGTTAGCTCTCATTAGATAATCATTCTTGATGTAATAGTGTTCCCAAGATGTATGCGTCAAGCATTTGGCAAAAGGAATAGCAAAAGCAGGGTCATGTGCATACAAGTCTTTAATTTTCTCAAAGCCAATGACATTCATCAAGTTGAGTTACAAGCATGCATTTGCGGGAAAGAGCGTCTGCCACAACATTTTCCTTACCTTTGATGTATTTGATAACATAAGGAAATGACTCAATAAACTCACTCCATTTGGCATGTTGGTTATTCATATTTGTTTGACCCTTAAGATATTTTAAGCGTTTCATGATCCGTATGGATCACAAATTCATGAGGGCAAAGATAATGTTCCCACACATGCAAGACTCTCACTAAAGCATATAATTATTTTCCATAAATGGGATAGTTAAGTTGCGCTCTAAAGAGTTTCTCACTAAAGTAAGCTATGGGGAGCTTCCCTTGCATTAACACACCTCTTATACCATTGCCACTAGCATCGCAATGAACTTCAAAAGTTTTATCAAAATTTAGCAAGGCAAGCAATGAAGCATGTTTCAGCAAATTCTTAAGCTCATTAAATGTGGTATCTTGGGATGGTCCCCAAACAAATGGTGCATTCTTCTTACTCAAGGAATGCAAAGGTGATGCAATAGTGCTAAAGTCCTTAATGAATCTATGATAGAAACCGACAAATCCAAGGAAACTACACACTTGTTGCAAGTTGGTTGGTTGTGGCCAAGTTTTAATAACATCAAATTTGGATTCATCTACATGAACACCCTTAGAGGACACAACAAAACCAAAGAAAACAAGCTTGTCAACACCAAATGTGCATTTCTCCATATTAGCATAAAGGCGCTCGTTTTTAAGTGTTTGCAAGACGGTTCTAAGATGGGTGACATGATCTTCTAGAGGCTCGCTAAACACAAGTATATCATCAAGGTATACCACAACAAATACGCCAATGTATAGGGGCGAATAACATAATGCATCACACGCATAAAAGTCCCTGGTGCTTCGGATAAGCCCATAGACATGACCAACCATTCATACAAGCCAAACTTGGTTTTGAAAGCAGTTTTCCATTCATCACCTTCTTGAATGCGGATTTGGTAGTAGCCACTTTTAAGATCAATTTTAGAGAAAATTGTTGCTCCGCTAAGCTCTTCTAACATATCATCAAGGCGTGGAATGGGATGACTATATAGAACGGTAATAGCATTGACGGGACGACACTCAGAACACATGCAAAAATTACGACCTTTCTTAGGCACAAGAATGATTGGAACGGCACAAGGACTTAAGTTTTCACGTACATGCCCATTGTGAACGAGGTATTGTACTTGCATTTGTATTTCTTTGGTTTCTTCGGGGTTGACGGGGTAGGGTGCCTTGTTCGGTAAGGGTGCGCCGGGAATGAGGTCGATGCGGTGTTCGATGCCTCGTAGTGGAGGTAGTCCCGGAGGTAGCTCATCGGGGAAGACGTCCTTGAAGACAACACTAAAGGTAGATGGTGAGAGGTGTTAGTCCTTGCCGCTTAATTCCTGCACAATAGGACATAGTGTATAACACTAGATGGGTTCTCACACACTTCTCTCAATTCTCTTTTGGTCGCGAATAGCACTAAGTTTTTCTTGTCGCTTATCGTGGAGGCACTCAATTTTGACTTGTGGCGCTCACTCTCTTTATGGTGGATCACTATCTCACCATTCTCTCCATGATAGGCGGTTGCTTGCTTGTCGGCGATCACTTGGCTTGGTGACATAGGTAGTAGGAGATGACACCGCGGTCGAATTGCCAAGGTCGTCCAAGTAGGAGATGGAAAACGGACATGGGAGCCACATCATAATCCAAGGTGTCTTCGTATGCGCCAATCTTCAAGGAGACTTGAACAGTGTGCTCCACTTGAATGGTGCCGGAGTCGCTAAGACATTGGACCTTGTAGGGACGAGGATGCTTCATCTTGACCAATTGTAGCTTGGAGCATAGTTCTTCACTTGCCAAGTTGTGGCAACTTCGTCCGTCGATGATGACCTTCAGGGATCTTCCACTGATGCCTGCCTTGGTGTGGAAGATGTGGCAACGCTGATCTTTGTGTTGTTGATGTTGAAGTGTCAAGACCTTGGAGACAATGAGAGCGGGGCTCGAATCATTGTCACAAATGTCGGATTTCGGGTTCTGGCAGACCCTTGAGGTTCGAACACTGGGGTGCGCGCGGAGATCCAACCCTCCACTCTCTCGCATCTCGCCGAATCGCTTGGACCTAAACTACTAAACGGAACAGCACAAGAGACACGAGATTTATACTGGTTCGGGCCACCATTGTGGTGTAATACCCTACTCCAGTGTGTGGTGTGGTGGATTGCCTCTTGGGCCGATGAGGAACAATACAAGGAAGAACAGCCTCGTGAGGGTCTGTTCTTGGCGGGTGCGATGAACTGCTAGGTGGTGTTCAGTCGCTCTAGCTACCGGTTTCTTGTGAGGATTCGGATCCCCGTGCCCTGGGGGTGGCTACTCCTATTTATAGGTGAAGGCCCTGGGCCTCTTCCCAAATATTGAGCGGGAAGGGCGCCAACAATTGGCAATTTTGAAGGGGAACAGCGGGTACACTTATCCTGACTAAAGTTGGTCCTCGCCTGCCAAAGGCTCTGGTGATGACGCCTGCTTGGGCTCCACGATGACTCCCTTCCAGCCGTTGGGCTGGTCTTGGTCTTGTTGCACCGAAACGGATGCCTTTTCTTGATGCTCTCGCCTGCGCTTGCTCCCTTTGCACCAAAGAGGAAAGGAGGACATCACTGGCGGGCTGGCGCTTGGCGCCCTTGGTCGTCATGGCTTGCGTCATGGGCACCTCGCGAGGTACCCTGCCTTGAGCTCTCCGCCTCCTCACGAGCCAGCCTGACGAGGCCGTGCCTGAGGAAGCTCCTTGTCGTCCGCCCCGCGAGGGTCTTGAGCTTGCGTTGATGAAGATGGGCCGTGCTGGGCCTCCTTCGAGCCACGCTGCAGGCAGCAGCGAGCAAGTCTGGGACCCCGTTCCCGGAACGCCGACAGTAGCCCCTGGCCCACGGGCGCCCGAACTTGGCCGGCAGAGAGGCGAAAGGGCAAGTGCGGCGTCATGGGCCCTAACAGCTTCGGCCTTAGGCGCCAAGCGTGGCGGTTGATTGGACGTGGGCGACTTGTTCCCCAACGCCTCCTTATTTACGTGCCTTGCTAGGCGGACACGCTGCATACACATCCGTTCCCCTTCGCCGCTTGAGCGCTCCTGTCCTTCCTTCTCTCGAACTCCAGCTCTTGCATCCACTCGATCTCGAACCTTCCCCATCTCCTTCCTACCGTCATGGCCCCGGCGAGGAAGGAAAAGGAAGAAACCCGTGCCGCCGCCTCGTCATTTGTCGATTGGCGGTCATAGTCAACCAAGAGGGCTGGGCAAGGTCCGCTCGCCCCAGCCACCATCTTCAATGAGTGCGGAGGGCGACGGCTGGGCTGCGTCTCGCTTCTCCGTTGACAGATTCCCACCGAGGTCCCAGATTGCAGACGCCCTTTGGGCAGGACTGGTTCCCCCCTTCTCAGATTTCTTCAATGCCATGCTTTCCCGTTACCAGATCCATATGATGCATCTGGGTCCTAAATCCATCACCCTTCTCGCAGTATTTGCATTCGTTTGTGAGGCAATGACGGGCATCATTCCTTCGGTTGCCTTGCTGCGCCACTTCTTCTCTCTGCGCCTCGTCGACCCCATTCAATGCTTGGGGTGCGTGAGCTTCATAGCTGCGCTCGAGACAGCGGCTTCCGGAATTGACTTCAGCCTTCCCCCGCCCTCGCCTGGGTTTCATGAACGGTGGTTGTACGTGGACCTTGGGGTGCCCAGCCCCCTGCTGATGGAGGCATCTTCGCCTGTTGTCCCCAACTCAGGCTGGGGCCAAGTGACACTCGCGGGCCCCCGGTTTGCCTCGTCTGGCACCGCTTCGAGTTCCTGAGAAAGCTTGGCGTGATGGCGCCCAAGGTGGTGAAGGAGTTCCTGCTATGCCGTATCGCTCCTCTCCAACACCACTCCCACCGGATGTGGGCTTTCAGCGGGCTTGATGATCGTATGAGGCTCGGAAAGAGGACTGGCGCTTTGAAGTCTTGCCGAGGACAGTGCTCCTGGTCCTGACTGGTGACCCCAACCCCGATGGCATCCGGCATGGAGGGGCCTTGCTGTACCTCTGGCAGAACAGGGGCGAGCTTGTGAACCAGATGCCTGCCTTTGACGAATGGGGGCCGCGCCCCGCTGGCCTCCAGGGGCCTCGCGAGAATCCAGTGATGGTGACTGCCCTTCCAGTCGGCCAAGGCGACTCCTCCTCAAGTGGCGGGGCAGGGAGGCACGAGCCGCCAGAGGCCGAAGGGACCCCGCCGGGGTGACAGCGCCGGGTGACGCTCATGAGGGAGCAGCTCCTGAGGTTCATGCCGCCATGGGCCGAGGCGGCGGCAGCTGCTTGGCGCTTTGTGGATGAGGCCCTGAGGCCTGATGCTTCTCTTGGTGAGGCGACCAGCAGGCGTCAGTGGACGCCTCGACGCAGGTCGCCTTAATGCTTCTCCTCGTCAGCAGGTGACCCTCGCTCAAATCTTGGGTCGCTTCGCGTGGACTTGAGGCCCTCCAAGAGAAGGGAGGCCTGGGCGATGATTACCCTTGTTGCCTGCTGAAGCGTAGGAAGTGCCGCCATCGATGAGTAAGCCTTCTCCTTCTCCAGCCTCGATCCTTCGCTCCTTGTATTGATCCTTGCCTGCAGTCCCTTCTGCAGAACTCACGGAGACGGTGAGGAGCCGTCCCCTCGGCTTCGCCTCCCGTCCTTGAGTGCTCCGAGCAGTGGAGCCCTTGTAGTGAGGGCGATCAGGGGGGCGAACCGCCCCGAGGCGCGTCGAGGCCCTGCGTGCCTCTCGACCCTTCTTCGAGAGACTACTCGTGGCATAGCTAGCCTGCCGTGGGCTTCTCGCCTGGACGTGGACGGCGATTGGTGGCGCTTCCTGCGCTCTTAAATGCAGGGGGTGGGCTGGCTCGTGCCGGGCTTGGGCGCGGCGTGCCCGGCCATCGCGAGGGTGCCAGCCCCCAGCCCCCTGCCTGGAGGGGGAGTGCTGATTCGTGGCTCCCAGCGCCCGCTTGGGGCGGTTGATGGTGTGGAAGACGTGCAGCGCGCCGGAGCGCGCGCCTTTCGCCAAGGATTTCTTGAAGGGCGGCCGACGCGGTGAGCCTTCTTAGTGAAGAGCTCGCTGATGAAGACGCGCCTTGAGGCCGAGGCCTGCGCCGGCCGCAGAGAGGCGTGAGCCGGAGGGCTGTCGCCCTTGCGCACCATCAGCGCGATCTTGACGATGAGGAGGCCAAGGCGTCGCTGGCAGCCTCTCGGGAGGCCTGTTCTCGGGCCGTCGAGGAGGCCCGGGAAGCTAACAGGCGGCGAGAGGCGGCGGAGGAGCGGGCACGGGAACTCCTGGCCTGGTGTCACTCACTGGAGGAGCAAGTGGAGCTGCGCGAGGCAGCCCTCGCGTCGATGAAGGTGGCCTCCGACGACCCGGTGGAGCTCCAGAAGCGTGAGGAGGCGTTGACGCTTGAAGCCGCCGAACGCAGCAATCTGGCGCTTGGAGACGAGGGAGCGCTTGGCGACGCGGGCGGAGGATGAGGTCGCTGCATGGGAAGCCCGCGTCCTGGAGGAGGTCGGACGCCGAGTGGCGACGGCGCGCTTGAACCTCGAGCGCGAGTTCGAGGAGAGACTGAGGTTGATCAGGGCTGAGGCTGAAGGCAGGACTGCTGCCTTGAGGGACAAGCTCGAGGAGGCGACACGGCGGGCCGATGCTCTTCGGGCCGCCCTCATGGTGGCGCAGGGGGAGTCAACCACCTCTCAGGCCGAGGTGCTCCTTCTTCGCCAACGGGTGGAGGAGGCCCGGCGCTGCCGCGCGAGAATGCGGACGAGATACGTCGTGGCGAATCTGGAGCATGAGCACGGCCCCATGCTCACCACGCCCGGAAAGAGCCAACACAGCCTTGGGTAACATCTGCGAGGCGGCCGTTGGCGAGCGCACGCGATTAACTCGCCGCAACCTTGAGTTCTTCACCGATGTGGTGACGCGGCCGAGGCGCGCGGTCGGTCGAGCCAATAGGTTGGTGGAGGAGAGGAGCTGCGCGGCTGCTTGGCGCGCCTTTTCTCGTGTCTTGACCATCTTCGGAACATGGACCCCACTTCGACTTTGACGCAGCCATCGCCCGATTCCCAGTGCCGTCCGGGAGACTGGCGCCAGGTGGAAGACAATGTGGATGCTCGTCGGGGCCTTTGCTTCGGACAACGACGGCGTGATCATGGCTGCCGGCGAGGGCGGCGTGGTGAGCAACCTCGACGCGCCGATGGCCTTGACGATGTGGCGAGGCGAGGCTGACGCCGACAACGGCTCGGGAGGTGCTCTGAGGGCGCATTGGGGATTTATCCGGTGATTATGTATTGTCCCTGTTCCAGTACCCTGCATGAATAGAACTCAGGCTTTGGCCCGATGGCTGTGAGAGCATTTTGGGAGGGGGAGCCCCTCATGTAAAACTTGTGTTCATCGTATTAGCAGGTGTTACATCGCCCATACGCCCGCGCCAAGTGGTTGGCTAAGCGACGTGTTGGTTGGCCAGTTTACCTTTGCTTCGTACGAGCCCTGAGATGGCCAGTGGGAGGCTGCGGTGATCCGAGTGTCTCCTGATCGAATCCGTAGGATCTGCAGTAAAAACCTTCTAGAGAGGACGCGGCGGCCGCAGGCTGGGCCGCGCGCAAGCTAGGCCTGGCCCGGCTCGCGAGGGGCTCGTGAGGGGAGGCAGCTAAGGCGGAGTGGTAACCGAAACGCGAGAGATTTTCTCGAACGAGACTAAGCACCCCTTCCCTGAACACACGCAAATCTCAAATTCGAATCCAACTTAAATCCAGCGGGGGAAAGCGACAACCAAAGGGAAAGGCGAAGAAAGCAGAAGAAAAGCGGCGTCGGCACCTAGTCTAGTCTTGGGCGTCTTCTCACCAACGGAGCTAAGTGCTGCCACTTTGGCGTGGGAGGGAGCCCGAGGGCTCGAGGCCGGCACCTCGAGACTCGGGCGTGTACAGCCCCACTCATTATTACGTGAGAGTGTCACGGGGCGGCGAGCTTCACAGGCACTGGGCCTTCTTCACAGGTACCGACCTTGCTTCATATCGCCAGACGAGGGCCCTGCCTTGCGCCACACTCTAGTGCCATCAACGACGACCGGAAACCAGGACGCCGCCGATGGGGTAGAGCGGTCGCCAGCGGTTTCCCCGACGACCACGGGTCCTCCGCCTTGAAGCAGGCCACGAGGCACCTCCCAGCAGAGGCCTACCTCTTGAGAACGCCTTGCTCAACGCCGCGGTGGTGATGTTGGATCTCGGCCCCTCTCCTGCAGCTCCTGCGCCCTCCTCCCGAGGGGTAGGAGGCTGGGAGCAGGCGATTGCTCGCCCAGCGGCGACCTGCACCTCCTGCGATCCATGATTAGCGTATGCTTGCTCCACGAGGAAGTAGCGGTACGATAATCGTCGCCCCGGTGCAACCAGTGGGACAATCCCGAGGCTCTGGAAGAGCTCAACCGGCGCCTCATCCCCCGGCTTCGAGTGAGGAGCGAACCTTGTTCTCCCTCATGCGGGTGCCCTTGGTCCTTCATGTGGGGCACGTATTCTTCTGGCGCCGTCATCCCGAAGGCCACGCCGTAGTGCTCAGCGTGCCATGCGGCTCTGCTTGATGCGCCCACCGTGGGGTGGTGGCGCGACGGTCCACCTGGGCCGTGGGTTACGTCGATCCTTCTTCTCCGCTGGGGCGGGGCAACCCGCGCCGCCCGGCGATCTTGGCAACCGCGGTGTTGGAGTAGCTTTGGAGCCCGCGGGCATGCGTGGAGCCCGCGTGGGCCGCCACTGCACGAGATGGAAGCTGGGTGCAGAAGGGGTGAGCCCCCGAGGCGGCGAAGCCCAGGAGCTCTGCCACTCGCTCCAGTAGCACGTCGCGGCCGCTCTCCAGCAGCCTAAACTACAGCAGCTCTCGGGCCACTGTGAGCGCGGCCCTCGAGTTCGCTTTGCTCGGCGGGTGTACGGTGGCGTGGTCGCGGCGTGATTGGAGGCCCTGCTGCCGATCAGCGCCGCCGCGGCGTGAGAGCCGTCGAAGCCTCGTCCACGCCGCCCGCGGCGGCGCCCTGCGGATCGCGCTGCTGGGCACGGGGTCGCCTGAGGCGGCGGCTCAAGGGCGGAGCCACGCCGCCCAAGGATCTGGGTTGCCTGCTTGGTCGCCAGGCATGGTGATGACAATGTGACGGAACACGAGGTGGCAGAAGGTGGATTCCGGCGCACCCCTACCTGGCGCACCAAATGTCGGATTTTGGGTTCCGGCAGACCCTTGAGGTTCGAACACTGGGGTGCGCGCGGAGATCCAGCCCTCCACCGTCTCGCATCTCGCCGAATCGCTGGGACCTAAACTACTAAACGGAACAGCACAAGAGACACGAGATTTATACTGGTTCGGGCCACCATTGTGGTGTAATACCCTACTCCAGTGTGTGGTGTGGTGGATTGCCTCTTGGGCGAATGAGGAACAATACAAGGAAGAACAGCCTCGTGAGGGTCTGTTCTTGGCGGAGTGCGATGAACTGCTAGGTGGTGTTCAGTCGCTCTAGCTACCGGTTTCTTGATGAGGATTCGGATCCTCCTGCCCTGGGGGTGGCTACTCCTATTTATAGGCGAAGGCCCTGAGCCTCTTCCCAAATATTGAGCGGGAAGGGCGCCAACAATTGGACATTTTGAAGGGGAACAGCGGGTACACTTATCCTGACTAAAGTTGGTCCTCGCTGCGAAAGGCTCTGGTGATGATGCTGCTTGGGCTCCACGATGACTCCCTTCCGGCCGTTGGGCTGGTCTTGGTCTTGTTGCAGAAGCGGATGCCTTTGCTTGATGCTCTCGCTGCGCTTGCTCCCTTTGCACCAAAGAGGAAAGGAGGACATCATGCGGGCTGGCGCCCGATCGGCGCCCTTGGTCGTCATGGCTTGCGTCATGGGCACCTCGCGAGGTACCACGCCTTGAGCTCTCCGCCTCCTCACGAGCCCGGCCGACGAGGCCGTGCTCGAGGAAGCTCCTTGTCGTCCGCCCCGCGAGGGTCTTGAGCTTGCGTTGATGAAGATGGGCCGTGCTGGGCCTCCTTCGAGCCACGCTGCAGGCCGCAGGCAGGCAAGTCTGGGGACCCCCGTTCCCAGAACGCCGACAACAAAAGACTTGATCATCTTCATATTCAGTCACCCGCCGGTGCATGGGCACGTGCTCAAGCGCTTCCATTTCTTCCTCACTCATCGAGTCATAGGTGCCATCATCATTGGCGATCATGGTGCGCTGAGTGGGGCACTCAAATGCCTTGTGTCCTCAGCCTTGACATGTGAAGCATTTGATGGAACTTGTATTGACGGTCACATCCGATGGAGTTGTAGATAATGAAGCTCTCGGCTTGAAGTTGTTTGTAGTAGGAGAACAGCTTGAAGATGTCAAATTTTCTTGAAACTTGACTTATCACCGTTGCTTGTAGAAGTCTTGGTTGAGGTAGAAGGCGTTGTAGTCATTGAAGCGTGCATGTATGAACCATATGGCTTGGAAGAGTACTTGGCATACTTGTAGCCATCTTGCACTTGTCGCTCCACCTTGGTAGCTTGATGCACTAGCTCGAGGAGGTTGGAGTAAGGTTGGAAGTCAGCGATCTTCTTGATAGGATGGTTGATGCCATTCAAGAAACTTGCCATGGTTTTCTCCTCATCTTCCATGACATTGGCTCGTATCACTGCAGTCTCCATTTACTTGTAGTACTCTTCAACAGACTTAGTGACTTGCTTGACGAGTTGCAATTTCTTGAAGAGGTCGCGACTATAGTGTGTAGGCACAAAGCACGCGTGCATGTCATGACCCACAAGTATAGGGGATCTATCGTAGTCCTTTCGATAAGTAAGAGTGTCGAACCCAACGAGGAGCAGAAGGAAATGACAAGCGGTTTTCAGTAAGGTATTCTCTGCTAGCACCGAAATTATCGGTAACAAATAGTTTTGTGATAAGGTAATTTGTAACGGGTAACAAGTAACAAGTGCAAATAAAGTGCAGCAAGGTGGCCCGATCCTTTTTATAGCAAAAGACAAGCCTGGACAAACTCTTATATGAAGGAAAACGCTCCCGAGGACACATGAGAATTATCGTCAAGCTAGTTTTCATCACGCTCATATGATTCGCGTTCTTTACTTTGATAATTTGATATGTGGGTGGACCATGCTTGGGTGCTGTCCTTCCTTGGATAAGCATCCCACTTATGATTAACCCCTATTGCAAGCATCCGTAACTACAAAAGAAGTATTAAGGTAAACCTAACCATAGCATGAAACATATGGATCCAAATCAGCCCCTTACGAAGCAACACATCAACTAGGGTTTAAGCTTTTGTCACTCTAGCAACCCATCATCTACTTATTACTTCCCAATGCCTTCTTCTAGGCCCAAACAATGGTGAAGTGTCATGTAGTCGACGTTCACATAACACCACTAAAGGAGAGACAACATACATCTCATCAAAATATTGAACGAGTACCAAATTCACATGACTACTTATAGCAAGACTTCTCCCATGTCCTCAGGAACAAACGTAACTACTAACAAATCATATTCATGTTCATAATAAGAGGGATATTAATATGCATAAAGGATCTGAACATATGATCTTCCACCGGTACTAGCATCAACTAAAAGGAGTAATCAACACTACTAGCAACCCACAGGTACCAATCTGAGGTTTTGATACAAAGATTGGATACAAGAGATGAACTAGGGTTTGAGAGGAGATGGTGCTGGTGAAGATGTTGATGGAGATTGACCCCCTCCCGATGAGAGGATCGATGGTGATGATGATGGTGATGATTTCCCCCTCCCGGAGGGATGTTTCCCTAGCAGAACAGCTCCGCCGGAGCCCTAGATTTGTTCCGCCAAGGTTCCGCCTCGTGGCGGCGGTGTTTCGTCTCGAAAGCTTGCTTATGATTTTTTTCCAGGGTAAAATACACCATATAGCCAAAGATGGGCACCGAGGCCTGCCAGGGGGCCCACGAGGTAGGGGGGGCGCGCCCCCCACCCTCGTGGATGGTGAGTGGCCCCCCTGGTACTTTCTTCGCTCAGTATTTTTTATTAATTCCAAAAATAACTTCCATGGAGTTTCAGGACTTTTGGAGCTATGCAGAATAGGTCTCTAATATTTGCTCCTTTTCCAGCCAGAATTCCAGCTGCCAACATTCTCCCTCTTCGTGTAAACCTTGTAAAATAAGAGAGAATAGGCATAAGTATTGTGGCATAATGTGTAGTAATAGCCCATAATGCAATAAATATCGATATAAAAGCATGATGCAAAATGGACGTATCAACTCCCCCAAGCTTAGACCTCGCTTGTCCTCAAGCAGAAGCCGATAACGATAAATATGCCCACATATCTAGAGATAGAGGTGTCGATAAAATAAAATACGGACATGAGGTCATTATAACAGCAACACAAATATATATTATCATATGATTTCTTATGCTAAAGTAACAATCTATTCACAATGTCAAGTATGAATCAGAAACTTCATTGAAAAATAACAAACTATAATCTCGGTCATTGAAGCAACTGCAATTTATCATAACATCGGAAAGAGTCAATATAAGAGCTTTTCAACAAGTCCACATACTCAACTATCATCTAGTCTTTCATAATTTCTAGCACTCACGCAATACTTATGGGTATGGAGTTTTAATCAGACACAGAGAAAGATAGGAGCTTATAGTTTCGCCTCCCAACCTTTTACCACAAGGGTAATGTCAACAATAATAGTTCATGCTAACATACATCCAATTGGATATATATATACACACACACACACATCTGGGCTATTCTGTTACGCGTAACAGAATATTATTCTGTCACCCTTTTTGAACCGACGTTTTCAGGTGGTTGTACTGATGTTTTCGAAGCGGTTGAACTGATGCTTTCATTTTTGTTTAGCAGATCGTCTTCTTTAGTTCAAAATTTTTTTGTAATTTTTTTGTCGGAATGGGGCGTGTAATATATCGTTGGAAAGCTGTTGACAACTATATTTCAAGTATATTGAACATTTTTGCAAAATCATTATGGTTTAAGAGCAGTTTTGAAAAAAAAACGTTTTTTTCAAAACCGAAAACATGAATCGTATTTTGGACTTAAATTTCAAACGGTTTGTTGGAATTGAGCAAATAAGATGGCGTTGGAAAGCTTGTGAAAATCCGCATCTTCCATATATGTATTGTTTTTTATAATTCTATGTGTTTTAAAAGTAATTTGAGAAACAGTGAAATTCTGGGCGAAACGTATTTTCGCGATTTTTTGCAAACGGTTTGTCGGATTGACACAAATGATACGGCGTTGGAAAGCTATGAAAAATGCGCAACTTTTTCGTATTGAAATGTTTTTATAATTCCTTATGGTTTAAAAACGAATTCGAATACGGTCAAATTTGATTTCGAAGGATATTTTTAAAAATTTTGTCAAAATATGGCAAATAATATACCGTTGAATAGCTATCGAAAATGCGAAACTTAGTCATGTTGAACGTTTTCTCAAATTCACAACCGTTGAAGAGTAATTTGGATTACGGTGAGACCCATCGTGCTGTTTTTCCGTCAGAAAAAACAGAGTACTTGTACTGATCTACGTGTGCGTTTGTACTGATGTATTTTTCACAGATTAATTTTGAAAGATTCCAAAAAAAGAGTACTTGAAAGGATGTCCGTGTGGTTTTGTACTGAGCGTATTTTCACAGACTAGTCTTTTACTCTATTTTTTCTGTATCGTTATCCTCGTAACTTTTTCAACGGTTCACGGTATTATCGTCCCCGAACTTGCATGATTTATATAGTTGAACTGAATGATTTTTTAAAATAAAATGTTCAGGGATTGATCACTTGAACTCGCACTGATCTCCTTATGAGTTTGTACTGAGCGTGTTTTTATAGACTAGAATTTACTCTATTTTTTTGGTGCGGATTTCTTCATAACTTTTCAATGGTTTATGATATCACCGTCCCTGAACTTGTGCATGGTATATATTGTTGAACTGAATGACATTTTTTTCAAAAACAAAAGTTTTGTGTGTCTTTTTTAACTCAACATTTTTTTGCAACAGTGCTTTGGACTTCTCTCAATTTACTACTTGAATTTTTACCATTTGATTTTCCGTGGGTCTCTTTTTGTTCGACTTTTTTTTCCCAACCTCATGTGGGATGTCATGTTGAACTTACAACTTTTTTTAATTATGAAACTTGTTGTGCTTTTACAATGCCGAAGCTAGCAAATAGTAGTACATTCACCCAACTTTTTTAATCCAAACTGATTATTCTTTTTAATTTGAACTGATCATTCATTTTTACTACTTGCACTGAGGTACTTACTAAGCAGGATTTTCATGGGGTTTCTTTTTTTGCTTGAATTTTTACAATTTGAATTTCTGCCATTTCTTTTATTCCGGACGGACCACCGTTTTTAACTCGTACTGAGGTACTTACTACGCCCGAACTGGGGCGGATAGAGGATGGAGCACAGGGTGGCCTGCACGCAGCTTTTCTCATGCCCGGCTATGGACCGTGATGTTGTACTGACGAGGCAAAGGTCCAAATATATCACCTAAATAAGTTCAAAGAATTTTACAAAAACAAGCAGGCAACAAAGAGATAAGTCATGTCCCTATCAGGCACAAGTTCTATATATGGAAGGACTAGTAAGGGTCTCAGTAATCGACTACATTATTTGAATCTACTCGATCTTCACCAGTACTAGAATGACTGGACAAGAAGTTCAGAAGTTGCATGTCTACTGTGACTAAGAGACAGAACTCAAAAACAATTTGTTTGGAGTTGGAATAAAACACCGGAGAACAGGTGGACCGGCTACACCTCCTCCTGTGGACTGATTGCTCCGGCGAAGTGGAGCTGATGGAGGCAGAGATCACGAGCGGCACCTGGATTTGCCCGCTGCAGGGAATCTATCAGTGAGCATACATCACAAACGCAAATGTTCAAAGCAAAATGAGATGGCTTTCTTACTGTGTGGGTGCTCAATGGGTGCGGCGCTTGGAGGCGGAGATCATGAGCGGCGCTAGGATTGGGCCGCTGGTCCTTTTTTTATACCGGTAATGGAGATACTGAATCTGAAACAAAAGGGGGTACAGAGGAAGTTGAGCATCATTGGATCACAGGTTACGTTCAGAGAACTACAACATCCATCCATCTATCCATTGAACAGAAAAGGCACAAGAAATTCGCCAACTCCATCTCTGATCTAATAACAAATCAAGAGAAGAGTAGAATCAAAAAAGTGTACGGATGCTGTTCTTGCCATTTTTGAGAAGCGTACTTCTCCCTCCACTAGCATGAACGGAGGCTACAAGAGAGATCCATAGGTGGTGACCTTGTCGCCGGGAATGGGATAGATGCGGGCACGTAGGGCGGTGCCCCTCGCGGCGGCCAGGGATTGAGGCTCG
Organism: Aegilops bicornis; assembly: GCA_021605145.1. Taxonomy (NCBI): domain Eukaryota; kingdom Viridiplantae; phylum Streptophyta; class Magnoliopsida; order Poales; family Poaceae; genus Aegilops; species Aegilops bicornis. The sequence continues at coordinate 554,533,957 of CM038674.1, forward strand.
CGGTGGCCAGGGGTGGGAGCCTCGCGGCGGCCGGGGATGGAGGCCAGCGGCAGCCGGGGGTGGGAGCCTCGCGGAAATTGGGATGGAGGCCAGAGATGGCCGGGGATGGAGGTCGGCGATGGCCGGGGGTGGTACCCTCGCGGCGGTCATGGATGGAGGCCAAAGACGGCCGGGATAGAGGCCAGCGGCGGCCGGGGATGGATGCCTCGCGGCGGCCAGGGATGGATGCCTCGCGGCGGCCGGGGTGGTAGGCTCGCGGTGGCAGGGGGTTTCTGGTCGTGGGAGGAGGCCGGGTGGTGAGAAGCTCTTGGGCCTCCGCCGGCGGGCAGGGAGGGGCCGCGCGCGGCGGGGAGGGCGGAGGCTTCACGCCGGCAAGGAGGGAGGGGCGGCGCACGGCGGGGGAGGGATTGGGCAGCACATCGGCGGGGAGGGAGGGGCGGCGACAGGCGGGAGGAGGGAGGCGGCGCATGGCGGGAGGGAGGCGGCCTACTGGAGGAGTTGGCAGTCGGGAGGGTGGTGGGTGTTTATTTCCTGTCGATAGACGTTCGGGCTAGTAGGCTGGGTTCGCGAGATTCTGTCGCCGTCGCTCCTATATAGGGCAGGTAGCAGAATATTATTACATTACGGTAACAAAATAGCCACATCCTATATATATATATATATATATATATATATATATATATATATATATATATATATATATATATATATATATCAGGATCTTTCCAACACAATGTGCTTGCCAAAGGATAAAATGTAAAAGGAAAGGTGAAGATCACCATGACTCTTGTATAAGGTATAAGACAAGAATAAAAGATACGCCCTTCGCAGAGGGAAGCAGAGGTTGTCATGTGCTTTTATGGTTGGATGCACAAAACCTTAATGCGAAAGAACGTCACTTTATATTGCCACTTGTAATATGGACCTTTATTATGCAGTCCGTCGCTTTTATTTCTTCCACATCACAAGATCGTATAAAGTTTATTTTCTCCACACTAATAAGTCATACATATTTAAAGAGCAATTTTTATTGCATGCAACAATGACAACTTACTTGAAGGATCTTACTCAATCCATAGGTAGATATGGTGGACTCTCATGGCAAAACTGGGTTTAAGGGTATTTGGAAGCACAAGTAGTATCTCTACTAGGTGCAAAGAATTTGGCTAGCACGAGGGAGAAAGGCAAGCTCAACATGTTGGATGATCCATGACAATATACTTTATTTCAGATATAAGAAAACATAACCCATTATGTTGTCTTCCTTGTCCAACATCAACTCTTTACCATGTCATATTTTAATGAGTGCTCACAATCATAAAAGATGTCCAAGATAGTATATTTATATGTGAAAACCTCTCTTTCTTTATTATTTCCTAATAATTGCAACGATGACCAAAAATATGCTTGTTAACTTTCAACAACTTTTATTCATCATACTCTTTATATGTGAAGTCATTACTCCTCATAAGGTCAATATGATCTCTTTATTTCTTTTTTTATTCTTTCAATTTCTTTTATCCCCTCAACATCATAGCAAGATAATCAAGCCCTTGACTCAAAACTAATCTTTATTATATATAGCTCACGAACTCGATTACAAAGTGGGATCATAAAGCAAAACTCACAACTAGATCATACTAAAACTTTATTCTACTAGATCAAGATATTACTAAAAGGATCGAACTAAGAAAAGCGGTAAAGATAGGAGTGTGATGGTGATACGATACCGGGGCACCTCCCCCAAGCTTGGCAGTTGCCAAGGGGAGTGCCCATACCCATGTGATTATGTATCTTTCCTCGGGAGTGGTGATGATGGAGTTGTTGATGATGTAGGCTTGTCGTCCATCTTCCAAGGCATAGGCTCACCATCGTAGAAGGATGATCGAGTCTCCGGGATCCTCAAATCTGCAGCCAAACTCATCCTCTTGAATCTATATTCATACTCACAGTTTTGGTTTTGTAGGTCATAGATCTGGGCTTGGAGGTGCTCGATTTTCTCGTGAAGCTTGAAGATGGTCTCCCCAATGTTCTTGAAATCTAGCTTGTGGTTGTTGGTGAACTCCGTGATCATTATGTGGTTGGCGTCGAGTCCACGTTCCACCATCTCCTGGCACTTAAAAACTTGTTGCTCCATTGCTTTGAGCCTTGTCTCCATGCTTCGAGTCCTCCTTGGCCCCTCAACATCGCTGATGTGCAGCAACCCCTCACGCATCTCAATGGTTTGAGGATGGTGCAGCACCTCCGCGAGGTAGGGGTTGATGACCTTCTCGAAGAACTTGTCCTTGGGGGCGCTTGGAGACGTCATGGTGATCTAGATCTGTCAGATAAACAACTCGAAACGAAAACAGAGGATATTTGCGTGATACGAGAGTCAAAACCTTCGGGAGATTATATAATGAATTTTTACCGACCAAAAGAAATATTGTGCAAGAAAACGGTGTCCGGAGAGCACACGAGGTGCCCACGAGGCAGGGGCGCGCCCAGGGGGGTAGGGCGCGCCCTCCACCCTCATGGTCGCCTCGTGTCCTTCTCGGACCGCTTCTTATTTTCCTATTTTCTTAAATATTCCAAAACGGAGAAAAATTGCCATTAGAACTGTTTTCGAGTCGGTTTACTTACCGTACCACGTACCTATTCCTTTTCGGAGTCTGAAACATTCTGGAAAGTGTCCCTTATGTATTCCTCCGGGGTTACGGTGTCAATAACATTAGTTTCAACATTTATAGGATTACCTGAGATATAATGTTTGATTCTTTGACCATTCACCACCCTCGGATTTGTGCCTTCGAAGTTGTTGATTTTTATGGTACCGGAACGATAGACCTCCTCGATAACGTAAGGACCTTCCCATTTAGAGAGAATTTTTCCTGCAAAAAATCTTAAATGAGAGTTGAATAGCAACACATAATCACCTACATTAAACTCACGCTTTTGTATCCTTTTGTCGTGCCATCTTTTAACTTTTTCTTTAAACTGTTTGGCATTCTCATAGGCTTGGGTTCTCCATTCATCAAGTGAGCTTATGACAGATAGCCTCTTCTCACCGGCAAGTTTGAAATCATAGTTGAGCTCTTTAATGGCCCAATATGCCTTGTGTTCTAGTTCTAGAGGTAAGTGACATGCTTTTCCGTAAACCATTTTATACGGAGATATACCCATAGGATTCTTATATGCAGTTCTATAGACTCATAATGCATCATCAAGTTTCTTGGACCAATTCTTTCTAGATCTATTAATAGTCTTTTGCAAAATTAATTTGAGCTCTCTATTACTAAGTTCTACTTGACCACTAGACTGTGGATGGTATGGAGATACAGTTCTATGATTAACATCATACTTAGCAAGCATTTTACAAAAAGCACCATGAATAAAATGTGAAACACCATCAGTCATTCAGTATCTAGGGACTCCAAACCTCGGAAAAATAACTTCTTTAATCATCTTAATAGAGGTGTTATGATCAACACTACTAGTTGGAATAGCTTCTACCCACTTAGTAACATAATCAACAGCAACTAAAATATGTGTATAGCCATTAGAGGAAGGAAATGGTCCCATATAATCAAAGCCCCAAACATCAAATGGTTCAAAATAACAAGTGAATAATTCATAGGCATTTTTTGACGTCTACTGATATTACCAATTCTTTGACATTCATCACAAGACAAGACAAACTTACGGGCTTCTTTGAAAACAGTAGGCCAATAAAAACCGGATTGCAATACCTTATGTGTAGTTCTATCTCCAGCATGGTGTCCTCCATAAGCCTCGGAGTGACACTTGCGTAGGATCTGTTCCTGTTCATGCTCAGGTACACAACGTCTAATAACACCATCTACTCCTTCTTTATAAAGGCATGGGTCATCCCAGAAGTAATGTCTTAAATCATAGAAAACCTTTTTTCTTTTGCTGGTATGTGAAACTAGGTGGTATAAATTTAGCAACAATGTAATTAGCATAATCAGCATACCATGGAGCAGTACAAGAAGCATTTACGACAGCTAATTGTTCATCAGGAAAGCTATCATCAATAGGTAGTGGGTCATCAAGAACATTCTCTAACCTAGATAAGTTGTCTGCAACGGGGTTCTCGGCTCCCTTTCTATCAATAATATGCAAATCAAATTCTTGTAACAAGAGAACCCACCTAATAAGTCTAGGTTTAGCATCTTTCTTTTCCATAAGATATTTAATAGCAGCATGATTAGTGTGAACAGTTACTTTGGAATCAACAATATAAGGTCTGAACTTATCACAAGCAAATACAACTGCTATTTTTTTCAGTAGTAGCATAATTTCTCTAAGAACTGTCTAGAGTTTTACTAGCATACTGAATAACATTTAACTTCTTATCAATTCTTTGTCCTAGAGCCGCACCTACAGCATAATCACTAGCATCGCACATAATTTCAAAGGGTAAATGCCAATCAGGTGGCTGAACAATAGGCGCAGAAATCAAAGCCTTCTTAAGTATTTCAAATGCTTCTACACAATCATCATCAAAGACAAAAGGGATATCTTTTTGTAAGAGATTAGTCAGAGGCCTAGAAATTTTTGAGAAGTCCTTAATGAACCTCCTATAAAAACCGGCATGACCAAGGAAACTTCTTATGCCTTTAATATCCTTGGGACACGACATCTTTTCAATAGCATCAACTTTAGCTTTATCAACTTCAATACCTCTTTCAGAAATTTTATGCCCCAAGACAATACATTCATAAAGTGGCACTTCTCCCAATTCAAGACGAGATTAGTTTCTTCACATCTCTGCAAAACTCGATCAAGGTTGCTCAAGCAATCATCAAAAGAAGTTCCATATATGGAGAAATCATCCATGAAAACATCAACAATCTTTTCACAAAAATAAGAGAATATAGCCATCATGCATCTTTGAAAGGTAGCAGGTGCATTGCATAAACCAAAAGGCATACGTCTATAAACAAAGGTACCGAAAGGGCAAGTAAAAGTGGTCTTTTCTTGATCCTCTTTTGACACAGGTATTTGAGAGAAACCAGAATAACCATCTAGAAAGCAAAAATGTGTATGTTTGGATAATGTTTCTAGCATTTGATCAATAAAAGGTAAGGGGTAATGATCCTTTTTAGTAGCTTTATTTAATTTGCGGAAATCAGTTACCATCCTATAACCTGTAACAATTCTTTGTGGGACCAATTCATCTTTATCATTAGGAACAACAGTAATACCTCCCTTCTTAGGGACACAATGGACATGACTTACCCACTGACTATCAGCAACGGGATAAATTATACCTGCCTCCAGAAGCTTTAGTATTTCTTTTCTTACCACTTCTTTCATCTTAGGATTTAACCGTCGTTGGTGATCAACAACCGGTTTAGAGTCTTTCTCCAATTTAATTTTGTGGTGGCCTAGAGTGGGACTAATACGCTTAGGATCATCAAGAGTATATCCAATGGCAGCACGGTGCTTCTTTAGAGTTTTCAATAATTTCTTTTCTTCCTGCTCTGAAAGGTTATCACTAATAATAGCAGGATATATCTTTTTCTCATCAAGATAAGCATATTTAAAAGTATCAGGTAATGGTTTAAGCTCAAACACGGGATCACCCTTGGGTGGAGGAGGATCCCCCTAGGATTTCAACAGGCAAGTTGTGTTTCAAAATGGGTCCCTGTTTAAAGAATACTTCATCTATTTCCCTTCTTTCATTCATAAACATATCATTTTCATGGTCAATCAAATATTTTTCTAAAGGATCATTAGGAGGCACGGCAATAGAAGCAAGACAAATAATTTCATCTTTACTAGGCAATTCCTCATCACGGGGTTGTCTACGAAATTTAGCAAAATTAAACTCATGAGACATATCTCCTAAACCAATAGTAACAATATCCTTTTCGCAGTCTATCCTAGCATTAACAGTATTCAAGAAGGGTCTACCAAATATAATGGGACAAAATTTATCTTGTGGGGAACCAAGAATAAGAAAATCAGCATGATATTTAACTTTCCCACACAAGACTTCAACATCTCTAACAATCCCAACTGGTGAAATAGTATCTCTATTGGCAAGCTTAATTGTAACATCAATTACTTCTATCTCAGCAGATGCAATATCATGCATAATTTCTTTGTATAAGGAATGAGGTATTGCACTTGCACTAGCACCCGTATCACACAAGCCATGATAACAATAATCTCCTATTTTAATAGAAATAACAGGCATGCCTACCACATGTCTATTTTTATTTTTAGTGTCAGTCTAGCAATTCTAGCAGCTTAATCACAGAAGTAAATAACATGCCCATCAATATTATCAGCCAAGAGATCTTTAACCATAGCAATACTAGGTTCAACTTTAATTTGCTAAGGGGGTTTGGGTGTCCTAACATTACTTTTTTTTACCACAGTTGAAGCTTTAGCATGATCCTTTATTCTAACAGGGAAAGGTGGTTTCTCAATATAAGCAGTAGGAACAATAGGATCATTATAAGTGATAGTCTTTTCTTCAACTTTAATAGGTGCAACTACTTTTACTTCAATGGGAGGATATATTTAAACCACTTCTCCTTAGGGAGATCAACATGAGTAGCAAATGATTCATAGAAAGAAGCTACTATCTCAGAGTCAAGTCCATATTTAGTGCTAAATTCACGGAAAACATCGGTATCCATAAAAGATTTAACACAATCAAACTTAGGTATTATACCTGACTCCTTACCTTCATCGAGGTCCCAATATTCAGAGTTGCATTTAATTCTTTCCAATAAATCCCATTTGAATTCAGTAGTCTTCATCATAAAAAAACCAGTACAAGAAGTATCAAGCATGGAGCGATTATTGAGAGAAAGCCGAGCATAAAAATTTTGAATAATAATTTCTCTTGAGAGCTCATGATTGGGGCATGAATATAACATTGACTTAAGCCTCCCCCAATCTTGAGTGATGCTTTCTCCTTCGCGAGACCAAAAATTATATATATAATTACGATCACGATGAACAAGATGCATAGGATAAAACTTCTGATGAAATTCCAATTTCAATCGGTTGTAGTTCCATGATCCCATATCATCACATAGCCTAAACCATGTCAACGCCTTTCCCTTCAAAGATAAAGGGAAGACCTTCTTCTTGATAACATCCTCGGTCATACCTACAAGCTTAAATAATCCACATAGATTAGGTGTAAATCAGGATGTAATGTTCCATCACGTGTAAAAGGATTAGCTAGCAGTTTCTCTATCATACCCGAAGGAATTTCAAAATAAACATTTTCAGTAGGTTCAGTAGGTTGAGGAGCAACTCTTTGCTCTACTAGTCGGGGCGAAGATACCCCGAACAAGCCCCTCAAAGGATTACTTTCCATAGTAATAAGTGACAGTAAATTTTAGCATACTATATAAATCTTTCCTTACCAAATTCCACTTACCAAAGGCGCTTCACTCCCTGGCAACGGCGCCAGAAAAGAGTCTTGATGGCCCACAAGTATAGGGGATCTATCATAGTCCTTTCGATAAGTAATAGTGTCGAACCCAACGAGGAGAAGAAGGAAATGACAAGCGGTTTTCAGTACGGTATTCTTTGCAAGCACTGAAATTATCGGTAACAGATAGTTTTGTCATAAGGTAATTTATAACGGGTAACAAGTAACAAATGTAAATAAAGTGCTGAAAGGTGGCCCAATCCTTTTTGTAGCAAAGGACAGGCCTGGACAAACTCTTATATGAAGGAAAACGCTCCCGAGAACACATGGGAATTATCGTCAAGCTAGTTTTCATCACGCTCATATGATTCGCATTCTGTACTTTGATAATTTGATATGTGGGTCGACCGGTGCTTGGGTGTTGTCCTTCCTTGGACAAGCATCCCACTTATGATTAACCCCTATTGCAAGCATCCGCAAATACAAAATAAGTATTAAGGTGAACCTAACCATAGCATGAAACATATGGATCCAAATCAGCCCCTTACGAAGCAACGCATAAACTAGGGTTTAAGCTTCTGTCACATGACTACTTATAGCAAGACTTCTCCAATGTCCTCAGGAACAAACGTAACTACTCACAAATCATATTCATGTTCATAATCAGAGGGGTATTAATATGCATAAAGGATCTGAACATATGATCTTCCACCGAATAAACCAACTAGCGTCAACTACAAGGAGTAATCAACACTACTACAACCCACAGGTACCAATCTGAAGTTTTGATACAAAGATTGGATACAAGAGATGAACTAGGGTTTGAGAGGAGATGGTGTTGGTGAAGATGTTAATGAAGATTGACCCCCTCCCGATGAGAGGATCGATGGTGATGACGATGGTGATGATTTCCCCCTCCCGGAGGGATGTTTCCCCGGCAGAACAGCTCCGCCGGAGCCCTAGATTGGTTCCGCCAAGGTTCCGCCTCGTGGCGGCAGTGTTTCGTCCCGAAAGCTTGCTTATGATTTTTTCCAGGGTAAAAGACACCATATAGCCAAAGATGGGCACCGGAGGCCTGCCAGGGGGCCCACGAGGCAAGGGGCGCGCCCCCCACTCTCCTGGATGGTGGGTGGCCCCTCTGGTACTTTCTTCGCTTAGTATTTTTTATTAGTTCCAAAAATAACTTCGTGGAGTTTCAGGACTTTTGGAGCTGTGCAGAATAGGTCTCTAATATTTGCTCCTTTTCCAGCCCAAAATTCCAGCTGCCGGCATTCTCCCTCTTTGTGTAAACCTTGTAAAATAAGAGAGAATAGGCTTAATTATTGTGGCATAATGTGTAGTAACAGCCCATAATGCAATAAATATCATAATAAAAGCATGATGCAAAATGGACGTATCAGTATGACATCCTTCATTTGATTCCATGTCGTGATGGGTGGGTCACCTTTTGCTTCTCGCCGCTCAATGAGTTGCTCCCACCAAATGAGGACATAGTTTTGGAACTCAAGCTATGCCATGGCGATCTTCTTTTCTTCTTCATAGTTGTGCAAACGGAAGATCTTGTCAACTTTCAGTGCCCATGAAAGGTACTCTTCGTGATCATTGCTTCTGGAGAACTTGGGCATGGTGAACTAGCGCTTGTCGTAGTATTGCTTGATACGTCTCCAATGTATCTACTTTTCCAAACACTTTTGCGCTTGTTTTGGACTCTAACTTGCATGATTTGAATGGAACTAACCCAGACTAACGTTGTTTTCAGCAAAATTGCCATGGTGTTATTTTTTTGTAGAAATAAAAGTTCTCGGAATGACCTGAAACTTCACGGAGAATATTTTTGGAATTAATAAAAAATACTAGCGAAAGAATCAACACCCGGGGGCCACACCTTGTCCACGAGGGTGGAGGGCGCGCCCACCCCCCTAGGGCACGCCCAAGCCTCGTGGGCCCCCTGAGGCACCACCGACCTACTCTCCAACTCCATATATTCACGTTCGGGGAGAAAACAATCAGAGAGAAGGACTCATCACGTTTTATGATATGGAGCCACCGACAAGCCCTAATCTCTCTCGGGAGGGCTGATCTGGAGTCCGTTCGAGGCTCCGAAGAGGGGAATCCGTCGTTGTTGTCATCATCAACCATCCTCCATCACCAATTTCATGATGCTCACCGCTGTGCGTGAGTTATCCCATCGTAGGCTTGCTGGACGGTGATGGGTTGGATGAGATTTACCATGTAATCAAGTTAATTTTGTTAGGGTTTGATCCCTAGTATCCACTATGTTCTGAGATTGATGTTGCTATGACTTTGCTATGCTTAATGCTTGTCACTAGGGCCCGAGTGCCATGATTTCAGATCTGAACCTATTATGTTTTGATGAATATATGTGAGTTCTTGATCCTATCTTGCATGTCAATAGTCACCTACTATGTGTTATGATCCGGCAACCCCGAAGTGACAATAGTCGGGACCACTCCCGGTGATGACCATAGTTTGAGGAGTTCATTTATTCACTAAGTGTTAATGCTTTGGTCCAGCACTCTATTAAAAGGAGGCCTTAATATCCCTTAGTTTCCAATAGGACCCCGCTGCCACGGGAGGGTAGGACAAAAGATGTCATGCAAGTTCTTTTCCATAAGCACGTATAACTATATTCGGATTACATGCCTACATTACATTAATGAATTGGAGCTAGTTTTGTGTCACCCTATGTTATAACTGTTGCGTGAGGAATCACATACGAATAATTATCCATCACGGATCCAATGCCTATGAGCTTTACACATATTAATCTTTGCTTAGTTACTTTTCCGTTGCCACTGTTACGATTGCTACGAAACTGCTACTGTTACTTTTGCCACCGCTACCGTTATTTCCCTACTACTTTGCTACTAAATACTTTGCTGCAGATATTAAGTCTTTCGGGTGTGGTTGAATTGACAACTCAACTGCTAATACTTGAGAATATTCTTTGGCTCCCCTTGTGTCGAATCAATAAACTTGGGTTGAATACTCTACCCTCGAAAACTGTTGCGATCCCCTAAACTTGTGGGTTATCAAGACTATTTTCTGGGGCCGTTGCCGGGGAGCAGAGCTCTATTCTTTGAGTCACTTGGGATTTATATCTGCTAATCACTATGAGGAACTTGAAAGATGAAAAGACCAAGATTTACCCCCCAACTACGAGGGGAGGTAAGGAACTGCCATCTAGCTCTGCACTTTATTCACCATCTTTTATGAGTAAATTTGCGAAACCTACTCCTGCTATTGATTCTGATATGTCGCATGTTATTGATGATGCCACTTTTGTTATGCATGATGCTTATGATGAAACTACTTCTATGCTTGATAATACTGTGCCATTAGGTGAATTTCTTGATGAACAACCTGCTAGGGTTAGAGAGAATGAAATTATTGAAACTGATAATATTGATGGAAGTGATGATGAAGATTCTCCCCCTAGATATGAATTGCTTGTTGTGCCTGAGGGTTATGTTATGGATGAAGAAACTGCTAGAGACCTTTTAGCTTGCAAATATAGATATGATCTTAAGAAAATGTTAGCTAAGCTGAAAGAAAAGTCTTTGAATGCTAGAATGAAATATGACCCTGCTTTTGCTACGTCACCTATCTGTATTTCTGATAAGGATTATGATTTCTCTGTCGATCCTGAGTTAATTACTCTGGTTGAGTCTGATCCTTTTTACGGCTATGAATCTGAAACGTTGTGGCACATCTTACTAAATTAAATGATATAGCCACCCTATTTACTACTATATCCTTAAGTTATTTCCGTTCTCCTTAAAGGGTGATGCTAAAATATGGTTCAATTCTCTTGATCCTGGTTGTGTGCGTAGTCCCCAGGATATGATTTATTACTTCTCTGCTAAATATTTCCCTGCTCATAAGAACCAAGCTGCCTTAAGGGAAATATATAATTTTGTGCAAATTGAAGAAGAGAGTCCCACAAGCTTGGGGGAGGCTTCTCTGATTACTTAATGCTTTGCCTGGTCATCCTCTCAAGATAAATGAAATACTTGATATCTTTTATAAGGGACTAACTGATGCTTCTAGAGACCACCTGGATAGTTGTGTTGGTTGTGTTTTCAGGGAAAGAACTGTTGATCAAGCTGAATTGCTATTGAATAATATGTTGAGCAATGAAAATAATTGGACACTTCCTGAACCAACTCCTAAGCCAACCCCGAAGAAGAGGGGTATTCTATTTCTCAGTCCTGAAGATATGCAAGAGGCAAAGAAATCTATGAAAGAGAAGGGTATTAAAGCTGAAGATGTTAAGAATTTACCACCTATTGAAGAAATACATGGTCTTGATAACCCGACATAGGTAGTAAAGGTAAATTCTCTCTATAGATTTGATGAAGGTGATATTCCTCGTAATAAGTCTGCTAGCCAATGCTTAGATGAGTTTGATAATTTTATTGTTAAACAAGAAAACTTCAATTCTTATGTTGGTAGACAATTGAAATGTAATGCTTATATGATTGAACACTTGAGTGATTATATGTCTAGAGTTAAAGGTGAACTTAAACTCATTAGTAAACATGCTTCTATGGTTACCACTCAAGTAGAACAAGTACTTAAAGCACAAAATGATTTGCTCAATGAATTAAAAATAAGAAAAATGATAATGTTGTTAGAGTTGTGACTAGAGGGGGCAGAATGACTCAGGAACCTTTGTACCCTGAGGGCCACCCTAAGAGAATTGAGCAAGATTCTCAGAGAACTAATATTGACACACCTAGTCCTTCTAAGAAGAAGAAAAAGAAAAATGATAGGACTTTGCATGCTTCTAGTGAACCTGTTGTTGACACACCTGAGAATCCCAATGATATTTCTATTTCTGATGCTGAAACACAATCTGGTAATGAACATGAACCTAGTGATAATGTTAATGATGATGTTCATGTTAATGCTCAAACTAGCAATAACAATGATGTAGAGATTGAACCTGTAGTTGATCTTGATAACCCACAAACAAAGAATCAACATTATGATAAGAGAGACTTTGTTGCTAGGAAGCACGGTAAAGAAAGAGAACCATGGGTTCAAAAACCCATGCCCTTTCCTCCTAAACCATCCAAGAAAAAGGATGATGAGGATTTTGAGCGCTTTGCTGAAATGATTAGACCTATATTTTTGCGTATGCGTTTGACTGATATGCTTAAAATGAATCCTTATGCTAAGTATATGAAAGATATTGTTACAAATAAAAGAAAGATACCGGAAGCTGAAATTTCCACCATGCTTGCCAATTATACTTTTAAAGGTGGAATACCAAAGAAACTAGGAGATCCAGGAGTACCAACTATACTATGCTCCATTAAAAGAAACTATGTTAGAACTGCTTTATGTGATCTTGGAGCCGGTGTTAGTGTTATGCCTCTCTCTTTCTATCGTAGACTTGATTTGAATAAGTTGAAACCTACTTAAATATCTTTGCAAATGGCCGATAAATCAACTGCTATACCTGTCGGTATTTGTGAGCATGTGCCTGTTGTGGTTGCAAACGTTACTATTCTAATGGACTTTGTTATTCTTGATATTCCCGAGGACGATAGTATGTCGATTATCCTTGGTAGGCCCTTTTTTAATACTGCAGGGGCTATTATTGATTGCAACAAAGGCAATGTCACTTTTCATGTTAATGGTAATTAGCATACGATACACTTTCCGAGGAAACATCCTCAAGTCCGCAGTATCAATTCTATTGGAAAAATTTCAACGATTACTATTGGAGGTTTTGAATTTCCTCTTCTTACTGTCAAGAAGAAATATGATATTCTTATTGTTGGGTACATGCATATCCCCGTTAAGGTAACCTAGTGTTATTCGAAAATTCTCCGGTTTCATGTTATTCGGAAACAGTTTGTTAACAAGGTTTGATCAACCTTGTTAGTGGATTCCTTTTGATGAGCATGAGATGGACGACGTTAGAAAGCACAACTTTCTGCACTCTCCTTTTACTTTCTGTTATTTAGTTTAAATAAAGCAAAAATAGCCTATTTTCTGAATTATCCTTGCAATAAAAATACCCCGAAAATATAAGTTCTCCAAATGTCCCGAAAATGAAATATGGTTTTCATAGAATATTTAAGAATATTTGACACTGAGAACACATCAGGGGGCCACACCACCTGGCCACGAGGGTCCAGGGCGCGCCCTACCCCCTGGGCTCGCACCCTGCCTCGTGGGCCCCATGTGGCCCCCATCCACTTATTCCAGTACCCACACACTTCGTATTCCTCCAGAAAAAAATCCTCCCATAGCTCAAACCCGTGTTCTAGCTCATCTTGCTGCCATTTTCGATCTCCTTGCTCAAAGCTTCATTCACAAAACTGTTTTGGGGGATTGTTCTTCGGTATGTGACTCCTCCAATGGTCCAATTAGTTTTTGTTCTAGTGCTTTATTTATTGCAATTTTTTGCTGCTAAGTTGATCCTGTTCTTGAGCTTGCATGTCAAACTTATATGGTCAAAAGTAGTTTTAATGCATGATATAGTCTCTAGGCACTTATGGGAGTAGTTGCTACCAATCTTGTTGAGTTTGATTCACATTTATTTTGAGTCACTAAAAATTTCAGAAATTTTTAGAGGAAGAAAATGTTGAAGAGGTTGTTGAGAGGCTCTTCGAGCCGCAGCTCGAAGGATAAGTAGAATGAGGAGGATAAAAAGCCCAAATACAATCTTCCTCGCACCCCGGAGGTTCGACCGTGCGAATGGCCTTGTGATGCATTCTTGAAGGCTGCAGTAATTTATGAAGATTTTTATTACTTGGCTGAGAATGCAGGCTTCACCGACTTCCTCCACGAGCAGCGCGAACAGTATCTCCTAGTCACTAATATTTTTGTGCAAAATTTTCATTTCCATGCTAGGAGATCGCCACCTTCGGTAGATTTTTATTTATATGATGAGTTTAAGGAGATGTCACTCTATGATTTTTGTGTGGTTTGCAAGTTGCCTTTTGACGGCAGCGTTCAGGAACCACATCCTAGTGATGTGGCAGAATTTATTGATGAAATTGCTGTAGGGGAAAAGAGAAAAGTGTCAGATGCAAGAACTACTAGTATACAATTTCATGTTCTACGTTACTATGCAACATTTGCTAGTAGATGTTTGATTTGTCGCGGGAACAGTGGGGGCCTCAGTGCCCCTAACCTTGTCGTTTTGCGCCATGCTTTACTCCATGATAGAACTTTCAGTTTAGGTGCTATGGTTGCTAAACGGTTGAGTCTAAACCATACAAAGGGCCCTATTTTTGGAGGTTTCTTTGCTTCGCGTATTGCTAAATATTTTGAGATACCTATTAGACACTATGAGAAAGAAGAAAAGGTGATGCCCCGTATTTCCTTAGACAATAAAAGTATGATAGCACATGATTTTATTTGTGATGATAAGGAGAAGAGACTCATTTATAACCTGGTATTCAGTGAAAAGACTTGTCAGATTATTACCCTGCATGCACCTTCTTTGTCTAACATTTATTCAGGCACATACATCATCCTGCCCGATGACATCTATGCATATTGGGAGTGAACACGGTCCCCGGAACCAAATCCAGAGCCATCTCCTGATCCATATCAAGAGTCTATTGATCAGTGGGATCCTCAGGAGCTCGCTAACCAATGGCACCCCGAGGATCCTCCTCAGTACACTGGAGAGGACCACTTTGATCTGTGGGCATAGACCAACTTAGTCCAAAAGCCTAAGCTTGGGGGAGTACATATTTCTCACCGACATTACATTCATGTTCACACACTCATTCTAGTTGTCGGTGCTCATACTTTTTCATTATACTATCCATGCTAGTTCATTTTCTTTTCTAAGCTTTCTTCCTGTGTGTTTGAAAAACCTTAAGAAAAACAAAAAAAATTAGTTGTGGCTTTTTAGCTAGTTTAATTTCCATGCTTATAGTAGTAGTAATTAAGAAGAAAACCCAAAAAGATTTCTCATTCTTCTTTTGCTTGTTGGGAGCTTTCCCGTGGAAATAGTTTTATTTCTTTTATTATTCTTTGGGGTCGAGAGGAGAAGACCATGATGAAAATGTTGAGTGGCTCTCACATGCATTATTGTTGATTTAACCAAGAGCCCATATTACCTTGTCTTCTCCCTTGTATTAAATGCTTGCAGATTCCAGCTTAGTCCAATGCACGTGCACTAATATTATTATCCACACCGTTTGGTCGTGCGAGTGAAAGGCAATAATGGCGATATATGATGGACTGATCGAGATGAGAGAAGCTGGTATGAACTCGATGAAGGAAATATGCCCTAGAGGCAATAATAAAGCTGTTATTTATATTTCCTTATATCATGATAAATGTTTATTATTCATGCTAGAATTGTATTAACCGGAAACTTAGTACATGTGTGAATACATAGACAAACAAAGTGTTACTAGAATGACTCTACTTGACTAGCTCGTTAATCAAAGATGGTTAAGTTTCCTAGCCATAGACATGAGTTGTCATTTGATTAACGAGATCACAACATTAGAGAATGATGTGATTGACTTGATCCATTCCGTTAGCTTAGCACTTGATCGTTTAGTAAATTGCTATTGCTTTCTTCATGACTTATACATGTTCCTATGACTATGAGATTATGCAACTCCCGAATATCGGAGGAACACTTTGTGTGCTACCAAACATCACAACGTAACTGGATGATTATAAAGGTGCTCTACAGGTGTCTCCGATGGTGTTTGTTGAGTTGGCATAGATCGAGATTAGGATTTGTCACTCTGATTGTCGGAGAGGTATCTCTGGACCCTCTCGGTAATGCACATCACTATAAGCCTTGCAAGCAATGTAACTAATGAGTTAGTTATGGGATGATGCATTATGGAACGAGTAAAGAGACTTGCCGGTAACGAGATTGAACTAGGTATTGAGATACCGACGATCAAATCTCTGGAAAGTAACATACCGATGACAAAGGGAACAACGTATGTTGTTATGCGGTTTGACCGATAAAGATCTTCGTAGAATATGTAGGAACCAATACGAGCATCGAGGTTCCGCTATTGGTTATTGAACGAATATGAGTCTCGGTCATGTCTACATAGTTCTCAAACCCGTAGGGTCCGCACGCTTAACATTCGGTGACGATCAGTATTATGAGTTTATGTGTTTTGATGTACCGAAGGTAGTTCGGAGTCTCGGATATGATCACGGAGTCTCGAAATGGTCGGGACATAAAGATCGATATATTGGGCGACTATATTTGGACGTCGGAATGGTTCCGAGTGAGTTCGGGCATATACCGGAGCATCGGGAGGTTACCGGAACCCCCGGGGAGGTATATGGGCCTTATTGGGCCATTGTGGGAGAGAGGAGAAGGGAGCAAAGGAGGGCCCCCCCCCCCAAGCCCAATCCGAATTGGGAGGGGGGTCGACCCCCCTTTCCTTCCTCCTTCCTCCCCCTTCCTTCCACTCCTAGTCCAACTAGGGAAGGGGGGAAATCCTACTCCCGGTGGGAGTAGGACTCCCATAGGGCGCGCCATAGGAGGGTCGGCCCTCCCCCTCCTCCACTCCTTTATATACGGGGGAGGGGGGCACCCCATAGACACACAAGTTGATCATTGATCTCTTAGCAGTGTGCGGTGCCCCTCTCCACCATAATCCACCTCTGTAGCTTCATCATCACCGTCATCACGTTGTCGTGCTGACGAAGCTCTCCCTCGACACTCTGCTGGATCGTGAGTTCGTGGGACGTCACCGAGCCGGACGTGTGCAGATCGTGGAGGTGCCGTACTTCAGTGCTAGGATCGGTCGATCGTGAAGACGTACGACTACATCAACCGTGTTGTCTTAACGCTTCCACTTACAGTCTACGAGGGTATGTAGACAACACTCTCCCCTCTCGTTGCTATGCATCACCATGATCTTGCCTGTGCGTAGGAAATTTTTGAAATTACTGCGTTCCCCAACACTCGACCTATCTTGTTTTTGTAAATAGGTAAGGAGTTTATAATGGTTTACCTTGCGTGCCAACATGCTATTAAAATGGTTGTGATGTGGTATGATAGGGTGGTATCCTCCTTTAAACGATTCGAGTGGCTTGACTTGGCACATGTTCACGCATGTAGTTGAAACAAAATCAACATAGCCTCCACGATATTAATGTTCATGGTGAATTATATCCTACTCATGCTTGCACTCAGTGTTGATTAATTTTAATGCATGTTCATGACTGTTGTTTCTCTCTAGTTGGTTGCTTCCCAGTCTCTTTCTAGCCTTTACTTGTACTAAGCGGGAATACTGCTTGTGCATCCACTTCCATAAACCTAAAATTTATTCTATATGAGTCCACCATACCTTCCTATATTAGGTATTTACCTACCGTTCCAAGTAAATTTGTATGTGCCAAACTCTAAACCTTCAAATGAAATTCTGTTTTATATGCTCGAATAGCTCATGTATCAACTAGGGTTGTCTATATCTTCCATGCTAGGTGGGTTATTCTCACGATGAGTGGACTCCGCTCATCATTCACAAGAAAATGGCCGGTAACCGGGATGCCCAGTCCCATGCTCAATTCAAATCAAATTAATTGCAAACAAAACTCCCCCAGGATTGTTGTTAGTTGGACGGCACCCGTTGTTTCGGACCAGCCGTGGAGTGTGCTTGTTGGTGGTGGGGGAGTAAAAACTTTACCATTTTGTTTGGGAACCGCCTATAATGTGTGTAGCATGGAAGATATCGAGATCTCTTGGTTGTTATGTTGACAATCAAAGTATGCCACCCAAAATATTATTTATCTCTGTTTCAAAACTCGAGCTCTGGCACCTCTACAAATCCCTGCTTACCTCTGCGAAGGGCCTATCTATTTACTTCTATGTTGAGTCATCATCCTCTTATTAAAAAGCACCAGTTGGAGAGCACCGCTATCATTTGCATCCATTCCTATTAATTTACATTGAGTATGACTGTGACTGGATCTCTTTTACCATGAATTACAATGTCTAGTCAGTCCTTGATCTTCAGAGGTGCTCTGCATTTATGTTTTACGGTCATAGAAAGGGCTAGCGAGATACCATCTTGTTATATCATATTATGATTTTTTTAGAAAGTGTTGTCATCCGAGATTTATTATAATTGCTTGCTAGTTGATTAGGCCATTGACATGAGTAAACATGAGACCTAAAATGCTATTGTGAATGTGGTTAGTTCATGATCTTTGCTGAAAACTTGAATGCTGGATTTACATATTTACAACAACAAGAACAAACAGAGTTTGTAAAAGTTTTTCTTTATCACTTTCAGTTTGTCAACTGAATTGCTTGAGGACAAGCAAAGAATTAAGCTTGCGGGAGTTGATACGTATCCAACGTATCTACTTTTCCAAACACTTTTGCCCTTGTTTTGGACTCTAATTTGCATGATTTGAATGGAACTAACCCGGACTAACGTTGTTTTCAGCAGAATTGCCATGGTGTTATTTTTGTGCAGAAATAAAAGTTCTCAGAATGACCTGAAACTTCACGGAGAATATTTTTGGAATTAATAAAAAATAATGGCGAAAGAATCAACACCAGGGGGGCCACACCCTGTCACGAGGGTGGAGGGCGCGCCCACCCCCCTGGGGCGTACCTCCTGCCTCGTGGGCCCCCTGAGGCTCCACCGACCTCAACTCCAACTCCATATATTCACGTTCGGGGAGAAAAAAATCAGAGAGAAGGATTCATCACGTTTTACGACACGGAGTCAGCCGCCAAGCCCTAATCTCTCGAGAGGGCTGATCTGGAGTCCGCTCAGGGGCTCAGGAGAGGGAATCCATCGCCGTCGTCATCATCAACCATCCTCCATCACCAATTTCATGATGCTCACCGCTGTGCGAGAGTAATCCCATCGTAGGCTTGCTGGACGGTGATGGGTTGGATGAGATTTACCATGTAATTGTAACATCCCAAAATTCTAAATTTTGGAATGTTATATTAAATAGATAGTTTTGACTGTTTGTTTGGTTGTGGTGTGGTTTCTTGCGTGAAATTGAGTGAAATTTGTAACTTTTGGAAGTTGAATGAGAGGGAACAAAATGACTTTCCCAAAACTTTCATCTTGCTTTTATGATCTCCATGAATTCAAATTTATTTTCGTCACAAAACCCTAGAGAGAAGATGATATGACTTCTTCCATTTAAATAAATGAAAGGGTTTTCTGAAAATATTTGAATTTCACTTAGAAATATTTCGAATTCAGAAACTTTAAGCAACTCAATGATTTTCATGAGAGAAGATAAAATGACTTCTTCAAATGCTATGAAATATGAGTTGGAAGTTTCAAATAATCAAATTGGAAATCCCTTTGAAATTATTTTCAAATTGGGGTTATTTGGTTTTATTCAAATTATTTTTCTCCAAAAATAGAATATATGGAAATTAGGGTCATTTGGATTTATTATAATTGCTCGCTAGTTGAATGATTCCCTACAATAGAAAATTGGAGAGAAATAAATTTGAAATCATTTTGTTTTTAAATGATTTTTACTGGGTTTTATTGCAACAGTAGCACTCTTTGCTTTATTTGTATTTTTCTGGATTTTATTTGACGTTAGAAACATGTTCAAGTTGTAGAAAATCTTTTTCTGAAAATTTTGATATATTATATGCCTATATAATATTTTTATTTCTTTTTATTTTATTCTTTTTGTCTGGTATTTAAAAAAAACTTCTTCCCGGATCGGGCCACTGTGGTCAAGCCAAATTAGGCAAGAACCGCCTCTCGGAAGTCCTCGTCCCTTGCAGCCTTGACAACAGTGTCGCCGCCGGACTAAATCGAGCCGCCGCCCCAGGCTATATATAGCCGAGCCGGCCCTAACGCCAAGACGCCGCCTACGCCGCCGTCGCTCGCCTCCAGCCGAGCCGCCGCCTCGCACCACCGCTGCCACGGACTTGATTGCCGCCGCTACGCCGCCTTTTTCCACCCGCATCTTGCGTCGCCCGCGCCCGCACATCCCCACAACCGTCTTGCCGTTGCTGCCCCGCAGACACCGAGCCGCCGGAGATGATCCGCTGACGCCCGATCCGATCCGCGTCCGTACCGGTAATAAACGGTTACGGTTTTTTAGGTTTTCTTTTCATAAAAAATCTAGATCCGTTTTTTTTATAAAACCAGTTTTGTTTAGGTTTACTTATTTAGAGAACGTTCGCTGGTTAGGTTTAGAAAACGAACGTTCGCTTTTTAGTCTTTTCTTTTTCTGTATTATTTTCGGCCAGGGACCCATCCGTGAATAATTTATTTACAGATTAGTCCCTGATCTTTAAACCTTCGTTACTTTTTACTCGCTTGTCCAAATCCAATGAAACCAATGCCCACTTCTTCGTTACGATCCCCTCTATCCAGTAAAACAACTTAAACATATTTTTGAAAGTTTTAAAATTTGAATTAAACAGATTTGTATTTGAACTTCGTTTGATCGTAACTTGAGTTTTATAACTCCAATTTGGTTGATTCTTTTTGCAAAATAAAGCTCTTGATCTAAACCTTCTGATAAGGACAAATTGCCCAATTTTGGTACTGTTAGAATTTTTTCTGTTGCAAGAGCTATTCGCTTGTTTTCGAAGTTTTTCGAGATCTTGTCTTCGATTCTTTTGCATGATTGATTATGTGTGGTTACTATTGCTTGCTTATGATAGATTGACCGGAGTGTGATGAGTCGAACTATCAGGAGTTATGAGTGCGAATCATCTTCGTCAACAGTACAAGGCAAGTTCACACTTTGATCATACTTTCCATTACCTAGTTTTTATGCATTAGTTTCAACCCTCAAACATCGCATGAGTAGGATTGATAACATGTGGGTATTGGGAAGTAGTTGATGAGGTAGAACCTATTGTCCTTTATTTCAAACCTTGGGAGTTACTACTACATTATGCTTATACTGCTCTGCTATGCACGTAGACGTGGATTGGTTGAGTGTATTCATGACAGATGTGAGAGTTATCATTAATGGTTAACTTAAGGTGGCTACTTTAATACACATCTGGGTGGATTGGTTGGGGCACCCTGGAGCACCCGGTGGTTTGCCGGGCACTGGAGAACCTAGTGCTTGCCCAAGGATCTCGAGTACCCGTGTGATCACCCTATGGAATGCCACCTGTGCTCAAAGGGATCGTAAGATTATTCATGCTAGAAACTTCCGTAATGCGACCACAAGCCATTATGGGCTCTGGCATAGTTGAGTATGTTGCGTGACCTCTTTCAGTGGTAGGCTAGCAGATGTAGGGGATGTAGGTGGTACTATCTACCCAGAGTAAAGAGTTAACGTTTCTGAAAGACTATGTCTCGGTCATCCGTTTCTCAAACATCATGAAGTGCGAGAAATCCAACGGAGGAGATCGAGTCTTGTGGGGAAAAGTGCGCAAACCTCTGCAGAGTGTACAAACTAATCATGATTAGCCGTGTCCCCGGTTATGGACATCTTGAGTATCTGGTTATTGAATTATCATGTTGATCTCATCACTCGTTTAATTAATTTGTTGGGTTATTAATATTGTTTAATTGGGATTGAGTTGGAGGAACCTTCTCAATGTTTATCAACCAACTTTGTAGTTAATAAAATATATTCCTTTGTAGTAGGAAAAAATTGGCTTTTCGCAAAAACATGATAACCATAGAGCCTCCACCAGCCAAATATGCATGTAGTGATAGTTATTATTCATCATTATCATATGGTGTGAATTTGCCAGTACATTCAATGTACTGACCCTTTGTGGCTGCAACGTCTCATGTTACAGGAATCTTACAACGAGTAAGTGATACGTTAGGGTTACGATTTCTACACTCAACTTTGCTGTTGGTGTTGGTGGGAATCCACAACTTTGTTGTTACTTCCGCTATTTGGATTGAGGTACTAGTATTTACGTTACTTTATACATGTGATTTACCTCTGTTATAAATCCTCGAGTACTGTGTGTGTCAGCATACCGATCTAGGGATGATACTTAAGCACAGAGACTTGACCGTCTGAGGTCGGGTCGCTACAGTAATCTAGTTAGTTTTGTTAGGGTTTGTTCCCTAGTATCCACTATGTTCTAAGGTTGATGTTGCTATGACTTTGCTATGCTTAATGCTTGTCACTAGGGCCTGAGTGCCATGATTTCAGATCTGAACCTATTACGTTTTCATGAATATATGTGAGTTCTTGATCCCATCTTGCAAGTCAATAGTAGCCTACTATGTGTTATGATCGGGCAACCCCGAAGTGACAATAATCGGGACCACTCCCGGTGATGACCATAGTTTGAGGAGTTCATGTATTCACTAAGTGTTAATGCTTTGGTCCGGTACTCTATTAAAAGGATGCCTTAATATCCCTTAGTTTCCAATAGGACCCCGCTGCCACGGGAGGGTAGGACAAAAGATGTCATGCAAGTTCTTTTCCATAAGCACGTATAACTATATTCGGAATACATGCCTACATTACATTGATGAATTGGAGCTAGTTTTGTGTCACCCTATGTTATAACTGTTGCATGAGGTATCGCATCCGACATAATTATCCATCACTGATCCAATGCCTACGAGATTTTCACATATTGATCTTTGCTTATTTACTTTTCCGTTGCCACTGTTACGATTGCTACAAAACTGCTACTGTTACTTTTGCCACAGCTACCGTCATTTCCATACTACTTTGCTACTAAATACTTTGTTGCAGATTAAGTCTTTCAGGTGTGGTTGAATTGACAACTCAACTGCTAATACTTGAGAATATTCTTTGTCTCCCCTTGTGTCGAATCGATAAATTTGGGTTGAATACTCTACCCTCGAAAACTGTTGCGATCCCCTATACTTGTGGGTTATCATTGCTCGTCGATGCGTGCAGGTCAATGGTGATGAAGTTCTCGCCGTTGAGGAGGATCTTGAACTGCTTGTTCCTCGAGCTCCGCTTGATTAACTTAATTTTGAGGGCGTGGGTTTCTAGCATGGTTCCTCTTCTCTTCGCACTCCTCAAGGTGTGTGGTTTCTTCTTGTCTTTGACGGAGAGCCTCTTCTTGTAGACGCACTTGGCGGTTGCGCTCATTGATGACTTGTGTTGCTTCGTGTAGAGCTCGTTGGGCTTTAAGGGCTTGTTCCTCGCGATGATGTTTTTCTTGTCGAGGGGCAAGTCCATCTTTATGTTCTTGTTGATCTTGGCGTATTGGAGCTTGCTCTTGGACCGGAGGATCATTAGCTTGGTGACGTAGTCCTTCACGTTCTTGTAGGCGGTCTTCTAAACCGTTGACATGAAGTGGATGATACGTCTCCAATGTATCTATAATTTTTTATTGTTCCATGATATTATATTATCTGTTTTGGATGTTTTATATGCATTAATATGCTATTTTATATGATTTTTGGGACTAACCTATTAACCTAGAGCCTAGTGCCAGTTTTGATTTTTTTTCCTTGTTTTAGAGTTTCACAGAAAAGAAATACCAAACGGAATGAAACTTGATGAACCACAAGTATAGGGGATCAATTGTAGCTCTTTTTGATAAGTAAGAGTGTCGAACCCAACGAGGAGCAGAAGGAAATGACAAGTAGTTTTTAGTAAGGTAATGTCTGCAAGTGCTAAAATTGTAAGTAGCGAGTAGTTTGGTAGCAAGATAATTTGTAATGAGCAAATAACGATAGTAACAATAAGTATGCATCAAGGTAGCCCAATCCTTTTGAGGCAAAGGACAGGCCAAAACGGTCTCTTATAATAAGCAAAGCGTTCTTGAGGGTACACGGGAATTTCATCTAGTCACTTTCATCATGTTGGTTTGATTTGTGTTCGCTACTTTGATAATTTGATATGTGGGTGGATCGGTGCTTAGGTGTTGTTCTTACTTGAAAAAACCTCCTACTTATGATTAACCCTCCTGCAAGCATCCGACACTACGAGAAAAGTATTAAGGATAAATCCTAACCATAGCATTAAACTCTAGGATCCAATCGGTCCCTTACGGAATAGTGCATAAACTGGGGTTTAAGTTTCTCTCACTCTCACAACCCACCATCTATTTACTACTCCACAATGCATTCCCTTAGGCCCAAAATATGGTGAAGTGTCATGTAGTCGACGTTCACATGACACCACTAAGGGAATCACAACATACATACCATCAAAATATCGAACACATATCAAATTCACATGATTACTTGCAGCATGATTTATCCCGTGACCTCAAGAACAAAAGTAACTACTCACAAATAATCAACATGCTCATGATCAGAGGGGTATTAATATGCATAATGAATCTGAACATATAATCTTCCACCAAATAAACCACATAGTATCAACTACAAGATGCAATCAATGCTACTAGTCACCCCCTAGCACCAATCTATGGTTCCGGTAACACGATTGAATACAAGAGATGAACTAGTGTTTGAGATGAGATGGTGCTGGTGAAGATGTTGATGGAGATTGCCCTCCCCAAGATGGGAGAGTTGTTGGTGATGATGATGACGATGATGTCCCCCTTCAGAAGGGAAGTTCCCCCGGCAGAATCGCTCCACCGGAGGGCAAAAGTGCTCCTGCCCAAGTCCCGCCTCGAGACGGCGGTGCTCCATCCCTAAAGTCTTCCCCTCATTTTTTCTAGGTCAAAATCACTTAGATACCAGAAGATGGGCACCGGAGGTGGGCCGAGGAGGCCACAACCCACTAGGGCGCGCTAGGGGTGCCTGGCGCGCCCAGGTGGGTTGTGCCACCTGGTGGCCCTCTCTGGTGTTTACTGGCTCCAATATTTCTCAAATATTCCATAAAAAATCCTTGTGGAGTTTCATCTTATTTGGAGTTGTGCAGAATAGGTGGCCTGACGTAGCCTTTTCAGGTCCAGATTTCCAACTGCCAGAATTCTCCCTCCTGGTGTGTTCCTTGCAAATTATGAGAGAAAAGGTATTAGAATTACTCCCAAAAGCATTATTATGGATAAAAAATTTAAATAACAGTAAGGAAACATGATGCAAAATGGACGTATCAACTCCCCCAAGCTTAGACCTCGCTTGTCCTCAAGCGAAAACCGAAATCAAAAAACATGTCCACATGCTTTGAGAGAGAGAGAGAGAGAGAGGTGTCGATAAAAAAATACGGACATAGAAGCATCATGTTGATTATTATAACAACAAGAAATTTAAACATAAAACTTTTATCATAGAACTTTTATCATACACTTCCCATGAATAAGTAATAGTTCATCACACAATCGAAGTATAAAGCAAAAACTCTATTAGAAACCAACAAACTATGTTCTCAGTCAACTTTGCAACTACAATTCATCATCTTTTCAGGAAGGATCATGTGTCGGAGCCTTTAGGCAAGTCCACATACTCAACCATCATATAGTCTTCTATGATTGCTAACACTCAACGAATACACATGAGCAAAATGTTTCAACCGGACTTATAGAAAGATAGGGGCTTATAGTGTCGCCTCCCAACATACTCACCTCAAGGGTGATGTCAACAATGATAACTCATGCTATCTATATTCAACTGGACATATGTGCCTAGATCTTTCCTCACCACATGATGCTTGCCAAAAGAGAAAAATAAAAGGAATAGAAGGAAAACTTTGACTGTTTGCATAAAAGTAAATACATAAAAGTAAAAGATAGGCCCTTCGCAGAGGGAAGCAGATGTTGCCATGCGCTTATTTGTTTGCATGCTCAACCCCTTAGTGCAAAAGAACGTCATGTTACATTGCCCCTTAAGATGACAACCTTTATTATGCAGTCTATCGCTTTTATTCTTTGGCATCCAAGTTCGTGCAACGCTCAATTTTCTCTTACACTAAAAGATCTCACATATTTAGAAGCAATTTTATTGGCTTTTTGCATTGATGACAATTTACTTGAGGGATCTTGTTCAATCCCTAGGTAGGTGTGGTGGGCACTTGAAAAAGATTTGGGTTTAAGGGGTTTTGGAGGCACAAGTAGTATCTCTACTTAGTGCAGAATTTTTGGCTTGCAAAGATAGGGGAAAGGATCACATGTTAAAGGATCTATGACAATATGACTTCTATGTGAATATAAACATACATAAACCATTACGTTGTCTTCCTTGTCCAACGTCAACAATTTTGGTATATAATATTTTGATGAGGGCTCACAATCACAAAAGATTTCTAGGATAGTATATTTATGTGTGAGTCTTCCCTTCCCTTATTAATTCTTTCATGAGTTGCATCACTGACTAATGCTATATTTGTCAATATTTAATAAAATTTTCTTACTTATACTTTTCCTTATGTGGTTCTATCACCTACCATAGGATTAGTATATGATCTTATTGATTTATTTCCTTTCTTTTGTTTGCTTTCTTTCTCTTTTTCTTTTCCTTATTTGCAACATGAAAGTAAAGAAAGTAAAAACTCGAACTAACTTTATTATATAACTTGCACACAATAACAATGATAGATCACTAAGCAAACTCTCAAAGAAGAAAAGGTCGAACTAAACTTTATTCATCTAAGCCAAAGATTGAACTAATATAAGTAAAAGCAACAAGATAGTGGGCTGATACGATACCGGGGCACCTCCCCCAAGCTTGGCGGAAGCCAAGGGGAGGGCCCATACCCGATACTCAGTTCTCCTTTGATGGTGAAGAAGGTGATGAAGCGATCCTGTCCTTAAGGGTCAAGAGATCCTGCAGCCGACGGATGACGCTACGGAGATGGATAAAATGCTCTTGATGCAGAATATTTTTGCGAGTGAGATACTTATTTTGTATGTGAACTATTTCAATGACGCGAAAAGCTTCAATTTCAGCAGGGGTAAGATGAGTAAGGTAGGGCTTAAGGATATGTTCTTCCTCCTCCTCGGCCAGTAGTGCTTGTGCTGTCACCGGGGATGGATTTACGGTAGCTTCCTTGCCCTTGCCTCCCTTGACGGTGTCTGTAGGCTCCTCCCTCTTTGTCTCGATCTTCATCAGCCAAGCATCTTCTTCCATGTTGTTGGAGGAGCAGGAAGACATGATGCCTGGTTTGATAAATCTCACCAGAAACAGCAAGAAAAGAGAACAGAGGATTTCTTCGTGATACGGTGGTTAACAGGTTCGGGAAGTATATATAGAATTTTTATCTTGCAGGACAAGTCTACATAAGAAAAATGGACTCCGGAAGGTGCCCCAGGTGGGCACAACCCACCTGGGCGCGCCAGGCATGCCTGGCGCGCCCTGGTGTCTTGTGCCCACCAGGGGACGCTTCGTGGGAGTTTCTTTATTTCCAAAATTCTAAAATATTCCAAATCTGGCAAAAATATTTTTTATGGATTTTTGAGTCCGTTTACTTACCGTATCACGTACCTCCTTATTTTGATGATTCTGGAGTGTTCCAGAAGGACTCTTTTATGTGTTCTTCCGGTGTCAAAGTTTGGATAATATTACTTTCAACATTAATAGGCGTACCTAAGATATAATGCTTTATTCGTTGCCCATTGACAACCTTCGGGTTAGTGCCTTCGAAATTTTTTATTTTGATGGCTCCAGAACGGTAAACCTCCTCGATGACATATGGGCCTTCCCATTTCGAGAGGAGCTTTCCTGCAAAGAATCTAAAAATGAGAGTTGTACAAAAGAACATATTCTCCGACTTTAAACTCACGCTTTTGGATTCTTTTGTCATGCCATCTTTTAACTTTCTATTTGAATAATTTTGCATTTTCATAGGCCTGGGTTGTCCATTCATCTAAAGAGATAATATCAAATAACCTCTTTTCACCGGCAAGTTTGAAATCATAGTTGAGTTCTTTAAATACCTAGTATGCTTTATGTTCTAACTCAAGAGGCAAATGACAAGCTTTTCCATAAACCATTTTATAAGGAGACATACCCATAGGATTTTTATATGCTGTCGTATAAGCCCAAAGTGCATCATCTAATTTCTTAGACCAATTCTTCCTGGACCTATTGACAGTCTTTTGCAAAATTAATTTTATTTCTCTATTGCTAAGCTCAACTTGACCACTATACTGGAGATGATAGGGTGATGCAATTCTATGGTTAACATCATACTTAGCAATCATCTTACGGAGAGCACCATGAATAAAGTGTGGACCACCATCAGTCATTAAATATCTAGGGACTCCAAACCTTGGGAAATAACTTCCTTAAGCATTTTAATAGAGGTGTTGTGATCAGCACTACTAGTTGGAATAGCTTCTACCCATTTAGTAACATAATCAACAGCAACCAAAATATGTGTATACCCATTAGAGGAAGGAAAAGGTCCCATGTAATCGAATTCCCAAACGTCAAATGTTTAAAGAGCAAGTGAATAATTCATAGGCATTTCTTGACGCTTACCAATATTACCTATTCTTTGGCATTCATCACAAGATGAGACATACTTACGAGCATCCTTGAAGAGAGTAGGCCAATAAAATCCAGACTGCAGTACCTTGTGAGCAGTTCTATCTCCAGCATGATGCCCTCCATACGCCTCGGAGTGATATTTCCGTAGGATTTGTCCCTGTTCATGCTCAGGTACACAACGTCTAATAATACCATGTACTCCTTTATAAAGATGTGAGTCATCCCAAAAGTAATGTCTTAAATCATAGAAGAATTTTTTCTTTTGTTGGTAAGTAAAGCTAGGTGGAAAATATTTAGCAACAATGTAATTAGCATAGTCACCATACCAAGGAGTACTACTAGCAACATTTATTGCAGCTAACTGCTCATCAGGAAAGCTATCATCAATAGGTAATGGGTCATCAAGCACATTTTCAAGCCTAGACAAGTTATCAGCCACGGGATTCTCAGCTCCTTTTCTATCAATGATATGTAAATCAAATTCTTGCAACAAGATAACCCAACAAATAAGTCTAGGTTTAGCATCTTTCTTATCCATAAGATATTTGATAGAAGCATGGTCTGTGTGAACAGTTACTTTAGAATCAACAACGTAAGACTAAATTTATCACAAGCAAACACCACTGCTAAGAATTCTTTTTCAGAAGTAGCATAATTCCTTTGAGCACTGTCTAGAGTTTTACTAGCATAATGAATAACATTCAGTTTATTATCAATTCTTTGTCCTAGAACGGCACCAACAACATAGTCACTAGCATCACACATAATTTCAAAAGGCAAGTTCCAATCAGGTGGTTGAATAATAGGTGCAGAGATTAAGGCTTTCTTGAGTGTTTCAAAGGCTTCAAGACAATCATCATCAAAAACAAAAGGAATATCCTTTTGCAAAAGATTAGTAAGAGGCCTAGAAATTTTAGAAAAGTCTTTAATAAATCTCCTATAGAAACCAGCATGACCTAGGAAACTACGAATACCTTTGATGTCCTTAGGACATGGCATTTTCTCAATTTCCTCAACCTTAGCTTGGTCCACTTCAATACCCTTCTCAGAAATCTTATGACCCAAGACAATGCCTTCATTAACCATAAAGTGGCACTTCTCCCAATTCAAGACACGATTCGTTTGTTCGCATCTCTGCATAACTCGATCAAGATTGCTTAAACAATCATCAAAAGACTTCCCATAAACAGAAAAGTCATCCATGAAAACATCAACAATCTTTTCACAAAAGTCAGAGAATATAGCCATCATGCATCTTTGAAAGGTAGCAGGTGCATTACATAAACCAAAAGGCATACGTCTATAAGCATAAGTTCCAAAAGGACAAGTAAAAGTAGTCTTTTCTTGATCAGGTTGAGAAACAGGTATTTGTGAAAAGCCGGAATATCCATCCAGGAAGCAAAAGTGTGTGTGCTTAGATAATATTTCAAGCATTTGATCAATAAAAGGCAAAGGGATGATCTTTTCTAGTTGCTTTATTTAATTTTCTAAAATCAATTACCATTCTATAGCCTGTAACAATTCTTTGTGGAATATGCTCATTCTTATCATTAGGAACAACAGTAATACCTCCTTTCTTAGGGACACAATGAACCGGACTTACCCATCTACTATCAGCTATATGATAAATGATACCTGCTTCCAGAAGTTTTAATATTTTTGTTCTTACCACCTCTTTCATCTTCGGATTTAACCAACGTTGGTGATCAACAACGGGTTTAACATCAGGTTCCATATTAACTTTTTGCTGACATAGAGTGGGACTAATGCCCTTTAAATCATCAAGAGTATATCCAATAGTAGCTCGGTGCTTCCTTAGAACTTTCAATAATCTTTCTTCTTCATGTTCTGAAAGGTTAGCACTGATAATAACAAGATATATCTTCTTTTCATCAAGATAAGCATATTTCAGAGTGTCTGGCAATTTTTTTTAATTCAAACACAAGATCACCTTTAGGTGGAGGACCCCCTAGAGTTTGAATAGGTAAATTGGGTTTAAGGAGAGGATGTTGTTCAAAGAAAATCTTATCTATTTCATTTCTGTCATGCATATGTAAATCATTTCAATGGTCTAGCAAGTATTGTTCTAAAGGATTAGTAGGTGGCACAACAATAGAAGCAAGACCAATTAATTCATCTTTACTAGGCAATTCTTTTTCATGATGATTTCAACTAAACTTGAAAAAATTAAACTCATGAGACTCATCACCAAAACTAACACCGACAGTTTGTTTCTTAAAGTCTTGAAGGAAATATGCCCTAGAGGCAATAATAAAGTTATTATTTATTTCCTTATTTTATGATAAATGTTTATTATTCATGCTAGAATTGTATTAACCGGAAACTTAGTACATGTGTGAATACATAGACAAAACATAAGTGTCCCTAGTATGCCTCTACTTGACTAGCTCGTTTATCAAACCTGGTTATGTTTCCTAACCATAGACATGTGTTGACATTTGATGAACGTGATCACATCATTAGGAGAATGATGTGATGGACAAGACCCATTCGTTAGCTTAGCATTATGATCATTACAGTTTCATTGCTACTGCTTTCTTCATGACTTATACATGTTCCTCAGACTATGAGATTATGCAGCTCCCAAATACCGGAGGAACACCTTGTGTGCTATCAAACGTCACAACGTAACTGGGTGATTATAAAGATGCTCTACAGGTGTCTCCGAAGGTGTTTGTTGAGTTGGCATAGATCAAGATTAGGATTTGTCACTCCGTGTATCGGAGAGGTATCTCTGGGCCCTCTCGGTAATGCTCATCACTATAAGCCTTGCAAGCAATGTGACTAATGAGTTAGTCACGGGATAATGCATTACGGAACGAGTAAAGAGACTTGCCGGTAACGAGATTGAACTAGGTATGAGGATACCGACGATGCAATCTCGGGCAAGTAACATACCGATGACAAAGGGAACAACGTATGTTGTTATGCGGTTTGACCGATAAAGATCTTCGTAGAATATGTAGGAACCAATATGAGCATCCAGGTTCCGCTATTGGTTATTGACCGGAGAGGTGTCTTGGTCATGTCTACATAGTTCTCGAATTGTAGGGTCCGCACGCTTAACGTTCGATGACGATTGTATTATGAGTTTATGTGATTTGATGTACCGAAGGTTGTTCGGAGTCCCGGATGTGATCACGGACATGATGAGGAGTCTCTAAATGGTCGAGACATAAAGATTGATATATTGGAAGGATATATTCGTACACCGGAAGAGTTCCGAAGTGTATCCGGTATTTTTTGGAATACCGGGAGGTTACCGGAACCCCCCGGGGAGTCTATGGGCCTTATTGGGCCCTAGTGGAGAAAGAGGGCAGCAAGCAAGGTGTGGCCCCCCCTAGGCCCAAATCGAATTGGTTTAGGGTTTGGGGGGCCGGCCCCCCTTTCCTTCCCCCTCCTCCTCTTTCCTCCTTCTCATAGTAGGAATAGGAAAGGGGGGGCCAAACCTACTTGGAGTAGGATTGCCCCCCTTTGGCGCGTGCCTCCTCCTAGGCCGGCCTCCTCCTCCCTCCCTCCTTTATATATGGGGGAGGGGGCACCCCGTAGACACATAAGTTGATTGTTTAGCCATGTGCGGTGCCCCCCTCCATAGGTTTCCACCTCGGTCATATCATTGCAGTGCTTAGGCGAAGCCCTGCATCGGTAACTTCATCAACACTGTCATCACGCCATCGTGCTGATGAAACTCTCCCTCGGCCTCAGCTGGATCTAGAGTTCATTGGACGTCACCGAGCTGAACGTGTGCAGATCGCGGAGGGGCTGTACCTTCGATGGTAGGATCGGTCGGATCGTGAAGACGTACGGCTACATCAACTGCGTTGTCATAATGCTTCCATTTTCGGTCTACGAGGGTGCGTAGACAACACTCTCCCCTCTCATTGCTATGCATCACCTAGATAGATCTTGCAAGATCATAGGAATTTTTTTGAAATTACTTCGTTCCCCAACAGTGGCATCCGAGCCAGGTCTATGCGTAGATGTTATATGCACGAGTAGAACATAAAGAGTTGTGGACGATAATATTCATACTGCTTACCAGCATGTCATACTTTGATTCAGTGGTATTGTTGGATGAAGCGGCCCAGACCGACATTATGCATATGCTTACGCGAGACTAGTTCTACCGACGTGCTTCGCACGCAGGTGGCTGGTGGGTGTCTGTTTCTCCAACTTTAGTTGAATCGAGTGTGACTACACCCAGTCCTTGTTGAAGGTTACAACAGCACACTTGACGAAAAATCGTTGTGGTTTTGATGCGTAGGTAAGAACGGTTCTTGCTAAGCGCATAGCAGCCATGTAAAATTTGCAACAACAAAGTAGAGGACGTCTAACTTGTTTTTGCAGGGCTTGCTGTGATGTGATATGGTCAAGACGTGATTATATATAAATTTTTGTATGAGATGATCATGTTTTGTAACAGTTAACGGCAACTGGCAGGAGCCATATGGTTGTCGCTTTATTGTATGAAATGCAATTGCCATGTAATTGCTTTACTTTATCACTAAGCGGTAGCGATAGTCGTAGAAGCAATAGTTGGCGAGACGACAACGATGCTACAATGGAGATCAAGGTGTCAAGCCGATGACGATGGTAATCATGACGGTGCTTTGGAGATGGAGATCAAAGGCACAAGATGATGATGGCCATAACATATCACTTATATTGATTGCATGTGATGTTTATCCTTTATGCATCTTATTTTGCTTAGTTCGGCGGTAGCATTATAAGATGATCTCTCACTAAATTTCAAGGTATAAGTGTTCTCCCTGAGTATGCACCATTGCGACAGTTCGTCGTGCCGAGACACCACGTGATGATCGGGTGTGATAAGCTCTACGTTCACATACACCGGGTGCAAGCCAGTTTTGCACACGCATAATACTCGGGTTAAACTTGACGAGCCTAGCATATGCAGATATGGCCTCGGAACACTAAAACCGAAAGGTCGAGCGTGAATCTTATAGTAGATATGATCAACATAGAGATGTTCACCGTTGAAAACTACTCCATCTCACGTGATGATTGGACATGGTTTAGTTGATATGGATCATGTGATCACTTAGATGATTAGAGGGATGTCTATCTAAGTGGGAGTTCTTAAGTAATATGATTAATCGAACTTTAATTTATCATGAACTTAGTCCTGGTAGTATTTTCATATCTATGTTGCTGATCAATAGCTTGCGATGTAGTTCCCTGTTTATTTTTGATATGTTCCTAGAGAAAAATAAATTGAAAGATGTTAGTAGCAATGATGCGACTAGCTCCGTGATCTAAGGATTATCCTCATTGCTGCACAAAAGTATTACGTCGTTGATGCACCGCTAGGTGACAGAACTATTGCTGGAGCAGATGCAGACATTATGAATGTTTGACAAGCTCGGTATGATGACTACTTGATAGTCTAGTGCACCATGCTTTACAGCTTAGAACCAGGACTTCAAAAATGTTTTGAATGACATGAAGCATATGAGATGTTCCAAGAGTTGAAATTTGTATTTCAGACTCATGCCCGTGTCAAGAGGTATGAGACCTCTGACAAAGTACTTTGCCTACAAGATGGAGGAGAATAGCTTAGCTAGTGAGCATGTGCTCAGAATGTCTGAGTACTACAATCACTTGAATCAAATGGGAGTTAATCTTCCAGATAAGATAGTGATTGACAAAGTTTTCTAGTCACTATCACCAAGTTACTAGAACTTCGTGATGAACTATAATATGCAAGGGATAACAAAAACGATTCCCAAGCTCTTCGTGATGCTGAAATCGGCAAAGGTAGAAATCAAGAAAAAGCATCAAGTATTGATGGTTGACAAGACCACTAGTTTCAAGTAAAAGGGCAACGGAAAGAAAGGGAAATTCAAGAAGAATGGCAAGCAAGTTGCCACTCCCATGAAGAAGCCCAAAGCTAGACCCAAGCCTGAAACTGAGTGCTTCTACTGCAAAGGCAATAGTCACTAGAAGTGGAACTGCCCTAGATACTTGGCGGATAAGAAGGATGGCAAAGTGAACAAAGGTATATTGGGTATACATGCTATTGACGTATACTTTACTAGTGTTTATAGCAACCCCTCGGTATTTGATACTGGTTCAGTTGCTAAGAGTAGTAACTCGAAACGGGAGTTGCTAAACATAGACTAGTTAAGGGCGAGGTGATGATGTGTGTTGGAAGTGATTCCAAGGTTGATAAGATCACCATCGCACACTCCCTTTTTTCCTTCGGGATTAGTATTGGAAATAAATAAATGTTATTTGGTGTTTGCATTGAGCATAAATATGATCAGATCATGTTTATTGCGGTACGGTTATTCATTTAAGTCAGAGAATAATTCTTGTTCTATTTACATGAATAAAACCTTCTATGGTCTTACATCCAATGTAAATGGTTTACTGAATCTCGATCACAGTGATACGCATAATATTGATGCCAAAAGATATTAGTTTAATAATGATAGTGCAACTTATTTGTGGCGCCGCCAATTAGGTCGCATTGGTGTAAAGCGCATGAAGAAAATCCATGCTGATGGGCTTTTCGAATCACTTGATTATGAATCACTTGATGCTTGTGAACCATGCCTCATGGGCAAGATTACTAAGACACCGTTCTCCAGAACAATGGAGCGAGCAACAAACTTGTTGGAAATAATACATACAGATGTATGCGGTCCGCTTAAGGCTCGCGGCGCGTATCGTTATTTTCTGACCTTCACACATGATTTGAGCATATATGGGTATATCTACTTGATGAAACATAAGTCTGAAACATTTGAAAAGTTCAAAGAATTTCAGAGTGAAGTAGAAAATCATCGTAACTAGAAAATAAAGTTTCTACGATCTGATCGTGAAGACGAATATTTGAGTTACGAGTTTGGTCTTCATTTGAAATAATGTGGAATAGTTTCGCAACTCACGCCACCTGGAACACCACAGCATAATGGTGTGTCCGAACGTCATAACCGTACTTTATTAGATATGGTGCGGTCTATGATGTCTCTTACCGATTTAACACTATCGTTTTGGGGTTATGCATTAGAGACAGTTGCATTCACGTTAAATAGGGCACCATGTAAGTCCGTTGAGATGACACCATATGAACTATGGTTTGGCAAGAAACCTAAGTTGTTGTTTCTTAAAGTTTGGGGCAGCGATGCTTATGTGAAAAAGTTTCAACCTGATAAGCTGGAACCCAAATCAGAGAAATGTGTCTTCACACGATACCCAAAGGAGACTGTTGGGTACACCTTCTATCACAGATCTGAAGGCAAGATATTCGTTGCTAAGAATGAATCCTTTCTAGAGAAGGAGTTTCTCTCGAAAGAAGTGAGTGGGAGGAAAGTAGAACTTGATGAGGTAATTGTACCTGCTCCATTGTTGGAAAGTAGTTCATCACAAAAATCAGTTCCAGTGATTCCTACACCGATTAGTGAGGAAGCTAATGGTGATGATCATGAAACTTCAGATCAAGTTACTACCGAACCTCGTAGGTCAACCAGAGTAAGATCCGTACCAGAGTGGTACGATAATCCTGTTCTGGAGGTCATGTTACTTGACCATGATGAACCTACGAACTATGAGGAAGCGATGATGAGCCCAGATTCCGCAAAATGGCTTGAGGCCATGAAATCTGAGATGGGATCCATGTATGATAACAAAGTATGGACTTTGATTGACTTTGCCCGATGATCGGAGAGCCATTGAGATTAAATGGATCTTCAAGATGAAGACAGACGCTGATAGTAGTGTTACTATCTACAAAGCTCGAATTGTCGCAAAAATGTTTTCGACAAGTTCAAGCTGTTGACTACAAAGAGATTTTCTCACTTGTATCGGTGCTTAAAAGTTTGTCTGAATCATGTTAGCAATTGCCATTTTTATGAAACCTAGCAAATGGATGTCAAAACTGCATTTCTTAATGGATTTATTAAATAAGAATTGTGTATGATGCAACCAGAAAATTTTGTTAATCCTAAAGGTGCTAACAAAGTGTGCAAGCTCCAGCGATCCATCTATGGACTGGTGCAAGCATCTCGGAGTTGGAATATACACTTTGATGAGTTGATCAAAACATATAGGTTTATACAGACTTGCAGTGAAGCCTGTATTTACAAGAAAGTGAATGGGAGCACTACAGCATTTCTGATAAGTATATGTGAATGAGTACATACCTCGGTGAAGCTGCTTACATATTGAGCATCAAGATCTATAGAGATAGATCACGATGCTTGATAAATATTTTCAATGAGTACATACCTTGACAATTTTTTGAAGTAGTTCAAAATGGAACAGTCAAAGAAGAAGTTCTTGCCTGTGTTGCAAGGTGTAAAGTTGAGTAAAGACTCAGAACCCGACCACGGCAGAAAATAGAAAAAGAATGAAAAGTCATTCCCCATGCCTCAGTCATAGGTTCTATAAAGTATGCTATGTTATGTACCAGACCTATTGTGTACCTCGCCATGAGTTTGGCAAGAGGGTGCAATAGTGATCTAGGAGTGGATCACTGGACAGCGGTCAAAATTATCCTTAGTGGAATATGGAAATGTTTCTCGGTTATGGAGGTGACAAAGACTTCGTCGTAAAGAGTTACGTCGATGCAAACTTTGACACCGATCTGGATGACTCTAAGTCTCGATCTAGATACATATTGGAAGTGGGAGCAATTAGCTAGAGTAGCTCCGTGCAGAGTATTGTAGACATAGAAATTTGCAAAATACATATGGATCTGTATGTGGCAGACCGTTGACTAAACTTCTCTCACAAGCAAAACATGATCACACCTTAGTACTCTTTGGGTGTTAATCACATGGCGATGTGAACTAGATTATTGACTCTAGTAAACCCTTTGGGTGTTGGTCACATGGCGATGTGAACTATGGGTGTTAATCACACGGTTATGTGAACTATTGGTGTTAATCACATGGTGATGTGATCTAGATTATTGACTCTAGTGCAAGTGCGAGACTGAAGGAAATATGCCCTAGAGGCAATAATAAAGTTATTATTTATTTCTTTGTTTTATGATAAATGTTTATTATTCATGCTAGAATTGTATTAACCGAAAACTTAGTACATGTGTGGATAATAGACAAAACATAAGTGTCCCTAGTATGCCTCTACTTGACTAGCTCGTTTATCAAAGATGGTTATGTTTCCTAACCATAGACATGTGTTGTCATTTGATGAACGGGATCACATCATTAGGAGAATGATGTGATGGACAAGACTTGTCGAGGATATACCCCGTGGTATGACCCGGCCGGAGTTATAACCCGGCTGGGACTTGGTAAACCGGTAGGTGGTAAACCGGCAGATAGTTAACCCGGTAGACAATCATAAACCGGCAGGAGTCATAACCCAGTAGACAATCATAAACCGGCAGAAGTCATAACCCGGCAGATAGAGTCTCCTGGGGTTAGTAAGCCCGAGACGTTATGAAGCCAATGAAGAGGAGTCAGAATAGTTTAAGTCTTAATCCAAGTTGGACTCTACATGTAACCCTCCCCTTCAACTTATATAAGGCGGGGCAGGGCACCCCAAGAGGGGGGAGGAGAAATAATCGAAAGGGTTAGGCATAACTGGGAGAGCTGGTTTATGGAGACTCCCTCATGAGCATAATGAGACCTGGCCACAAACAGCATGTAGGGCTATTACCGGATGATGTTTCCCGGGGCCCGAAGTTGTCTAAATCCTTGTCTTGTGTTGCGTCTCTTGATTCCACTCAACCCCTCTCAAGCTACCATATAGATGCGTTGGCCTCATGACTAAGTCCTCACACTAGGACATCTGCCGTGACAATTCCACGACGGTTGGTGCCCACCGTGGGGCCTGTGCACGGTGGTGTTGAGTTCTTGGAGGGATCTTTTTAGGATCGAGAAATTCACAATTTTTTCTGATGAAGAAGAATCGGCATGGAACAATCAAACTTGGGTTCGCATAAACCTCGAAGCGGAGCCGGTAATGTTCATCGTGTTAAGATCAGAGTCACGATTAAAGCTTCAGAGCGGTCAGTTTTTTCCTTCTCGGATTACGAGTCATATACGTCGGGACCGCAATCCGGCGCTGTGGGCAAGTCGCCGCAATTTTTGTTCTCTTCTGATCGACGTGGAGCCTGCAAACTAATGGGAAACCACATTTGTTCGTACAAGCCAACAGTAGCAGTCATACTACTTCAATTAGTACTCTGCCACGTGATGGCCAAGTTGATCCACAACTCCAAGTATTTTATTGGCCCAAAATTGCTATCTGGGGAGGCGATTAGATCAGATCTGCCTTTGCAAGTTCATACACACACAAAAAAAGGGGGGTCACCATGACCCGGAGGAAGTAACGGATTAACCAAAACTGGCCATGACTCAGAGGAGGCAAAACCGACGTTTGATGCAAGGAAAGTACTCAACACCTGCACGAAATAGATGGAGAAACTCAATTATCTGAAGATCCAATCAATACAGCTCGTTTTGGGAACTCTACAACCATGACCCGGAGAAGGACACGGACTCTGCAGTCACCCTCGCTCCAAGTCAACGCCTATGACTGTACTAAACTGCCCTGGTGCAAGCGGCTTGACCCGGTCCGGATTGACCCGCCCGTTATTGTCAGCTGCGGGCTCGGCCGACTCGGCCGCTCCTCCATCTGCTGCCGCTGTGAGACAAGCGCCTGCCGTCCGAACCGCGCCCTGAGTCGCCCCGGCCAAGCGACCTCGTCGTCCACGCCCTGAGTTGTCGGAACTCAAATCACTACATCGCTGGCTCACTTTTAAATCACCGAACGCCATCGTTTCACCAGCGAGCCAAGTCTTAATCTATACTTCTACTGCAACCTTCGAGCCGGCCGTGCCGTGAGCCATGGCCAGGCCGTTTCTGCTAC
This sequence comes from Aegilops bicornis, assembly GCA_021605145.1. Classification (NCBI taxonomy): domain Eukaryota; kingdom Viridiplantae; phylum Streptophyta; class Magnoliopsida; order Poales; family Poaceae; genus Aegilops; species Aegilops bicornis. Next base: position 554,573,545 of record CM038674.1, read on the forward strand.
AGCCTTCGGTCCGCCACTGTGTGTTAAACCGGCCGTCGCTGCACCTTGAATCCACCGCCAGTTCAGCCGTGCGTCGCCGTTGCATCGTCTCAGTCCGCCGAGTCTGAGGCAAGACCTTCTGCACGAGGTGATTTGTCTGCAGCGTTACTGCTCCGAGGCCGACTGGATGTCAAGTGATCCGTCTGACCACAGGTTCCGCCGCAGTCACCAGTACAACCTCGCCACCGTAGCCTGAAACCGTCTCCTCGAACCGCTGTCGCTGTCATCCATAACTCGCCGAAGTCGCCATTCTTCAATCGGAGTCACTGCCGTGGTCTCCACCTCCATCGCGGAAAGGCCATTGTTGGCGTTCCGCCTCTTTCTGGTTCACCGCACCGTTTTCTATGTTGCCATGAATCGCCCCGTGGTCACCTGGACTCGGCCTCCTCTATGGCCAAGCCGCCCGCTGGCTTGCCTGCCACAAGGCCTCCACCGCCAAGCCACCTTTGCGGAGCTGCCTCGTCTCCTAGAGCTGATGCTATCGCGCTCCTCGCCTCTGCTACCACAACTCTGCTATGGACGGTGCTCCTCTGCCGTTGCGGCCTCAAACCGGCGCCCCGCCATGGTTCTTCGCGGCTGTCAAGGCACCCTGGACCGCCCACGTCTCGCCGGAGTCGCCGAGTCGTCGCGCCTCTAAGTTGTTGTCACGTTCCTTCGCCCGTGCTTCGCTCGAATCACCGAGCCGGTACCCCTTGTTACCGTGTGTTGAGCCGGCGTCACCGGTGTGGTCAACGGCCGCGACACGCCGCCGTCTCCGCGACCCATCTGGCCATCACGGCCTTGTCAAAATCGCCATGGACCACCATCCCGCAACCTTGAACCGGTCGGGTCCAACTGCTTCTGCCATAACCCGCCGGCGAGTTGTACCTGCCTCACCTCGCCAATAAACCGCCATGGCCTCTCATAGCCACCACTGTTATCTTACTGACCTTAGAGCATCTCCAACAGCCGCGCTAAACTAGCGCCGTGCCGCAAATTAGCCTGTTTTAGCACGCGCGCAACACGGTGGGTCGCTCCGGTGACGGCGCAAAAAGCAGCGGCGATGCTATAACGAGTTGGTAGCGGTCGAAAACACTCTCGCGCCGGTGTATTTCGGCGCTCACAAAGACGCGACACACTCAAGCGCTCGCGCCGCACTCTCTCCACTCCTCCTCCTACGCCCCGCGCGCGCCTGCGCCGATGCCCTGCCACCCACCCATGGACGCGCACACCGGCACCCCGCTCACCCCGTTGTACAGCCGCGACCCCCCTGCCGCCGCCGCCGGAAACCCAAGCGCGGGGAGCGTTGGCGTCGCCACCGCCGGAGCTCCGCCGAGCGTCGGCCTCACGCGCAGCCTCTTCTAGCCGCCGCGGATGACCACGACGCCGGGTGGCGTCGCACCAGCACTGTCCTGTGCCGCCGGCGCACCGTCGAAGGTCCCCAATGCGGCGCGGCCGAAGAAGGGCAAAACATCCGCGAAGAAGAACAAGGCGGCGGACGGCTCCGGTAGCACGAAGGCAAGGGAAAGAAGCTTGCAGGGCGTTCGACGGCCATGGCTGACTCATCAAGCGCCGGCGAGCTCACTCATTGAGCCGGCCGCCGACGTGCACCACGTGTTCGACGAAATGCCCCCAAGGTGAAAATTTTCCAACTTTTCTTTTCTTTTTATTTTTTCAATGCATCATCACATATAGATAGCTTTATTTGCATTGTTCAAAAAACTTTGTAGTCTCAACGATGATACATACATGTCAACTATGGGTGTTGGGTCCAACAATTCGGATTGGTCTCAAACCAATGACATCCATTTCGAAGACCATGAGTTTGAGGTGGACGAGGAGGGTGAGGGCATTGTCGAGGCGCCGAAAGGAAGAGCGGGTAATTACACCACCAACGATGACAAGTTACTATGCTATACTTATTTGCAAGTGTCGAGGGATCCATCCATTGGAGGTGATCAAAGTAGAGGCAGCGTATTGAGGCGAATGAAAGAACACTTTGATGCTCACAACGTGAGTGGAATTGACCGCTCCGAGAGATCACTTCGGTCCTGATGGTCGACAATCAACTCGGATTGTCAAAAGTGGGCGGCTTGTCAAAAGGCGGTTGACAAGATTAACCCAAGTGGCACAAGATTAACCCAAGTGGGCATGATTTTGAACTTGTGGGCATGAACTTTTATTCATCAACTTGTTTGTGTCAAATTTCACATGTTCATTGCATTTTGATGAATGTTTCAAACTCATTATGTGTCCAAAATATCATATATCCGGTAGTCGGCAGCGCTCTATTTTCTTGTATTTCTTTGGAGCGGGGCGCCTACATTATAGGCGGCTCTTTGGAGCCAGTGTGACGGCCGCTAAACATGCCGGAAGCAGCGTGGCATACAGGTTTTCTTGTGGCGCTTCTTGTGACTGTTGGAGATGCTCTTACTACAGGCCGTAGGCCTCGCACCAAATTCAGTCGCTGGTTCACTGTATCGCCAGCGTTTCCTTTACCGTAGCTGCCTCAAGTCGCTGGTTTAATCCTCAGCTCCTACTCCAAGCAGATCAGTCCAAAGCAATAAAAATGAGGGAAAAGGAGGGTGGTGGCTGTTGGTTGTATCAGGTGTGCGTGTGCCTGCTGCTGCTATGGCATTAACTTAGACAAACATCACATCTCCTAAGATGAATAGCACAAGAGCAAGCTACTAGCGCTGCGTGCCGTGCGACACTTTGAACTTGCTAAAGAAAGGAGGGGATTTTTCTCCCCACGTGAAGACCCAAGCCAATACAAAGTAATGACAAAGCTAGTACCCACTGATGAATAGGGCGAATATGCATATGATGTTGCACGATAAGGCATTTGCAAACCGGAGCAGCATACTGGAAATAAGCAACTGGAAGAAGTTGAAGCCCACGTGCCGTTCCGGTCGGTTTGCAAACCATGACTAAATATTTTAAGGGCAAGCTAGACCTAGAGACAAGGTCTGCGTACAGAGCTGTCGCCCAAATAAATCAGGTGATATGTATCCTGTATATTGTTTGTTAAGTGCATGTTGATTTCTTTTCACAAACAACTACTACGCCTTGTTGTATTTTTATATGCAGGACAATTATGTTTATACCGCGGGTATGGAGCACGAGCAGGCAACGTTCTGCACCAGCGTTTCCTCCGTGCCACACTACCCAATGAACGGACACGCACAAGTCGGTGCTCCTGTGGCCTAGTCTACATCACCTTGCCAGGACCGCGCCTGCGATTGACTCGCCCGTCCACGCGGCTTACCGCGTCTGCAATTAACTCGCTCGTACGCACCGGTTTACAACGCCGCGGCCAACTCATCTGTCTGCTCCCGCGGCCGACTTGGCCATGATTGATTTCAGCTTCACCGTGGTGATGATCAACTCCAGGTGGATAACTACTGGCCTGGCATATCAGGTGAAATTCATTCAGTATATTTTTATATTATGTATTGCTTTCTTTAAAAGAGTAATTACTCCGGCTTGCAAAGTTATCTAATGCAGGACCCCAAACCGCCTTATTGGTGCAAATTTAAAGGCCGTCAGAAAATTTTCGGCTTAAAAAGAAGGATTCCGGTTTAAAATCTAGTTCAAGGGAAAGCTATCTCCCACAAAGCTTTCAAGCTCTCAATATCCGGTTTAATAATTTCCGGTTCAAAAGAATAATCACCCGCAAGTTCGAGTTCTCAGGAAACATTAAAGGGACCAAAGAGAGTCTGTTGCAAAAGCATAACTCAAACATAGGTGCCCCTTGAGCACATCTCACAATAATCACTTGGGGGCTTTGTCGTATTCGAACCATAGCTACACCTCTTGATCGGCGTAAGGCCACCATGGAAATCACTTGGGGGCTTGGTCGTATTCGAACCATAGCTACACCTCTTGATCGGCGTAAGGCCACCCGGGAAATCACTTGGGGGCGGGGGGGGCAAAGAGAGTGTTGCAAAAGCACAACTCAAACATAGGCACCCACTGAGCACAACTCAAAATATTGCTCGGGGGCTCTTTGCTTCTCAAAGAACAAAGAGTCTACACCCTTGTAATTGTAACATCCCAAATTTTCAATTTGGAATGTTATACATTAGATCATCATTGCATATCATATTTTATTGCATTTTGGCTTGATCCTAGAGATTCTACGCAACTCAAGGACCCACGGAGAGAGTTGGGGATTTCGTTATTTTCATATTTGAGTTTTCTCAAATTTCGAAAAGAGGATCGTTTGATTTTAATTATTTTTCTCTTCGAATATTTCTTTTATGAAAATAAAAGAGAGGGGATAAAATGACTTCCCCAAATAAATAAATATTGGAGATTTAATATTAAAATCAAATAAGATTTTTATTTGGAGTTTTATCATTATTTTATTTGAATTAGGAAAAATATGCGTTTCTCAAAATTGCATTTTTGGCCCAGATAAATGTTCACCTTGTCCCGCATAATTTTAGAGGACGGGGAAAATTTATTTCGGGATTTTTGGAGTCCGTTTAGTATCCTTTTTCTTTCTTTTTTCTGTGTGTCGGAATATTTTTTAAAAAAAACTTGCGCTTCGGACCGACTGGGCCGAAACGGCCCACTCCGCCGCGCCGTCCTCGACCCCCGAGAGGACTCCGCCTCCCGCACGCGCCGCCGGCCGCCATGGCCGACCCGGCCTCCCCTTGCCCCTTCCCCAAGCCGCCCCGCAGCCCCGCCTTTATATGCCGCCATACGCCTCGACCGCCCACCACCGCCTCGCCGCCTCCATGACAACCGAATCGCCACCGCTGCGCGCCGCGCCGCGCCCCGCTTCCCCGCCTTCGCCCGCAGCCCCGTCCACCGAAGCCGCCGTTGCCGGAGCCGCCGCCGTTCCGATCCGCCCGCCGTTTGGTTTTTTCGGTTAGGTAAAAACCGATCGGTTTTTTGAAAACCCTAGTTTTTTCGTTTAGATCGGTTTTGTTTCGGTTTTTCTCGGTTCGGTTAAATAACGGACGTTCGTCCGTTCGTTCGTCTTAACGGACGCCGTTCATCCATTAGTCACAGACAGCGAACGTTCGTTCGTTAGCTTGTTCGTCAGTTTTTCTTTTTCCAGGGTTTTTCCACGATTATTTTCGATCGCGATTTCTGCCCTAATCTTTTTTCTAGTATAACTTTTCGCTCGTTTATTGGAATCAGGCGATTCAAGCGCCTAGATCTTTGTCTCGAAGTTCTCTTTCTGTTTAATCAACTTGAACAAGATTTTGGTACTGTAAAATTTGACTATAGTCCCAATTAGTAATCGAATCTTGTTTCTTTCGCCGTTTGAGTTTCATTGCTCCGTTTGATTTTATTCTTTTTGCAAACCAGAGTTCTTCAGTTGAACCTTCTGGTTAGATCTTCTTAATTGAGTTTTACCCGTGCATCTTTGCTTGATTGCTTATGTATGCTATTGTTTGTTTGCGGTAGAATTCCCGGAGTGCGAAGCGTGCTACTCTGAGTCTCTAGGTTTTATGGATCGTCAAGAAGGCAAGTAACACATTGATCATACTCCCTTTCATACCCAGTTTTTATGCATTAGTTACAATCCTCAAACACTGCATGATTAGGATGTGATTAACTTGTGGGTTTGGGAAGTAGATGATGAGGTAGAACCTATTACCTATTTTATTATCAAACCCTTGGGAGTTACTTCTACGTTATGCTTATATTGCTATGCTATGCTCGTAGACGTGGATTGGGTTTGAGTGTATCCATGACAGATGTGAGATTGTTAATTAATGGTTCAACTTAAGGTGGCAACTTTAATATACATCTGGGTGGATTTCTTGTGGGCACCTGGAGAATCCAGTGTTGTCCTAGGATATCCTGGAGTACCCGTGTGATCATCCTAAGGTCCGCCACCCAGGCTCAAAGGGATCATAAGATTATTCATGCTAGAAACTTCCGTGTGCAGCCACAAGCTATTATGGGCTCTAGCATAGTTGAGTAAGTTGCATGACCTCTTCCAGTGGTAGGCTAACAGATGTAGAGGGATGTAGGTTGGTACTGTCTACCCGGGGTTAGAGTTAATGCTTCTGAAAGACTGTGTCTCGGTCATCCGTTTCTCAAACACCATGTAGTGCAAGAAATCAAACGAAGGAGATCGAGTCTTGTGGGGAAAAGTGCGCAAACCTCTGCAGAGTGTACAATCTAATCATGGTTAGTCGTGTCCCCGGTTATGGACATCTTGAGTATCTAGTACTTGGATTATCCTATTGCATCTCATCACTCTAAATTAATATGTTGGGTTAATGATTACTTTAATTGGGATTGAGTTGGAGGAACCTTCTCAATGATGTTTCAACTACCATGATAGTTAAATATAGATATATTCCTTTGTTGTAGGGAAAAATTGGCTTTTCGCAAAACATTATAACCATAGAGCCTTCCACCAGCCAAATATGCATGTAGTAATAGCATTTATCTGTTCATTGCTCCATTGTGTTATATTGCCAGCATATTCCATGTGGTGACCCGTTTTCGGGCTGCAACGTATTATGTTGCAGACTTTTCAGACGACGAGTAAAGGTGCGATAGGTTGTTGTTGTGCATCTCAGCTATGCCGTTGGAGTTGATGGACTCACTTATCTTCCAAGCCTTCCGCTGTTATCGTCTTAGATGGCCTTAAGCCATATTTATTGTAATAAGTTCTCTTTTGAGATATTCGATGTAATAAGTGTGTGATTGCTACTCTGTTATACATCCATTAGTCTTGTGTGTCGGCATTACCGATCGGGGATGACAATTGAAGTCTGAAGACTTGACCGTTTGAGGTCGGGTTGCTACAAGATGGTATCAGAGCACACGTTGAGTGTAGGATACGACCACTAAGATAAGCCATAGGTCACTCTTCTCTACTCATTTCTGAGTCCTCTCCATTTTCTACTCTTTAGGATGGAGGATTTGAGGAACAAGTTTGCACAACCGGATGAAGACACACCTTTTGGACGGCACTTGAAGGAGTTCACTAGGTACCTGAGCATCGGAATACCAAGATTCACCGGGACCTACAACACCACCCTACCAGAAGAGGAGCGCTGGATGATTCGAGTTCAAGTTCCAGGAAGGACATTCACACCAGTTACGGAACCCATAGAATTTTCCTTTGATGCACCAACCTGGAGTCTAGGAAAGAGCATGGCGGCCCAAATCGCCATGGGACACATCGGTGAAGTCTACAGCAAGGATCTCAAGGACACTATCTACCAGATATGTGGGAGATGATCAGCACCAGGAAGGACAAGTCCATTGCAGCATTCATCCAGGAGCTAAACCAGCACATTCGATGCCAGGAGAACCAGATGTGCGTAGGCATGATAGATTTGAAGAAGGCTATGACAAGGATCACCGAGTTAGAAGAGGAACTCAAGTCTACACGCGATGGATATGAGGAGGAAATCGCAATACTATTGGAGAAGAATGATGACCTGGTAAAGAAGATAGGAGTTTTCATGGGAGACCCCGCGCCAGGAGGAGAGGGCGACGATTCCACTTGCCCGGAGAACTACATCATCATCGACAACACCGACTCCGACCCCGACGATAGTGATGATGATTTTGAAGACGAAGCTGGAGCAGACATCATGGAGTCTTCCACCGATAAAAATTTCTAGATGACCACCATATGACTAGTAGTATTCCCCCTGTACATAGTAGTAGTCTGATCACTCTTAACGTTAGTTCTAGACCGATTGTATGCCCTTGCTTGATTGATTGAGTGATATGATATGATGTGTGTTTGTCTCATGTGCATATGGGTAGTGCTTTCTCACTAGACCTCATTCTATTCTAATCTCTCCCCTCTAAACCCATCAGATGCCTCCGAGACGTGACACCGATTTGCCTTCCCACCGGAGATCACCCAGTTGATTCAGCAGCAGAATGCCTTGGTGCAGTTATTAGTTCATAACCAAGGCAACAACAACAATAACAACCCTCCGCCACCACCACCAGTTGACAACTTAGCCCGTTTCCTGAGGTTGCAGCCGCTGGTGTTTTCCAGCACCGAGCGAGTTGCGGATGGTGGCTACGCAAGATTGGAAAGGAGTTGAAAACAGCAGGTTGCACAAATGCAGAGAAGGTGCGTTTTGCCGCACATTAGTTGGATGGACCAGCAGCCTCATGGTGGGAGAATTACACAGCCACTTTCCCTATAGCCAATATCACTTGGGATCAGTTTCAGCAAGCATTCCACACAGCCCATGTATCAACTGGAGCTATGAGAATGAAGAAGCGTGAGTTTCGCAACTTGTGCCAGGGAAATCGTACTGTGGCTCAGTACGTAGAAGAGTTTAGTAAGCCGTCACGCTATGCCCCTGATGATGTGGCCACAGATGCCGCAAAGCAGGAGAAGTTTATGGAAGGGCTGAATGATGAGATGAGCATTCAGTTGATGGTGGCAACATTTGCTAACTACCAGGAGTTAGTAGACAAGCCTCTTATGATGGAAGGGAAGCAGCAGCAGATTGAATGCCGCAAGAGGAAGTATGGACAAGGAAAGTACAATTCGGGATCTCAGTAGAAACCTCGTTTAACCCCAAACTCGGGAGGATATACCCATAACCATGGAGGCCACACTCACCATGGAGGAAGTTCGCATAACCACAGTGGCCCCAAGAATGGGAATGGGAACGGAGCAAGCAATAATCGGAACCACTCCAATCCAGCCACACCCGCCAAAAGAGACCTAAGTCACATTACTTGCTTCAAGTGCGGGAAGACTGGACACTATGCCACAGAGTGCCCTGAAGCAAGGACCTTGATGGCAGAGAGGCTCCGTTTGCTATGGAAAACTGTGTCTACACGGCGAGCCCTAGGAGTTCGGGAGCATACTCCCCTGATTGTCAACGATACAGCCTGCAGCCAAAAGAAGGTGAGAATGACAAAGGCATCCGGATTAACTTTGATCCTTGGATGTCTCAATTCTGACAGAGCATGTGATGTGGTTCAAGCCTTCAGGTTGATAGGTAATTGGGTTGTTGCATCGAAAGGGTGGAGTACTGGTGTCTCCGGATCACTGGTCGTTGAAGCGGGGCCGCAAATTATGATGGTGTTGGATCATCTCTTCGAATGACTTTATTGTCTTTGCTGCTGGTTTTGGATGGGTAGTTCTTTCTTTTGTTATGCATATTCCTTGTCATTTGGTCATCCTCGTCTATGTCACTCTTTATATGTAATAGTTGCTTCTGTTTAGAATGTCATTCTAAATGCGGATCACGAGAGTCTGAGCACTGCAGATGGGTACGTTTTGGTGGTGTAGCAAGACTTCTTATGAACTATCATGTCTTGCTTTTTATATCAGTAGTAGTCACTAGTCAGTGTCTGAATGTTGTATATATTGTTGTTTCGAACTGTTTATTGTCTCAAACTACTAGTGGGCTAAATGAGGGCATCACCATTCTCCAGTGTTCAGAGTATATCTTCTTTTTTCAAGTTATATAATTTGAGCTCACTGTCTTTTCGATGATGTACACTTGTTTGGGCCAGTGAGATGTCATTGAATATGGGTCGAGTAGTAACACAATGCCAAACAGGTCAATTATGACTCTCGGGCCGGGCTCTCAAAAGATCCTAAAAAAAAGGGCCGGCTCTCCAAAAAAGAATGAATAAGGACTCTTAGGCCGACATGTGGGCGCCACCGGTGTTTTCGTGCGCTTGCGCGCCGAGAGCATATTGGCGCGTGCTCGAAATTCATGCTACCTTTTCATCCCTAGTCTCCCGCCCCTCCCCCACCTCTGGAATCTCGATTCCTACTCCAGTTCCCCCAAATCCCCCTCATGTACTCCCTGTACTCAAGCGCACTATCATGTCGCCGGTCAACGCGGATCTCCGAGCTGGAGATCCCGAGGTCCGCCCCTGCCTTCGATCGCTGCGTAATGTCGCTCCGCGGTGGCATGGCGCCGCTTGACGACCAGTTTGTTTGCGGCAAAGTGCTGATGGTAACCATCAACGGTGACCGGCCTCCCGTCTCGCCGGACGACCTTGTCAAAGCTCTTGGCATTGCGCCACGACATCCAAATAAGTGACTTGCTCATCGAAGTCCGTCCGCCACCGGCTGATTTCTTCGTCGGGTTCGGACAACTTCGATTGCGGTCATGTGTTTGAATCTTCCCGGCGTTTGTTCTGTGATGGCGCGCCTGGTGAGCTTTGATCGGTGGCACCCAGGATGGGGCTCGGTGCCCTCTGAGCTTGAGTTTTTAACAAAGCTTACCTTCCACGGCATGCCTCGACGTGATTGGAACAGCGAGTCCATGAACGAGCTTATCAACGACCTTGGCGATGAGCTCGTAAGTATGTTTGTTCCTCCAGACAGCTGGGCTCTGACGGTTATGGCATGGATGAAGAAGCCGTCCACCATACCGAAGGTGATTGGTGTTGAGATCTTGGTGCGAGCCTGGGGTTGTACTATTCGTCGCCACCAAGGCCGCCGCGGACCACGTTAGGGATGTACCAGTATCGAGTGTTCGTGCATGTCGAAGAAGTGGTCAATCCATCAATCGAAGTCCTGCCGCCGCCACTGGTGCCAGTCTGTCGATGGCGTCCATTACTGAGTCAACGTTAGACTTTCCCGTGTTGCTCCGGAAGATGGATGGCACATGGCCTACTCCATCGCGTAGGCCACTGCTTCTTTGGGAGAAGAGGTAGGGCTGGCTGCCTGGATGTGCTCTAATTTGAGGTAACAACTGAATCTTGTCAGATAGTACTAGTTAAAGCCGAGCTATGGGTCTGAAGCACTGATATGCCAGTACATTTGACTGTGACCTATTCTAATTTTGTACCTGAACTTTTTTTAGAAAGGGCTGTACGTCAACTTAATGTGCTAGCAGAACTTATTGTGTTGTCATGCATTTTTTTCTTTGCACAACATTCAAGATATTTCCCCATCATTTATAAAGACGAGGAACCGTTATGTACGACTTCATTGGTTTCAACATAACCCTTCCCGTAGCGATCCACTGCTTCCATCCTGATTGTGCCGCCTGCATGAAATTTTTGTATGCAAGTTCAGTGTGCTATGATGTTCCTTATGATTGTGTCAACTATATAAGTTTTTACTGAGCATCAGCAATGCATATGGCTGAAAGATGTATTTACGAGCATCGACCGATGGGTCTCTCTCTCTATCTCTATCTCTCTCTCTCTCTCTCTCTCTCTCTCTCTCTCACACACACACACACACACACACGCACACACGCACAAGTGGGACCCGTTGAATTATTTATTTTCTCGTGACAGCTTTTAATTAGGTTCCACTGTAATCTAACTTTTTTCTTAAGTTATTAATTGAGCTCAGTGACTTCAAAAAGTTGTACAAAAGCCTTGTTTGGGCCTTTCCAAGGCGTCCTGAATGTGGGCTGAGTAACCATGTTAGGTTGTATTGTACTACACATGCCTTTTTTTTCAACATCAGCAATGCAACTGGGCCGACAGTTGTACACAATATCCGGGTCAACTTGTTATTCGCCCCGCTGGGCTGCAAAATTTCCTAGGAGTTTGCATTAGGCTTAACAAGAAAAGGGACTTTAAGAAATAATAAATGGGATGTAATTATAATAACTAGGCAATTACTATGCACCAAATACTTAATTAGTTTGAAAAATATATTATTTTTGGAATTTGGAAATTTTAATTTCATTACTTGTTGCGTGCACAATATTTCATTGGATTTTAATGTGATACAACTTTATTTTGAAATTATATTTAACCTGGCTAGAAATTTCGGATAAAAATATTTCGGATCCCATCAAAATGTGGGAATTTTTTTTGAATTCTGTTTTGAGCGGTTGTTTGAAATTATTAATCGCTGTCCTAGCTAGAAGTTGGGTTGTACTTTTAACAAACCCGTAAATGGGTTGTAGTAAATTCCATTAGAATTGAAAAATGGGTTGTACATTCTTACAAATCGCAAATGGGCTATATGTTCTCTGCCAAATCCGAGTTGTGGGCCTACTAAGTTGACGCATACCAAGGGCTTTGTCAACTTAGTCAATATAAATGATTCTAGCTGCAGTGATCGTACGATGTCCATCCAACGGCCGTAGTGCTTCTTTAACCTCTGGTCTTCTTGCTCCAGCCGCCCAAAGCAGCGCCGGTCGTGTCGCGTGCTCCTGCCTCCCGTGGCCGGCTGTGATGCCGCGGAGGCCTCACCACCCCGTACTACTCCCACCGCTGGCCAGGCCATCCCTCTACTCACCCACACCCCCTGTTATTCTGTGGTGACGGCAGCCTCACACCGCAGCCGAACTAGTGAACCCTCGTACTCCTCTCCGTGCGGGCTACCACTGCTGCATCTTCCCCGGCTCCGCGTTGTCCCCTTCCTAGGCCTCGCCGTCGTCCAGACCACTGCCCTGGTGCTCTCGGCGTGGCGTGGTCAACGTGGTCAACGACCGACTTCCATCGGAAGAAATCTGTGCGATGGAGAGGCTAACAGCTGGGTCCAGGCGGCCGCAAGGAAGTGCCTCCTTATTACGCGCAAAATAATTATTCCTCCACCTGACAGCAGGGACCCACCGGACGGGCCACCTTATTTCGTGAAAAATATTGTTTCCCCCTAACTGCTGGGACCCACCGGATGGGCCAGCGTATTTCGTGAAAAAAAAACATTCCCCGCGCTGTCAGCTCGGACCCACCGGAAGTGCCTCCTTATTACGCACAAAAAAATGAATACTCCCCCTGCTAGCTGGGACCCACCATGGTGGGAGGCTGACTTGTGGGCCTACTAAGTTGATCGGGACGGGGCCTTTGTCAACTTTAGTCAATATGAACGATTCTAGCTCCAAAGGACCGTCGATGGCCATCCAACGGTCGTAGTGCTTGTTCAACCTCTGGTGTTCTTGCTCGGCCGCCCAAAGCAGCGTCGGTCGTGGTCGCATGCTCCTGCCTCCCGTGGCCGTCTGTCTTTGCCGCAGAGGCCTCACCGCCCCTACTATTCCCACGGCTGGCCAGGCCTGCGGCGGCGGCAGCCTCACACCGCGGCCGAACGGTGAACCCTCGTACTCCTCTCCGCGCGGGCTTCCACTGCCGCGTCTTCCCCGGCTCCCTGTCGTCCCCTTCCTAGGCCTCGCCGTCGCCCACCGCAGTGGTGCTCTCGGCGCGGCGTGGTCAATGTGGTCAACAACCGACTTCCATCGGAAGAGTATCAGACGTGGAGAGGTCGACAATTTGGGTCCACGGCAGCCGCAATGAAGTGCCTCCTTATTACGTGGAAAATAATTATTCCTCCACCGACAATGAGGACCCACCGGACGGGCCACCGGTATTTCGCGAAAAACGTTTCCGACTGCTGGGACCCACAGACGGGCCACCGTATTTCACGAAAAAATGTTCCCCATTGTCGCTCGGACCCACCGGAAGTGCCTCCTTATTACGCACAAAAATGAATACCCCCGCTAGCCGGGACCAACCTTGGTGGGAGGCTGACTTGTGGGCCTACTAAGTTGATCGACGGAGGCCTTTGTCAACTTTAGTCAATATATGAACGATTCTAGCTCCAGTGACCATACGATGACCATCCAACGGCCGTAGTGCTTCTTCAAGCTCTGGTCTTCTTGCTCCAGCCGCCCAAAGCAGCACCGGCCGTGCCGCCTGCTCCTGCTGCCCGTGGCCGGCTGTGATGCCACGGAGGCCTCACCGCCCCCTACTACTCCCATCGCTAGCCAGGCCATCCCTCTAAGCACCCACACCCCCTGTTATTCTGCGGCGACGGCAGCCTCACACCGCAGCCGAACGAGTGAACCCTCATACTCCTCTACGCGTGGGCCTCCACTGCCGCGTCTTCCCCGGCTCCGTGTCGTCCCCTTCCTAGGCCTCGCCGTCGTCCACCGCCCTGGTGATCTCGGCGCGGCGTGGTCAACGTGGTCAAGGAATGGCTTCCATCGGACGTGGACTGTACGTGGAGAGGCTGACAGCTGGGTCCACGGCCGCAGCAAGGAAGTGCCTCCTTATTACGCGCAAAATAATTATCCCTCCACCTGACAGCGGGGACCCACCGGAAGGGCCACCGTATTTAGCAAAAAACATTTCCCCCTGTCTGCTGGGACCCACCAATTACATCTTCGCACGCAAGGAAGTGCGTCCGAAAAAACGATTCGCCCCCCTGACTGCTGGGACCCACCAACTACATCTTCGCACACAAGGAAGTGCCTGACAGTCGGGACCCACCTGGTCGAAGCGTACGTAGCGTTGTCATTCTGGTCGCGAACGTGTACGTACATATATACTGGTGGCTGTAGAGGCACGCACGTGTCGTAGTAGAGGCGTGCACGTGTCGTAGTAGAGGCGCGCACGTACAGCGGCGAGGGTCCAAGAAAGAAAATACGGCCACGTACGTACATACGGGCAGGGTCTCGAACGCCTATCGCGCATACGTACATGGCTGGGTCGGAACGGATAAACATCGTAAATCGTCGTGTTCATGGGGAGCCAACCGGCTGGGTCGGAACGGAATGTGTGGTCGTGTTCATCGGGAGGGCTTAGATGGAACAGGCGATGGAAACGAGGCCTGGCGTACCGCACAACGGAGGAAACGGCCTTGTGTTCTACCGGCCACGTTCGAAACGGGGTCCTGTTGATCGAGAGGGGCCTGGCGTACCGCAAAACGGAGGAAACTGACATCCTACGGTCGAAACGGGGGTCCTGTTGATCGGGAGGGGTGTGGTGTACCGTAAAACGGAGGAAACGGACCTCCTACGGTCGAAACGGGGGTCCTGTTGATCGGGAGGGGTGTGGCGTACCGCAAAAGCGGATTTAAACGGACTTGTGTTGGAGCGCTATGGTCGAAACGGGGGTCCTGTTCATCAGGAGGGGTGTGGCGTACCGCAAAACGGGACTCCACGGGATATTGTTCATCTCCACCGTCGACCTCCTCCAGCCTCCACGGGCTACCATCGACCTCCTCCAGCCTCCACGGGCTCCTGTTCATCCAGCCTCCACCGCGCACTACCCCACCGGCTACTGTTCAACCACCCCTGCACGGGCACCCCTCCACCGTCTACTGTTCATCCAGCCCTCCACACCACGGGGTCCTGTTCAACCACCCTCCACCGTCATCTGTTCATCCAGCCCTCCACACCACGGGTTCCTGTTCATCCAGAGGCAACTCCACCGCTCCTTTGTTCATCCAACCCCCCCGCATAACGCCTTTGTTCATCCAATCGATCGGCTTGATTAGCGGCGATGGCGAAGAATCGCTCGATCGGCTTCAATTAATAGCCATCAATCAATCGCTCGGGTTCGATAGCGTGTAACTGCAGGTCTGCAATCGCTCGGGTTCGATTAGAGCCCAACGCCTCGCTTCGAGTTGATTAAGCGAGCGCTTCGCTTACCTGCAGCAGCGTCGTCTGAGAGAAATGCGCATCGCTTCGGCCCTGACCTCCCACCGTAACCGCAACTCCCGAAATTTTCCTCCCCTCGCTTCTACCACGGTTTTTTCCGTCATGGACGGCCCAAAGAATGTCATGCAGCTGCGTCTCCGGCCCGCCCAGGACAAAAAGCCCATTTTATGTCATGATTTTTTGTCATAGAAGTAGGAGCCCACCACATCTATGATGATACTGGGTTTTGTCACAATTATCGTCATAGAAGTGTCATATGTACGACAGAAAAAAAATTCGCTCGGCCCAAAATGTCACGGATGTGTCTTTTTTTTGTAGTGACAAGCATAACTCTAAAACTTTAAGCACATAGAGAGGAAACTTGATATTATTGCAATTCCTACAAGCATATGTTCCTCCCTCATAATAATTTTCAGTAGCATCATGAATGAATTCAACAATATAACCAGCACCAAAAGCATTATTTTCATGATCTACTTGCATAGAAATTTTATTACTCTCCACATAAGCAAAATTCATCTCTTTCGGAATAGTGGGAGTATCATAAGAGACTCGAATACTATAAATTGTTTCCACGTTGAAAGAGTAATATTCAGAAAAAGGGTAATCATAACCATGACAAGTTTTATAAATATAATCATCACTACTTTTTATAGCATAAGTTTCATCACAATAATCATCATAAGTAGCAACTTTGTACTCATCATAATCAATTGAAACCTCTTCCGAAATAGTGGATTCATCACTAAATAAAGTCATGACCTCTCCAAATCCACTTTCATAATTATCATAATAAGATTCAACATCCTCCAAAATAGTGGGATCATTACTACCTAAAGTTGACACTCTTCCAAACCCACTTTCATCAATATAATCATCATAAGTAGGAGGCATGCTATCATCATTATAAATTTGCATTTCAAAACTCGGGGGACTAAAAATATCATCTTCATTAAACATAGCATCAACAAGCTTGGGACAAACATTAATTTCAGCAAATATATTCTCAAACATGTCATTCTCATCAAACATAGCATCCCCAAGCTTTGGCCTTTTCATATCATAATCATAATGACTCTCATCATTAATAGTATGGATAGCACCAATAGTATAGCAATTATCATCATCACAAGGAGTAATAGGAGCAACATCATTTGGGAAGGATACCTTTCTACCTTTGCTCCTCTGTCTTTTCTTTTTCTTCTTCACATTATGTGTGGGTTCAATCCTCTTTTTGGAGCTCCTTATTAATGAGATTGGTTGAATAGAAGGATCCTCCTCGTTACCTGATTCATCATAAGAAATAATAGGAGGATATTGAGAAGTCTCTTCCCTTTCGTTAGTATTATCTTCATCTTCTATTTGTTTTCTTTTCTTTATGTAATTGGCAATATAAGGATTTTCAATGCAATTCACCGCACAATACATATACATTTCCTCTAGACAAAAATTAAGAACTCTATCAAGGGCAAATTCTGTAATAACCTTAGTTATACATTTCATTTCTTCATAACCCAAGAGCAAACTAAGTTCATTATGATGTGCAAGGGAAATCAAGTCATCACTATTTTTGGACACGATACGATCATGAAACAATTTGCATTGGGTACTGAAATGATCACGTTCATTGCAAAGTTCACAAGTATGGATAAGAAAGTTTAAATTTTTAGCACAAACATCTAGCCTTTCTTGCAACCATTTAGTTTCCAAATACTTATGCCTCTTGCAAAATCTATCTTCCCTGTTTGGTATGTACTTGCAAACTCTATGCACTCCACAAAAATCGACATGCTTATAAGATATATTCTCATCATAACTAGTACAATCATCATTAGTACTATCGATATTCAAGGAGTTCATACTAACAACATTGCAATCATGCTCATCATTCAAAGATTGAGTGCCAAACATTTTATAGACTTCTTCTTCTAGCACTTGAGCACAATTTCCCTTTCCATCATTCTCACGAAAGATATTAAAAAGATGAAGCGTATGAGCCAAACTCAATTCCATTTTTTTAGTTTTCTTTTATAAACTAAACTAGTGATAAAACAAGAAACAAAAAGATTCGATTGCAAGATCTAAAGATATACCTTCAAGCACTCACCTCCCCGGCAACGGCGCCAGAAAAGAGCTTGATGTCTACTACGCAACCTTCTTCTTGTAGACGTTGTTGGGCCTCCAAGTGCAGAGGTTTGTAGGACAGTAGCAAATTTCCTCAAGTGGATGATCTAAGGTTTATCAATCCGTGGGAGGCATAGGTTAAAGATGGTCTCTCTCAAACAACATTGCAACCAAATAACATAGAGTCTCTTGTGTCCCCAACACACCCAATACAATGGTAAATTGTATAGGTGCACTAGTTCGGCGAAGAGATGGTCATACAAGTGCAATATGGATGGTAGATATGGGTATTTGTAATCTGAAAATATAAAAAAACAAGGTAACTAATGATAAAAGTGATCACAAACGGTATTGCAATGCTAGGAAACAAGGCCTAAGGTTCATACTTTCACTAGTGCAAGTTCTCTCAACAATAATAACATAATTGGATCATATAACAATCCCTCAACGTGCAACAATGAGTCACTCCAAAGTAACTAATAGCAGAGAGCAAACGAAGATAATATTGTAGGGTACGAAACAACCTCAAAGTTATCCTTTCTAATCGATCTATTCAAGAGTCCGTAGTAAAATAACAAGAAGCTATTCTTTCCGTTCGATCTATCATAGAGTTCATACTAGAATAACACCTTAAGACACAAATCAACCAAAACCCTAATGTCACCTAGATACTCCAATGTCACCTCAAGTATCCGTGGGTATGATTATATGATATGCATCACACAATCTCAGATTCATCTATTCAACCAACACAAAGAACTTCAAAGAGTGCCCCAAAGTTTCTACCGGAGAGTCAAGACGAAAACGTGTGCCAACCCCTATGCATAAGTTCACAAGGTCACTGAACACGCGAGTTGATCACCAAAACATACATCAAGTAGATCACGTGAATATCTCATTGTCACGATAGATAAGCACATGCAAGACATACATCAAGTGTTCTCAAATCCTTAAAGACTCAATCTGATAAGATAACTTCAAAGGGAAAAATCAATCCATTACAAGAGAGTAGAGGGGGAGAAACATCATAAGATCCAACTATAATACCAAAGCTCGCGATACATCAAGATCGTGCCGAATCAAGAACACGACAGAGAGAGAGATCAAACACATAGCTACTAGTACATACCCTCCGCCCCGAGGGTGAACTACTCCCTCCTCGTCATGGAGAGCATCGGGATGATGAAGATGGCCATCGGTGAGGGATCCCCCCTCCGGTAGGGTGCCGGAACAGGGTCCCGATTGGTTTTTGGTGGCTACAGAGGCTTGCGGTGGCGGAACTCCCGATCTATTATGCTCCCCGATGTTTTTAGGGTATATGGATATATATATATATATAGGCGAAATAAGTCGGTCAGGGGAGCCACGAGGGGCCCACGAGGGTGGGGGCGCGCCTCCCTGCCTCGTGGCCACCTTGTTGCTTCCCTGACGTACACTCCAAGTCTCCTGGATTGCTTCCATTCCAAAAATAACTCTCCCTAAGGTTTCATTCCGTTTGGCCTCCATTTGATATTCCTTTTCTATGAAACATTGAAACAAAGGAAAAAACAGGAACTGGCACTGGGCTCTGGGTTAATAGGTTAGTCCCAAAAAATAATATAAAAGTGCATAGTAAAGCGCATTAAACATCCAAGATGGATAATATAATAGCATGAATACTTCATAAATTATAGATACGTTGGAGACGTCTCACAGCTTTCGAAGCCCTGTATGGGAGGAGATGCCGAACGCCATTGATGTGGGATGAAGTAGGAGACCGTCAGTTGTTTGGACCAGGTTTGATCAAAGAGTCTGAAGAGAAGGTTAAGTTGATTCGAGACAGACTGAAGGTAGCTCAGTCCAGGCAGAAGAGTTATGCAGATTCGAAACGCAAGGAGGTAACCTATGAAATAGGAGACAGAGCATATCTTCGCGTATCACCGCTCCGAGGAGTAAAACGTTTTGGAGTTAAGGGAAAGTTAGCCCCATGATTTGTGGGAAAGTACCGTGTTTTAGAACGCATGGGAGAGGTTGCCTACAAGTTGGAGTTACCCGAAGGATTGTCAGGAGTTCATGATGTGTTTCACGTATCCCAGTTGAAGAAGTGCCATGCAGAGATGGCTGATATACCTCTAAGAGATACAGTACCCCTGTAAGCAATTCAGTTGAACAGTAATTTGACCTATGAGGAGAAGTCGGTCAGGATTCTCGAGTTTGCCAGCCGAGTTACTCACAGTAAGGTTATCAAGTTTTGCAAAGTTCAGTGGAGCCACCATACCGAGGACGAAGCCACCTGGGAATGAGAGGATGATCTACGCAAAGACCACCCACACCTATTTTCTAGCCAACCCGAATCTCGAGGGCGAGAATCATCTTAAGGGGGGTAGGTTTGTAACATCCCAAATTTTCAATTTGGAATGTTATACATTAGATCATCATTGCATATCATATTTTATTGCATTTTGGCTTGATCCTAGAGATTCTAGCAACTCAAGGACCCACGGAGAGAGTTGGGGATTTCATTATTTTCATATTTTAGTTTTCTCAAATTTTAAAAAGAGGATCGTTTGATTTTAATTATTTTTCTCTTCGAATATTTCTTTTATGAAAATAAAAGAGAGGGGATAAAATGACTTCCCCAAAATAAAGAAATATTGGAGATTTAATATTAAAATCAAATAAGATTTTTATTCGGAGTTTTATCGCTATTTTATTTGAATTAGGAAAAATACGCGTTTTTCAAAATTGCATTTTTGGCCCAAATAAATGTTTACCTTGTCCGGCATATTTTTAGAGGACGGGAAAAAATTATTTCGGGATTTTTGGAGTCCGTTTATTATCCTTTATCTTTCCTTTTTCTGCGCGTCGGAATATTTAAAAAAAACTTGTGCTTCGGATCGACTGGGCCGAAAGCCCAGCCGGCCCACTCCGCCGCACCGTCCCTGACCCCCGGGAGGACTCCGCCTCCCGCACGCGCCACCGGCCGCCGTGGCCGACCCGGCCTCCCCTTGCCCCTTCCCCAAGCCGCCCCGCGCCCCCGCCTTTATATGTCGCCGCCTCGACCGCCACCACCCCGCCTCGCCGCCTCCCGCAGCAGTAGCTGCAGCAACCCGCAACCGCCGCCGCCGCCGCACCTTTGCACCGCGCCAGCTTCCCGTCGCCTGCAGCCCCGCCATTGAGCGCGCCGTTCCGATCCTATCCGGCCGCCGTTTGGTTTTTTTTTGTTAGGTAAAAACCGATCGGTTTTTTTGTAAACCCTAGTTTTTTCGTTTAGATCGGTTTTGTTTTGGTTTTTCTCGATTCGGTTAAATAACGGACGTTCATCCGTACATTCGTTTTAACGGACGCCGTTCACCCGTTAGTCACAGACAGCGAACATGTTTTTTCACGATTATTTTCGATCGCGCTTTCTGCCCTAATCTTCGTTCTAGTATAACTTTTCGCTCGTTTATCGGAATTAGGCGATTCAAGCACCTAGATCTTCGTCTCGAAGTTCTCTTTCTGTTTAATCAACTTGAACAAGATTTTGGTACTGTAAAATTTGACTTTAGTCCAGATTAGTAATCGAATCTTGGTTCTTTCGTCGTTTGAGTTTTGTTGCTCCGTTTGATTTGATTCTTTTTGCAAACCGGAGTTCTTCAGTTGAACCTTCTGGTTAGATCTTCTTAATTGAGTTTTACTCGTGCATCTTTGCTTGATTTCTTATGTATGCTATTGTTTGTTTGCGGTAGAATTCCCGGAGTGCGAAGCGTGCTACTACGAGTCTCTAGGTTTTGCGGATCGTCAACAAGGCAAGTAACACATTGATCATACCCCCTTTCATACCCAGTTTTTATGCATTAGTTACAATCCTCAAACACTACATGATTAGGATGTGATTAACTTGTGGGTTTGGGAAGTAGATGATGAGGTAGAACCTATTACCTGTTTTATTATCAAACCCTTGGGAGTTACTTCTATGTTATGCTTATATTGCTATGCTATGCTCGTAGACGTGGATTGGGTTTGAGTGTATCCATGACAGATATGAGATTGTTAATTAACGGTTCAACTTAAGGTGGCAACTTTAATATACATCTGGGTAGATTGCTTGTGGGCACCTGGAGAATCCAGTGTTGTCCTAGGATATCCCGGAGTACCCGTGTGATCATCCTAAGGTTTGCCACCCAGGCTCAAAGAGATCATAAGATTATTCATGCTAGAAACTTTCGTGTGCAGCCACAAGCTATTATGGGCTCTAGCATAGTTGAGTAAGTTGCATGACCTCTTCCAGTGGTAGGCTAGCAGATGTAGAGGGATGTAGGTTGGTACTATCTACCCGGGGTTAGAGTTAATGCTTCTGAAAGACTGTGTCTTGGTCATCCGTTTCTCAAACACCATGTAGTGCGAGAAATCAAACGGAGGAGATCAAGTCTTGTGGGGAAAAGTGCGCAAATCTCTGCAGAGTGTACAATCTAATCATGGTTAGTTGTGTCCCCGGTTATGGACATCTTGAGTATCTAGTACTTGGATTATCCTATTGCATCTCATCACTCTAAATTAATATGTTGGGTTAATGATTACTTTAATTGGGATTGAGTTGGAGGAACCTTCTCAATGATGTTTCAACTACCATGATAGTTAAATAAAGTATATTTCTTTGTTGTAGGAAAAAATTGGCTTTTCGCAAAACATTATAACCATAGAGCCTTCCACCAGCCAAATATGCATGTAGTAATAGCATTTATCTGTTCATTGCACCACACTGTGTTATTGCCAGCATACTCCATGTGCTGACCCGTTTTCGGGCTGCAACGTACTATGTTGCATACTTTTCAGACGATGAGTAAAGGTGCGATAGGTCGTTGTTGTGCATCTCAGCTATGCCGTTGGAGTTGATGGACTCATTTATCTTCCAAGCCTTCCGTTGTTATCGTCTTAGATGGCCTTAAGCCATATTTATTGTAATAAGTTCTCTTTTGAGATATTCGATGTAATAAGTGTGTGATTGCTACTCTGTTATAAATCCATTCGAGTATTGTGTGTGTCGGCATTACCGATCCAGGGATGACACTGAAGCATAGAGACTTGACCATTTGAGGTTGGGTCGCTACAGTAATAGGCTATCAAGCCAGGCTTGGAAGCCAGGTGTATTCACCTAAAACCCCGGGTTATCCTACCTTTTTTAAGTAAGACACTCCGTCTAGGTAATCCTGGTATGACCCGCCTAACGTTTGGCAAGTCAATCTTATACAGACCCTGAACTTGTCAAAGTTAAAATGACGATTGGTTAACGTAAGGTCCATCTTAAAAGGCTTTGTAAAATGGTTTAACTCAGTGGCCTCGCAGCCCATGAAATGCCTCGATTTTGGGTCTGGCAGCCCATGAAAAGCCTCGCGTCTTCCCATGCTTTTATTCGACAAATTTTCTCTTTTTGAGGTTTACAACACTTTATGATAAACCGATGTTTATTGACCCGGCCTGGTTTTTGATTATAAGTCACCAGTATGAGATAAAGTAACATCCGGTGTTTATTAACCCGGCCTGGTTTTCTACTATAAGTCGCCAGTATATTTTTGGATTGTGCCATTGGAATCATGCGCTTATAAATCATTGGATATATTATTCAAATCTTTAATAGCCAACATGGCTGGATTTTCATTATGGTTATCAATTACCAGTATTATGATTGAGGTTTTCAAAGTCGCTTTAGTGCAATGGCTATTACTTTATCAATGGATATGATTTATTCTACAATGGAAGGAATAGTCCCGAGTCGCTGCAGGCTTACGACCCGGCACTTGGGGGCTACATTATTCAAATTGAGATTACATCAAATATGCAAGTCCCATGTCACTGCCAGCATGCACCATGGCACTTGGGGGCTAATGCAAAGTCATTTTTTCATCACCTTATTGAAGACCCGACTCATCACATTGTAATGAGCCGGCCCTTGGGAGCGACTAATTGCTCCTGTCAACAATTCAAGGTACACAAGTTTTAATCCATTATATTGAAGGGTCCACTCTTCAGTTGGTAAAGCACAAAGCTCTTAACCTTGTGGACGTGGGTTCAAGCCCCATGATGGGAGTTACATTATATAATCTTATTTTCAATGAAGTATATATATAAAGTCCCAGCTCAGTATTATCTTACTGGGCTGGCCCTTGGGGGCTACACGTTCCTGTTCAAGTTTACATGATCATATCTACAAAGTCCCTGCTCATTATTGCATAATGACCCGGCCCTTGGGGACTACACTGGTTGAAGTTTTTATGAGCATAAGGCAATTTAAAGTCCCAGGTTGCTGTAAGCATGACAACCCGGCACTTGGGGGCTACATATGTGGAATACTCAATTTATGACTCGTGACTGAGATGAACAAATCGGATGTTTTCAAGGTTGTGACATTTATATTGAAGCAAGTGGTAAGCTGTTGCTACGCTACCTTCTTAAGACTTGGGGGCTACAAGTGATAAGGCATATAAGAGGTATATTTTCAAGCTTGATGTTAGCTACAATTATGACCCGGTGCCATTAATATTTATAAACCGGCAATTTTGGCAATGATAAACCGGTGAGTTCTACATCCTTAAACCGGCTGAAGATCAGATGAGTATTTCAAGGACCAATATTTTTGTTAAGCATTGGGAGCTGAGTCAAATGAATTATTCTTCATAATATTTTTCTGTGACAAACCAATGTCAGCAAACTGATTATGAAGCTGGCTTATTGACCTGGATTTTCTAGAAGAAGGAAATGACAAGGACTTAAGGATGATCAGGATCAGTTTAACATGGATAAATCCAAATTAAACTGGGGGCTAATGTCGGGGATATACCCCGCGGTATGACCCGGCCGGAGTTATAACCCGGCTGGGACTTGGTAAACTGGCATGTGGTAAACCGCCAGACAGTTAACCCGACAGACAATCATAAACCGGCAGGAGTCATAACTCGTCAGACAATCATAAACCGGCAGAAGTCATAACCCGGCAGACAGAGTCGCCTGGGGTTAGTAAACCCGAGATTTTATGAAGCCCGAGATGTTATGAAGCCCATGAAGAGGAGTCAGAATAGTTTAAGTCTTAATCCGAGTTGGACTCTACATGTAACCCACCCCTTCAACTTATATAAGGAGGGGCAGGGCACCCCAAGAGAGGGGAGGAGAAATAATCGGAAGGGTTAGGCATAACTGGGAGAGCTGGTTTACGGCGACTCCCTCATGAGCATAATGAGACCTACCACAAACAGCATGTAGGGCTATTACCGGATGATGTTTCCCGGGGCCCGAAGCTGTCTAAATCCTTGTCTTGTGTTGCGTCTCTCGATTCCACTCAACCCCTCTCAATCTACCATATAGATGCGTTGGCCTCATGACCAAGTCCTCACACTAGGACATCTGTCGTGACAATTCCACGACAAGACCCATTCGTTAGCTTAGCATTATGATCGTTACAGTTTCATTGCTACTGCTTTCTTGATGACTTATACATGTTCCTCAGACTATGAGATTATGCAACTCCCGAATACCGGAGGAACACCTTGTGTGCAATCAAATGTCACAATGTAACCGGGTGATTCTAAAGATGCTCTACAGGTGTCTCCGAAGGTGTTTGTTGAGTTGGCATAGATCAAGAGTAGGATTTGTCACTCCGTGTATCGGAGAGGTATCTCTGGGCCCTCTCGGTAATGCTCATCACTATAAGCCTTGCAAGCAATGTGACTAATGAGTTAGTCACGGGATAATGCATTACGTAACGAGTAAAGAGACTTGTCGGTAACGAGATTGAACTAGGTATGACGATACCGACGATCAAATCTCATGCAAGTAACATACCGATGACAAAGGGAACAACATATGTTGTTATGCAGTTTGACCGATAAAGATCTTCGTAGAATATGTAGGAACCAATATGAGCATCCAGGTTCCGCTATTGGTTATTGAACGGAGAGGTGTCTTGGTCATGTTTACATAGTTCCCGAACCCGTAGGGTCCGCACGCTTAACGTTCGATGACAATTGGTATTATGAGTTTATGTGATTTTATGTACCGAAGGTTGTTCGGAGTACCGGATGTGATCACGGACATGACGAGGAGTCTCGAAATGGTCGACACATAAAGATTGATATATTGGAAGGTTATATTCGGACACCGGAAGAGTTCCGAAGTGTATCAGGTATTTTTTGGAGTACCGGGAGGCTGCCAGAACCCCCTGGGGAGTCTATGGGCCTTATTGGGCCCTAGTGGAGAAAGAGGGCAGCAAGCAAGGTGTGGGGCGCGCCCCCCTAGGCCCAAACTGAATTGGTTTAGGGTTCGGGGGGCCGGCCCCCTTTCCTTCTACCCTCCTCCTCTTTCCTCCTTCTCCTAGTAGGAATAGGAAAGGGGGGGCCAAACCTACTTGGAGTAGGATTGCCCCCCCTTGGCGCGCGCCTCCTCCTAGGTCGGCCTCCTCCTCCCTCCCTCCTTTATATACGGGGGAGGGGGCACCCCATAGACACACAAGTTGATTGTTTAGCCGTGTGCGGTGCCCCCCTCCACAGATTTCCACCTCAGTCATATCGTTGCAGTGCTTAGGCGAAGCCCTGCGTCAGTAACTTCATCAAACCGTCATCACGTCATCGTGCTGATAAAACTCTCCCTTGACCTCAGCTGGGCCTAGAGTTCATGGGACGTCACCGAGTTGAACGTGTGCAGATCACGGAGGTGTCGTACCATCGGTGCTAGGATCGGTCGGATCATGAAGACGTACGACTACATCAACCGCGTTGTCATAACGCTTCCGCTTTCGGTCTACGAGGGTACGTAGACAGCACTCTCCCCTCTCATTGCTATGCATCACCTAGATAGATTTTGCGTGATCGTAGGATTTTTTTTGAAATTACTGCGTTCCCCAATAAATCTATCTTAGCATTAACTGTGTTCAAGAAAGGTCTACCAAAGATAATGGGACAGAAGTCATCTTGTGGGGAACCAAGAACAAGAAAATCAGTAGGGTATTTTATTTTCTCACACAAGACTTCAACATCTCTAACAATACCACAAGGTGATATGGTGTCTCTGTTTGCAAGTTTAATAGTAACATCTATGTCTTCTAACTCTGTAGGTGTTATGTCTTTCCTAATTTCTTGATACGAAGTGTAAGGAATAGCACTCACACTAGCACCCATTTCACATAAACCATGATAACAGTGATCTCCTATTTTAATTGAAATGACAGGCAGGCTAACAACTGGTCTATTTTATCCCTTTTTTCGGGTTTGGCAATGCTAGCAGCTTCTGCACAGAAGTAGATAACATGCCCATCCATATCTTCCTCTAAGAGATCTTTAACCATAGCAATATTAGGTTCAGCTCTAGTTTGTTCATCAGGTTTAGGTGTTCTAACATAGCTTTTGTTAACCACAGTTGAAACTTTAGCATGTTCCTTTATCCTAACAGGAAAAGGTGGTTTCTCAATATAAGCAGTAGGAACAACTGGATCAACATTATAAAGTAAAGTTTCTTCTTTAGCTGGTACTGGTTCTTTAATTTCATCTTTAATAGGTGTGTGATATTTAAACCACTTCTCTTTAGGGAGTTCAACATGAGTAGCAAATGATTCACAAAAGGAGGCTACTATCTCAGAGTCAAGTCCATATTTAGTACTAAACTTTTGAAAAGCATTGGTATCCGTAAAAGATTTAACACAATCATACTTAAACTTTATACCTGAATCTTTACCTTCGTCGAGTTCCCAATCTTCAGAGTTGTGTTTAATTCTTTCCAAAATATCCCACCGGAATTCATTAGTTTTCTTCATAAAAGAACCAGCACAAGAAGTATCTAGCATGGTTTGATCATTACGAGAAAGCTGAGCGTAAAAGTTTTGAATAATAATTTCTCTTGAGAGCTCATCATTGGGGCATGAATATAACATTGACTTAAGCCTCCCCCAAGCTAGAGCGATACTTTCTCCTTCACAAGGCCAAAAATTATATATATAATTCCGATCACGATGAACTAGATGCATAGGATAAAAGCTTTGGTGGAACTCCAATTTCAGACGATTCCCATTCCATGATCCAATACCATCGCATAGCCTATACCATGCCAATGCTTTGCCCTTCAAAGATAAAGGGAAAACCTTTTTCATCGCCTCATCTCCAGGTAAACCTGCATGCTTGAACAATCCACAAATTTGTTCTACATATATCAAGTGCATATCCAGATGTTCGGTTCCATCTCCTGCATAAGGATTAGCTAGCAGTTGTTCTATCATACCCGAAGGAATTTCATATTCAATATTTTCAGTAGGTGCAGTAGGTTGAGGGGCAATTAATTGTCGTTCCGGATGAGGTGAAGATACCCCGAACAAACCCCACAAAGGATTGTTTTCCATAGTAACAAGTGACAATAAATTTCAGCACACTATATAAATGTTTCCTTACCGAATTCCACTTACCAAAGGCGCTTCACTCCCCGGCAACGGCGCCAGAAAATAGCCTTGATGACCCACAAGTATAGGGGAAAAATTTTAGCTCTTTTCGATAAGTAAGAGTGTTGAACCCAATGAGGAGCAAAAGGAAATGACAAGTAGTTTTCAGTAAGGTAATGTCTGCAAGTGCTGAAATTGTAAGTAGCAAGTAGTTTGATAGCAAGATAATTTGTAACGAGCAAGTGAAGATAGTAACAATAAGTATGCAACAAGGTAGCCCAATCTTTTTGAGTCAAAGGACAAGCCAAAACGGTCTCTTATAATAAGCAAAGTGTTCTTGAGGGTACACGGGAATTTCATCTAGTCACTTTCATCATGTTGGTTTGATTTGTGTTCGCTACTTTGATAATTTGATATGTGGGTGGATCGGTGCTTAGGTGCTGTTCTTACTTGAAAAACCTCCTACTTATGATTAACCCTCCCTCAAGCATCCGCAACAATGAGAAAAGTATTAAGGATAAATCCTAACCATAGCATTAAACTCTAAGATCCAATCGGTCCCTTACGGAATAGTGCATAAACTGGGGTTTAAGTTTCTGTCACTCTCGCAGCCCACCGTCTATTTACTACTCCACAATGCATTCCCTTAGGCCCAAATATGGTGACGTGTCTTGTAGTCGACATTCACATGACACCACTAAGGGAATCACAACATACATACCATCAAAATATCGAACACATATCAAATTCACATGATTACTTGCAACATGATTTATCCCGTGACCTCAAGAACAAAAGTAACTACTCACAAATAATCAACATGCTCATGATCAGAGGGGTATTAATATGCATAATGGATCTGAACATATAATCTTCCACCAAATAAACCATATAGTATCAACTACAAGATGCAATCAATGCTACTAGTCACACCCTAGCACCAATCTATAGTTCCGGTAACACGATTGAATACAAGAGATGAACTAGGGTTTGAGATGAGATGGTGCTGGTGAAGATGCCGATGGAGATTTCCCTCCCCAAGATGGGAGAGTTGTTGGTGATGATGATGACGATGATTTCCCCCTCCGGAGGAAAGTTTCCCCGGCAGAATCGCTTCGCTGGAGGGCAAAAGTGCTCCTGCCCAAGTTCCGCCTCGAGACAGCGGCGCTCCGTCCCGAAAGTCTTCCCCTCATGTTTTCTAGGTCAAAATCACTTATATACCAGAAGATGGGCACCAGAGGTGGGCCGAGGAGGCCACAACCCACCAGGGCGCGTCCAGGTGGGTTGTGCCCACCTGGTGCTCCCCCTCTGGTGTTTATTGTCTCCAGTATTTCTCAAATGATCCATAAAAAAATCCTCATGGATCTTTAGCTTATTTGGAGTTTTGCAGAATAGGTGGCCCGACGTAACCTTTTCAGGTCCAGATTTCCAACTGCCAGAATTCTCCCTCTTGGTGTGTTCCTTGCAAATTATGAGAGAAAAGGCATTAGAATTACTCCAAAAAGCATTATTATGGATAAAAACATAGGAAATAACAGTAAGAAAACATGATGCAAAATGGACGTATCAAAACTTTCGCGATGATTTTTCTTGGACCAGAAGACATCCAGAGGGCTTAGAGTGCACGTCAAGAAAGCCACGAGGCGGCCACAAGGTCGGAGGGTGCGCTCAGTGGGGTAGGGTGCGCCCCCACCCTTGTGGGCCCCTTGTGACTCCACTGACCTATTTCTTCGACCTATATATTCTCAAATATCCCAAAACCTACCAGGGGAGCCACAAAACCACTTTTTCACCAGTGCAACCTTCTATACCCATGAGATCCCATCTAGGGACCTTTTCCGGCGTCCTGCCGGAGGGGGATTCGATCACGGAGGGCTTCTACATCAACACCATTGCCTCTCCGATGAAGTGTGAGTAGTTTAGCACAGACCTACGGGTCCATATCTAGTAGCTAGATGGCTTCTTCTCTCTCTTTGATTCTCAATACCATGTTCGATGTTCTTGAAGATCTATTCGATGTAATACTCTTTTGCGGCGTGTTTGCCAAGATCCGATGAATTGTGGATTTATGATCAGCTTATCTATGAATATTATTTGAATCTTCTCTGAATTCTTATATGCATGATTTGATATCTTTGCAAGTCTCTTTGAACTATCGATTTGGTTTGGCCGAGTAGATCGGTTTTTCTTGCAATGGAAGAAGTGCTTAGCTTTGGGTTCAATCTTGCGGTGTCCTTTCCCAGTGACAGTAGGGGCAGCAAGGCACGTATTGTATTGTTGCCATCGAGGATAACAAGATGGGGTTTTCATCATATTGCTTGAGTTAATCCCGCTACATCATGTCATCTTACTTAAAGTTGTGATGAAGTACTTTATGAAGTGATTCACGATATATCTTTCAATGAAAACCATGATTTCAATGTTGTTATTATAAATTCTATTAATGTCAACTCTGCTAATAATATGCAAAACCCCAAACTTGGGGATGCTAGTTTTGCTATGCCCACTACTTGTTGCAATGATCATGATTGGGGTGATTCTTCTTATGATCTTGAAAATTTATTTAAGCCCCATGATGAATATGAGATTGATAATAATGTCTGCAATAATATCGAAAGTGGGTTTGGAAGAGTGCCAACTTTAGACACATATTTGGATAAGGTTCACTCTTTTGAAGTTTTTGATAAAAGTGGGTTTGGAGAGGTCATGACTTTAGTTAATGTTAATCCCACTATTTTGGAAGAGTGTCAACTTTGCATGCATGTGGATCATGTTGAGAATATGTTATGTGATAGCTATTTTGTTGAATTTTCTTATGATCCTACATGTAATTATTATGAGAGAGGAAAATATGGTTGTAGAAATCTTCATGTTACTAAATTACCTCTCTTCATGTTGAGATTGCTATCGTCTCTTTCTTCTTCCTTTCATATGCTAGTTTTTGCTTATCTTTATAATTTGTTTGCTTATAAAATGCCTATGCATAGGAAGTACGTTAGACTTAGATGTGTTTGTCACGTGTTTTATGATGCTCTCTTTGCGCTTCAATTCTTGTCTTTCTTGTGAGCATCATTAAAATTATCGATGCCTAGCTAAAAGGCTTTAAAGAAAAGTGCTTGTTGGGAGACAACCCAATATTCCTTGTTGTTTTTCAATAAATTTTTCATCTAGCCTCTGATTACATGTGGTTTTGAGTTTTAATTAGTGTTTGTGCCAAGTAAGACCTTTGGGATAGCTTACGGTGATAGTTGTTTTGAACCTGCTGAGAAACAGAAACTTTTGCGCTAGGAAAATAATTTTTGGAGTTGCAGAAGTATTCGAGAGTTACAGATTGCTACAGACTATTCTGTTTTTGACAGATTCTATTTTCGCGTGTTGTTTGCTTATTTTGATGAATCTATGGCTAGTATCGGGGGGTATGAACCATGGAAAAGTTGGAATACAGTAGATATACACCAATATAAATAAAGTATGAGTTCAGAACAGTATCAAAAGTGGTGATTTATTTTCTTATACTAACGGAGCTTATGAGATTTTCTGTTGAGTTTTGTGTTGTGAAGTTTTCAAGTTTTGGGTAAGGATTTGATGGACTACGGAATAAGGAGTGGCAAGAGCCTAAGTTTGGGGATGCCCAAGGCACCCAAAGGTAATATTCAAGGATACCAAGAGCCTTAGCTTGGGGATGCCCCGGGAAGGCATCCCCTCTTTTGTCTTCGTGTATCGGTAACTTTATTTGAGGCTATATTTTTATTCACCACATGATATGTATTTTTCTTGGAGCGCCTTGCATGATTTGAGTCTTTGCTTTTTAGTTTGCAACAATCATCCTTTCTGTACACACCTTTTGAGAGAGACACGCATGAATCGTGATTTATTAGAATACTCTATGTGCTTCACTTATATCTTTTGAGATAGGCAAGTTTGCCCTAGTGCTTCACTTATCTTTTTAGAGAACGGTGGTGATTTTATTTATAGAAATTGATGAACTCTTGTACTTCACTTATATTATTTTGAGAGTCTTCTAAACAGCATGGTAATTTGCTTTGGTTATAAATTTAGTCCTAATATGATAGGCATCCAAGAGGGATATAATAAAAACTTTCATATAAAGTGCATTGAATACTATGAGAAGTTTGATTCTTATGATTGTTTTGAGATATGAAGATGGTGATATTAAAGTCATGCTAGTAAGTAGTTGTGAATTTGAGAAATACTTGTGTTAAGGTTTGTGAGTCCCGTAGCATGCACCTATGGTGTACCGTTATGTAATGAAGTTGGAGCATGAGATGTTTTTTGATTGTCTTATGAGTGGCGGTCAGGGACGAGTGATGTTCTTTTCCTTCCAATCTATCCCCCTAGGAGCATGCGCGTACTACTTTGTTTCGATGACTAATAGATTTTTGCCATAAGTATGTGAGTTCTTTATGACTAATGTTGAGTCCATGGATTATAGGCACTCTCACCTTTCCGCCATTGCTAGCCTCTCTTGTACCGCGCAACTTTTGTCGGTACCATAAACCCACCATGTACCTTCCTCAAAACAGCCACCATACCTACCTATTATGGCATTTTCATAGCCATTATGAGATATATTGCCATGCAACTTTCCATCGTTTCGTTTATTATGGCATGCATCATCATTGTCATATTGCTTTGCATGATCATGTAGTTGACATCGTATTTGTGGCAAAGCCACCGTTCATCATTCTTTTTTATACATGTCAATCTTGATTCATTGCACTTCCCAGTACACCACCAGAGGCATTCATATAGAGTCATATTTTGTTCTACCATCGAGTTGTAATTTTTGAGTTGTAAGAAAATAAAAGTGTGATGATCTTCATTATTAGAGCATTGTTCCTGTTTGTTGCATGTTTTTTGTTTCGCACAAAATCCATATAAAACGGAGTCCAAACGGGATACAACTTACGGAGATTTTTTTTGGAATATATGTGATTTTTGGGAAGAAGAATCAACGCGAGATGATTCGAGGGGCCACGAGGCAGGGGCGCACTTCGATCCACGTGGCCACCCCTTAAGGCGGTTGGTGCCCTTCTTTCACACAAGAAAGTCAATATCGGATAAAAAATCGTGTCCAAATTTCAGCCCAATCAGAGTTACGGATCTCCAGGAATATAAGAAACGGTGAAAGGCCAGAATCTGGAGCGCAGAAACAAAGAGAGACAGAGAGACAGATCCAATCTCGCAGGGGCTCTCGCCCCTCCCATGCCATGGAAGCCAAGGACCAGAGGGGAAACCCTTCTCCCATCTAGGGAGAAGGTCAAGGAAGAAGAAGAAGAAGAAGAAGAAGAAGAAGAAGAAGAAGAAGAAGAAGAAGAAGAAGAAGAAGAAGAATAAGAAGAAGAAGAAGAAGAAGAAGAAGAAGAAGAAGAAGAAGAAGAAGAAGAAGAAGAAGAAGAAGAAGAAGAAGAAGAAGAAGAAGAAGAAGAAGAAGAAGAAGAAGAAGAAGAAGAAGAAGAAGAAGAAGAAGAAGAAGAAGAAGAAGAAGAAGAAGAAGAAGAAGAAGAAGAAGAAGAAGAAGAAGAAGAAGAAGAAGAAGAAGAAGAAGAAGAAGAAGAAGAAGAAGAAGAAGAAGAAGAAGAAGAAGAAGAAGAAGAAGAAGAAGAAGAAGAAGAAGAAGAAGAAGAAGAAGAAGAAGAAGAAGAAGAAGAAGAAGAAGAAGAAGAAGAAGAAGAAGAAGAAGAAGAAGAAGAAGAAGAAGAAGAAGAAGAAGAAGAAGAAGAAGAAGAAGAAGAAGAAGAAGAAGAAGAAGAAGAAGAAGAAGAAGAAGAAGAAGAAGAAGAAGAAGAAGAAGAAGAAGAAGAAGAAGAAGAAGAAGAAGAAGAAGAAGAAGAAGAAGAAGAAGAAGAAGAAGAAGAAGAAGAAGAAGAAGAAGAAGAAGAAGAAGAAGAAGAAGAAGAAGAAGAAGAAGAAGAAGAAGAAGAAGAAGAAGAAGAAGAAGAAGAAGAAGAAGAAGAAGAAGAAGAAGAAGAAGAAGAAGAAGAAGAAGAAGAAGAAGAAGAAGAAGAAGAAGAAGAAGAAGAAGAAGAAGAAGAAGAAGAAGAAGAAGAAGAAGAA
Organism: Aegilops bicornis; assembly: GCA_021605145.1. NCBI lineage: Eukaryota > Viridiplantae > Streptophyta > Magnoliopsida > Poales > Poaceae > Aegilops > Aegilops bicornis. The sequence continues at coordinate 554,607,469 of CM038674.1, forward strand.
GAAGAAGAAATAAATAAATAAAGAAGAAGAAGAAGAAGAAGAAGAAGAAGAAGAAGAAGAAGAAGAAGAAGAAGAAGAAGAAGAAGAAGAAGAAGAAGAAGAAGAAGAAGAAGAAGAAGAAGAAGAAGAAGAAGAAGAAGAAGAAGAAGAAGAAGAAGAAGAAGAAGAAGAAGAAGAAGAAGAAGAAGAAGAAGAAGAAGAAGAAGAAGAAGAAGAAGAAGAAGAAGAAGAAGAAGAAGAAGAAGAAGAAGAAGAAGAAGAAGAAGAAGAAGAAGAAGAAGAAGAAGAAGAAGAAGAAGAAGAAGAAGAAGAAGAAGAAGAAGAAGAAGAAGAAGAAGAAGAAGAAGAAGAAGAAGAATAAATAAATAAAGAAGAAGAAGAAGAAGAAGAAGAAGAAGAAGAAGAAGAAGAAGAAGAATAAATAAAGAAGAAGAAGAAGAAGAAGAAGAAGAAGAAGAAGAAGAAGAAGAAGAAGAAGAAGAAGAAGAAGAAGAAGAAGAAGAAGAAGAAGAAGAAGAAGAAGAAGAAGAAGAAGAAGAAGAAGAAGAAGAAGAAGAAGAAGAAGAAGAATAAATAGAAGAAGAAGAAGAAGAAGAAGAAGAAGAAGAAGAAGAAGAAGAAGAAGAAGAAGAAGAAGAAGAAGAAGAAGAAGAAGAAGAAGAAGAAGAAGAAGAAGAAGAAGAAGAAGAAGAAGAAGAAGAAGAAGAAGAAGAAGAAGAAGAAGAAGAAGAAGAAGAAGAAGAAGAAGAAGAAGAAGAAGAAGAAGAAGAAGAAGAAGAAGAAGAAGAAGAAGAAGAAGAAGAAGAAGAAGAAGAAGAAGAAGAAGAAGAAGAAGAAGAAGAAGAAGAAGAAGAAGAAGAAGAAGAAGAAGAAGAAGAAGAAGAAGAAGAAGAAGAAGAAGAAGAAGAAGAAGAAGAAGAAGAAGAAGAAGAAGAAGAAGAAGAAGAAGAAGAAGAAGAAGAAGAAGAAGAAGAAGAAGAAGAAGAAGAAGAAGAAGAAGAAGAAGAAGAAGAAGAAGAAGAAGAAGAAGAAGAAGAAGAAGAAGAAGAAGAAGAAGAAGAAGAAGAAGAAGAAGAAGAAGAAGAAGAAGAAGAAGAAGAAGAAGAAGAAGAAGAAGAAGAAGAAGAAGAAGAAGAAGAAGAAGAAGAAGAAGAAGAAGAAGAAGAAGAAGAAGAAGAAGAAGAAGAAGAAGAAGAAGAAGAAGAAGAAGAAGAAGAAGAAGAAGAAGAAGAAGAAGAAGAAGAAGAAGAAGAAGAAGAAGAAGAAGAAGAAGAAGAAGAAGAAGAAGAAGAAGAAGAAGAAGAAGAAGAAGAAGAAGAAGAAGAAGATCAATCTAGTAGGCCAAACCAAACTGAGCACCGCATGATTGAACCCAAAGCTAAGCACTTCTCCCATTGCAAGAAAGATCAATCTAGTAGGCCAAACCAAACTGATAATTCGAAGAGACTTGCAAAGATAACCAATCATACATAAAAGAATTCAGAGAAGATTCAAATATTGTAAATAGATAATCTTGATCATAAACCCACAATTCATCGGATCTCGACAAACATACCGCAAAAAGAATTACATCGAATAGATCTCCAAGAAGATCGAGGAGAACTTTGTATTGAGATCCAAAGAGAAAGAGGAATCCATCTAGCTAATAACTATGGACCCGAACGTCTATGGTAAACTACTCACACATCATCGGGGAGGCTATGGTGTTGATGTAGAAGCCCTCTGTGATCGATGTCCTTCCCGTGAGCGCTTAAAAGGCCCCAAGATGGGATCTCACTGCATGTAAGGTTGCGACGATGGAATTAGGTTTTCATGGTTCTCCTCGATGGTTTCGGGGTACGTAGGTATATATAGGAGGAAGAAGTAGGTCGGTGGAGCCACGAGGGGCCCACGTGGGTGGAGGGCGCGCCCAGGGGGTAGGCGCGCCCCCTGCCTCGTCCACTCCAAGTCCTCTGGATCACATTTGTTCCAAAAATAACTCCCCTGAAGGTTTCATTCTATTTGGACTCCGTTTGATATTCCTTTTCTGTGAAACACTGAAATAGGCAAAAAAACAGCAATTTGCACTGGGCCAACTTTTAGTCAAAATGCTATATTGCCTTGTGCTAGACCTCGCAATTCATCCATGCATAACGTCGGTACATCTTGTGATTAATTGCTTTCCTTGCCTTGTTGCTCTAACGATGAAGCTTATACCTCCTCTAGTGCTTGTGTTGAGACTAACCATGTAGAGGAAATCAAAGAACTCAAGGCCCAAGTCACTTCTTGAAGAAAGACTTGGAAAAGTGTCATGAAGGGAAGGCCACGCCAACAATATCTTGAGTGTGCAAAAATCCCCTAATGACAAAGGTGGACTTGGATTCAACTCCAATAAGAAGAAGAAGTCCAAGAGCAACAACAAGAAGGGCCAAAACAAGTCAAGAGTTCGGCCAAGATTATTTGCTTCAAGTGCAAAATTGAAGGGCATCATGTTAGATCTTGCCCATTGAAGAAGAAGGCCATTAGTGACAAGCAACAAGGGAAGCGGCTACAAGTGCATTCTCATGATCAACCTCAAGTTGAATAAAGGCCTCTTCCCAAGAAGACTCGAGCTAATGCTTCTCAAGTTTAGAAATCAAGTGAGAAGAAAGTGAAGAGTAGACGTTGCTACCTATGTCATGAAAAAGGTCATGTCGCTTCTTCATGCATTTAATGGTACCTTATCCAACCCTATTCTAATTGATGATATCTATTCTCTTGGGAAGGATAAGGTTGTCAATGTGTTTGCCAAATTTGTTGGTACTCAAAGTGGTGTCAAGAAAATAACCATTTGGGTAGCCAAGCCTATTGTGACTAACCTCTTAGGACCCAACTTGGTTGGGGACCAACTAGCTCATACTTGATCAATAGGTGTTGTTGGAGGTCACTGTAGACTTGGCTACATTATGAAGAATTAAGGGGACTTCATCATTCTTATTGTCTCAAGCCAAGTAAATTGGGTTATCAAGTTTCTATCTTATATCCAATGTGCCTCCTACCTGTAACTTGTACTTAAATTGTTTACATTGAAAGTTACTTGCCCCTTTGCATGTTTTGGTTTTGTTCCTTGCATGTGTTTTTATATGTTGTGTCTCCAAATTGCTTATCTTGAGTAATCAAGTTTATGTATGTTGGTTTGCACTTCATGTACATGTGTGTCGTACGTTGAGCCTTTGTGCATCTTGTTTGTATCTTAGTTAGCTCTTGTGAGAGATTAATGGAATATCCCATTATGGGGGAGTGATGTGCTTTGTGCACCTCACAATCCTATAAATGTGTGTACATGAGTAATACCATCTAGTATTGATATTTCAAGATTATCTAGTCACTATGTGATATGTCTTCACATGAGAAATTCAAATTCTAAATAGTCCATTAATTATCTCTTATTGGATTCTCTTATTGCCTATTGTTAAGTTTTTATTGGTATCACATTATGGGGGAGTCATATGCTATGTGCATATTACAAGCCTAGAAATGTGTACATTTGAGATATTGTCACCTAGAATTGATATTGTAAATTATCTTGTTCTTAGGTGGCATGTTAACTCTACAAGTTGCAATTTGCTTGTGTTCGTGTGAAGATGATGTTGATATCCTTGCTATCTACCAACGGGAATCATTTCCAAATACTTCTTGTCTTTTGACAATTGGTACTCACTTATGTGTGGTAGAAATTATTGATCATCTCTACATTGGCCTTTGCTTTTATTTGCCTTATCTCTTGCCTAGGAATGTATCAACTCCCTTTGTCTTCCATACCACTTGTGGATCTTGTTAATTTCTTGATCTTGTCTAGTTTTTTCTAGATATAGTGAAAGTAGTGATCCCACCTTGTGCATTTTGTATTCAAATGCAAATTCTCTATAATGCACTAGTCTTGGGGGAGCTATCCTATTTTCTATAAAACACTCATCTTGGCGCCTCCTTATCAACTGTGGTATTGGTGGAAGGCAAGTCGCTTTCTTTTGGTACTTTGTGCCATCATGAAACTTTGTAGAGAGCTTGGTTTGTTTGGAACCATCCTCTCTTTTGGGAGTTTGATATCTTTTATTTAGTGTGTATCAACTGATATCTCATTCCTCGATGTATCTATTATGGATATCCTCGAAGTGATGATTTATTCATTTGGTATCTTTTCTTCACTTGGTTTTTCTTTGTCATTTGGTATCGGTTCTTGAAAGTCTTGAGCATGCATATTAATTTGATGTAGTATTTTTAGCATGCTTTCTTTTCTTGGACCCAATATATAGGGGAAACTCCGCCAAGTCTCAAATTGGATGAGATGTGCATGAAATTCATTTTCATATCTATATGCACATATTTATGTGGAGGTTGTCCTATGTATTGTTGGTTCTCTAACTCTTTGATCCCAATGAGTTTGGGTACCATTTTCTTTGTGTTGTTGTTCTAGGAGCAATTGGAGATGCATTGGATGCTCGGCTCACTCACAAGGAAGGTGGTGTCATCATGTGCTAATTGGAGTCAAGCTAGGATGATCAATGAACTACTACCTACCTCTAATTGGTATCTACTACATCCTTCCAATGATATCTCGCAACAAGTATCTCTTCATGCATTCTTTTCTTGCATTCAACCTTGTGTAGGTTGCATCTTAGCATGATTTTCATTCCATCTTGTGTTACTTGTTTCCTTTCTCAAAGCATCTCAACAATGATCTCATGTTGCTAGTTGTGATGTCTTTGATGGGTGTGTGGTAGGAATTCATTTATATAATCTAGCCATGTGCTATGCTTCCAAGCAAATATCTTATTGGTATATGTATGACTTCCTTTTGGATATCTTGTTCCTTCGTGTTGTAACTATTTTGGGTGTACATCCTTCTTTGTAGATATATATATCATCATGATTTCTTCTACCTAGAACCTTATACACTTGAGAGAAGTTGCATATCTAGATGATATCCTTTCTTTCACGTCCACCTTGTCTTTCTTTTGTTTTTTTCTTTGGTGGCTCCGTGAAAGCTTTTGCCTTGAGTGTGTGTCTTTCTCGTTGCATCTTGATGCACTCTTGTGTGCTGAAGATTATTTTCTTCATGCTTATCTCTACGAGGCTTTTGCCATCTTAATTGGTATCCCTCGTCTTGATTAGGCTTTCATCTTCTATCTTCACCATGGGTTGTAACAAGTGTTGGTTATTTATTTTGCATTTTTAGTGTGCTTGTGAACCCTTTTGCTTGGTGTGTGGGGAGGACATGTCATGCACCTTGTATCTCCACTATCCAAGACTATGTTGATGCTTAATGCTCATCCGTACATTATTCTTCTCAAGTGCTTTGCCATGACTCACACACATCATTTTGGTTGAGCCTACTCTTAAGTTGCCTCTTTTATATGTTGCTCAACCATTTGTTTGTTGCAAGTGCTAGGCTTTGTTTCCTACATGCTCACTTGCACTTGTTGTGAGTTTCTATTGATTTTCGGGAGTGATGATCCTATTTTGTGCACTTGGTATCCTAATGCAAATATTGTAAGGAGTGCACAGATCATGGAGAGCTTCACTAGTGTCTTTAGAATACTCTATTTCTCTATTGCACTTGTCATGAGGTTCTATTGATCTTGGGGGAGTGAAAATCCTATTGTGTGCTCTTTGTATCCAATTACAAAACTAAATTGTGCACAAATCATGGGGATCTTCTCTAGTTTCTCTAGAACACTCCTTTGCTCATATCTTAATTTATTTCATTCATGTGGCACGTAGGATCATTGGTCTAGTTGGCTCAATTGATATCCGTTGATTGCTTGCCTCAATTGGTATCTTTTGATTGCTTGTTTCTCTCTTTGTTATGTCTTTGTGGCATATCATTCTTTTGCAATCTTTGGGACTCAATATAGTTTGTCTTCCTCCAAGTATTTACCGTTGGACATTTGTATTGCATTCCACTCTCTTGTTGAGAAATACATAATTTATGGAGGAACACTTTTTTATATTGGCCTTCTAAGCTTTTCACCCATTTTGGCAATCGATGCCAATGGGGGAGGAGGTTCAGAGAGTTTTGTTCCTAAGCATTTGCATCCCATTCTCATGCATCATTGGTTGTTGCATTGCATGGTGATGCATAATTCCTTGTATAAACTCTCTTGAAAGTGATTGTCATCAATTACCAAAATGGGGGAGATTGAAAGAACATGTTGTGCCCCCATGTTTGGTTTTGATAATTGATGACAATCTCTATGGACTAATGGTTGCCTTGAGTTATATTTGAAGGTTTTGTCCATAGGCTTTTTTTGGAGTACATGTGTTGGTTTCAAGGAGAGTTTGTGTTGACCAAGCTGCTATTAAGGAATTATCCAAAGATTGGTCATGTGAGAGTTCAGCTTATTGCAAGCTTGTCTTGAAAACGAAGATTGTGTGATCATTCATGCTTATCTTGAAGACATCATCCAAATGAAGGGAGTTGGAAAGAGTCAAGGTTGATCAAGACTAAGTCAAGAGTGAATCAAGTTGATCAACTCACAAAACGTAGAAGATGTATCAAGAGGGATCAAGTGATCCCATGGTATGGTAAGCATTGTCCATTGCACTTTGTGTACTAACCCATGGTCTATGTGAGAGTTCTAATGGGAGTTAGGGTACGTGTCCATGGGCTTGCGCCAAGAGGAAGATATCATACAACCCATGGAAAGGATGACATCAAGTGGTGATCGTCATCAAGATTGCCATGTGCAAGTTCAAGTGGAGCATCACGAAGAGATCAAGTGCTTGAAGCTTTCCATCCATTGTGGTCTCAATGGACTTGTGAAGATGTGCTGAAGAGTGGCTCACCCATAGTGGAGTATGGGGAGCAAAAATCTAGTCTCCATCGACCCAACGCAATCAAGAAAGGTGGTCCATCTTGAGGAGGACAAGATCATCATCATCTAGCTCAAGTGGATCATGTGCAAGGCAAAGGTTTGCCCTTGATAGGTTTTCTATTTTACCGGTCTCATGGTGGTAGTTGGGAGACCGGGTTATAGGATCGATCATTGCATTATCAAGGGGGTCTCAAGTTGGTAGCTTGATCGTATCATTAGTAGAGAGCTCAAACCATTGCATCCTTGCATCATGTTTCTTGGTTCTTGTTTGGTTCTCTTTGTGAGTCTTAGAGCTTATGGTCATCTTGATGACAAGCTTGAGTTCATCGAAAACGGAGTTCACATGCTTCTTCTATTATGGTTTCGTGTTGGAGGTTTTACCGGTCTCTTTCGAGGAAGGGTTCTCACCATTTTCTTATGGGACTTTTCTAATTTGCTTCTTATTGTTATTTCTATCAATATTGTGTTAGCCCTTGTCGCTAGCTTTCCAACAAACTTGCTTTCGTCGAATTTGGAGTCTGTTTGCAAAAGTTGTGGTAGTTTTGGTGTTCTGAAAAGGTTATAGCGGTACTACCGCGGACAGGAGCGGATGTAATTTTTTACTACCGCTCTTGGGACCGGTACTACCGCTCTTGGGAGCGGTACTACCACGGCTACTTCCGTGGCTACTTCCGCTTCGGACCAAAAACTCGTCACAAGTCCAGCGGTGGTAGGCACGGATGTATTTTTTTAGTACCGCCAAGCAGTAGTACCGCTACCCTTAGCGGTAGTACCGCCATTTCCTAGCGGTAGTATTGCGTGAGGACGAGCGGTAGTACCGCCTGCATGGCTGTGAGCATAACGGTTGGATTTTTTTTCCCACCTATAAAAGGGGGTCTTCTTCCCCAATGAACCTTATCCTTTGAGCTCGTGTTCTTCCCCCATTGTTGACCTTCTTCGAGCTTGCTAACTCTCAATACCTCCAATGATTCTTGCTAGTTCTTGAGGGAAAAGAGAGAGGAGATCTAGATCCACGTCTCCACCAATCACTTTCTCCTCTAAGTGAGGGGAACCCCTTGGATCTAGATCTTGGAGTTCTTTGTGTTCTTCTTTCGTTCTTCCTCTCATTTTCCTCCCTAGCATTAGTTGCTTTGGTGGGATTTGGGAGAGAAGGACTTGGCAATTCGTGTGCCCTTGCCATTGCATTTGGTGCATCGGTTTGAGTTCTCCACGGTGATACGTGGAAGTGAAGTTTGAGAAGCTTATTACTCTTGGGTGTTTGGGCACCCTAGAGCTTGTTCCTCTTGGGTGCCTTGGTGCCCTAGATGGTTGGTGGTGTTCGGAGCTCAATCATTGTGGTGTAAAGCTCCGGGCAACCGTCGGGGTCTCCAATTAGGTTATGGAGATCGCCCCGAGCAATTTAATGGGTTCCGGTGACCACCCCGAAGGGTTGCCAACGTGTACGGGTTCGGTGACCGCCCCCAAGGGTTGCCATTTGTATGGGTTCGGTGACCGCCCTCAAGTGTCCCTTAGTGGAATCACGGCATCTTGCATTGTGCGAGGGCGTGAGGAGATTATGGTGGCCCTAGTGGCTTCTTGGGGAGCATTGTGCCTCCACACCGCTCAAAACGGAGATTAGCATCCGCAAGGGTGTGAACTTCGGGATACATCATCGCTCTCAAGGCCTCAAGTTATCTCTTACCCGAGCTCTTTACTTATGCACTTTACTTTGTGATAACCATATTGTTTCTTGTCATATATCTTTCCATCACCTAGTAGTTTATCTTGCTTAGCATAAGTTGTTGGTGCACATAGGTGAGCCTAGTTGTTGTAGGTTTTGTTCTTGACAAATTAACCGCTAGGTTTATTCCGCATTTGTTCAAGCCTAAACCGTAATTATTTTAAAGCGCCTATTCACCCCCCCCCCCTCTAGGCGACATCCACGATCTTTCAACTTGTTTTGACGGTCACATCCGGTGGAGTTGTAGATGATGAAGCTCTCGGCTTGAAGTTGTTTGTAGTAGGAGGACAACTTGAAGATGCCGAAGTTTTCTTGAAACTTGACTTATCATCGTTGCTTGTAGAAGGCTTGGTTGAGGTAGAAGGTGTTGTAGTCGTTGAAGCTTGCGTGTACGAACCATATGGCTTGGAAGAGTACTTGGCATACTTGTAGCCATCTTGCACTTGTCGCTCCGCCTTGGTAGCTTGATGCACTAGCTCGAGGAGGTTGGAGTAAGGTTGGAAGTCAGCGATCTTCTTGATAGGATGGTTGATGCCATTCAAGAAACGTGCCATGGTTTGCTCCTCATCTTCCATGACATTGGCTCGTATCATTGCAATCTCCATTTCCTTGTAGTACTCTTCAACGGACTTAGTGCCTTGCTTGAGGAGTTGCAATTTCTTGAAGAGGTCGCGACTATAGTGTGTAGGCACAAAGAGCGCGTGCATGACATCCTTCATTTGATTCCATGTTGTGATGGGTGGGTCACCTTTTGCTTCTCGCCGCTTAATGACTTGCTCCCACCAAATGAGGACATAGTCTTGGAACTCAAGCGATGCCATTACGATCTTCATTTCTTCTTCATAGTTGTGCAAACGGAAGATCTTGTCAACTTTCAATTCCCATGAAAGGTACTCTTCGGGATCATTGCTTACGGAGAACTTGGGCATGGTGAACTTGTGCTTGTCGTAGTGTTACTCGTTGATGCGTGCGGGTCAAAGGTGATGAAGCTCTTGCCGTGGAGGAGGATCTTCAACTATTTGTTCCTCGTGCTCCGCTTGATTAATGATGTCTACTACACAACCTTCTTCTTGTAGACGTTGTTGGGCCTCCAAGTGCATAGGTTTGTAGGACAGTAGCAAATTTCCCTCAAGTGGATGACATAAGGTTTATCAATCCGTGGGAGGCGTAGTATGAAGATGGTCTCTCTCAAACAACCCTGCAACCAAATAACAAAGAGTCTCTTGTGTCCCCAACACACCCAATACAATGGCAAATTGTATAGGTGCACTAGTTCGGCGAAGAGATGGTGACACAAGTGCAATATGGATGGTAGATATAGATTTTTGTAATCTGAAAATATAAAAACATCAAGGTAGCAAGTGATAAAAGTGAGCACAAACGGTATTGCAATGCTAGGAAACAAGTCCTAGGGTTCATACTTTCACGTGCAAGTTCTCTCAAAAATAATAACATAATTGGATCATATAACTATCCCTCAACATGCAACAAAGAGTCACTCCAAAGTCACTAATAGCGGAGAACAAACGATGAGATTATTGTAGGGTACGAAACCACCTCAAAGTTATCCTTTCTGATCGATCTATCCTAGAGTTCGTACTAGAATAATACCTTAAGATACAAATCAACCAAAACCCTAATGTCACCTAGATACTCCAGTGTCACCTCAAGTATCCGTGGGTGTGATTATACGATATGCATCACACAATCTCAGATTCATCTATTCAAACCAACACAAAGTACTTCAAAGAGTGCCCCAAAGTTTCTACCGGAGAGTCAAGACGAAAACGTGTGCCAACCCCTATGCATAAGTTCACAAGGTCACCGAACCCGCAAGATGATCACCAAAACATACATCAAGTAGATCACGTGAATATCCCATTGTCACCACAGATAAGCACATGCAAGACATACATCAAGTGTTCTCAAATCCTTAAAGACTCAATCCGATAAGATAACTTCAAAGGGAAAACTCAATCCATTACAAGAGAGTAGATGGGGAGAAACATCATAAGATCCAATTATAATAGCAAAGCTCGTGATACATCAAGATCGTGCCATATCAAGAACACGAGAGAGAGAGAGAGAGAGAGATCAAACACATAGCTATTGGTACATACCCTCAGCCCCGAGGGTGAACTACTCCCTCCTCGTCATGGAGAGCGCCGGGATGATGAAGATGGCCACCGGTGAGGGATCCCCCCTCTGGCAGGGTGCCGGAACAGGGTCCCGATTGGTTTTTCGTGGCTACAGAGGCTTGCGGTGGCGGAACTCCCGATCTAGGTTAATTTTCTAGAGGTTTCTGTATTTATACGGATTTTTGGCGTAGGTCTCACGTCAGGGGGGTCTCTGAGTCATCCACGAGATAGGGGGACGCGCCCAGGGGGTAGGGCGCGTCCCCTACCCTCGTGGACGGCCTGGGACTCTTCTGGCCTAACTCTTTTACTCTGGGGGCTTATTTTGGTCCATAAAAAATCATCAAAAATTGGCACGTCAATTAGACTCCATTTGGTATTCCTTTTCTGTAAAACTCAAAAACAAGGAAAAAAACAAAAACTGGCACTGGGCTCTGGGTTAATAGGTTAGTCCCAAAAATCATATAAAATAGCATATAAATGCATATAAAGCATCCTAGATGGATAATATAATAGCATAGAACAATTAAAAATTATAGATACGTTGGAGACATATCAATTAACTTGATGTTGAGGGCGTGGGGTTCTTGCACGGTTCCTCATCTCTTGGTGCTCCTCAAGGTGTGTGGTTTCTTCTTGTCGCTCTTGACGGAGGGCCTCTTCTTGTAGACGCACTTGGCGGTTGTGCTCATTGATGACTTGTGTTGCTTCGCGTAGAGCTCGTTGGGCTTCAAGGGCTTGTTCCTCGCGATGATGTTGTTCTTGTCGAGGGGCATGTCCATCTTGATGTTCTTGTTGATCTTGGCGTATTGGAGCTTGCTCTTGGACCGGAGGATCATTAGCTTGGCGACGTAGTCCTTCACGTTCTCGTAGGCGCGCGGTCTTGTAAACCGTTGCCATGAAATGGGTTGCGTTGAGCTTGATGATCTTGATGGTCTTGACGACGATGCGGAGGAGCTCGTGGAGGATTTGCTTCTGAAGAGGTGTACGATGAATGGCGGCTTGAATGGTGTCGTCTTGAATATGAAGAAGATGTAGAAGAACGGTTGACCAACAAGGTACGAAGTTCCTCCATTTGAGTAGACATCCTTGCGTCGATCTCGTACATTTGTGAGGAGAGCTTGTGGTCGAGGTAGTCTCTTGTACGTACCTCGAATTGTCGCAAGACGGTATCGATTAGGTCGATACGGTCGCTCAATGCTTCATTTGATACCTTTGTGGTTTATACCTTAATTTTTATTTTATGAATCGGACATGTATTACCATAAAAATTAACAAAAGGAAGTCAAAGATACCACTAAAATAATAAAAAGAACATGTGATTTGCCGAGGTGTGATCCTTGGACAAGCTTGCCCGCCGCAGCTAGAAAGGTAGTAAAATAATGTTGTTTTCATCATGAAGAGACTATTAAACATCTCTTCTTCCATTATATTTTGCGCTATAAAGTCAGTTATCCAAGTCGCATCCAACTTAGGGTCACCGTGTAATGTTGCCAGCATGTTTGGCCATTGGTCGGATGGAGTTTCGTATAAGTTTTGCTTGTTGATTAGGGTTGGAGTGTTATCCTTTATTTTGTTGCTATGCCGATGCATAAATAATTTGGTTTTAATGCCAAAAAATTCTCTTGCCTATGGATTATTTACCAGTATACACATTGGCTTTGCTTTTAGTCTTTTCTACAATGACTGGAGTGTCGACCATTGTTTATCATGATGTGCTCCGGGTTGGAACCAGACCAAGGAGGTTTATACACCATATGGACGTAGTTTTCAGATAGGCCCACACCCTCTTCGTTGTAGGTCTAGTTTTGGTCTGTTATAATTTTGCTTATGACTTATTAGTATGTGTTCGCCCTAATTGTAGAGATGTTGGGGTGTGCATAATGTGCTTTTGCATTCACTTGATAGTATATTTTGCATTAATAAAGAACCCTTTTAAGAAAAATACAACCACTCTTATGAACGAGAATTGCAAAAGGAATTTTCAATTAATTAGTAGTAGAACTACCAATGCATAAGAAGAAGAGACTGAGCCGGCAAATCTTGAAATTGACGAAATAATCACCTCACAGCGCTGATAATGTCATTCTCCACTAAACGAACATACTTGCATCCACCATTACACCATCAGCGACAGGAATATAACCATTTGAGTTACGATCATTTCTCACGAAAAAACAAATTGGAAGAAGTTTACTGTCACCATAAGAAAAAGGGGAGTAATCTGCGCCGGCGCACTGGCCCAAAGTTTGGGCCGGTCGCACCCTAGCCGCAGGATGCCACTTGTTCTGGCCGTTCGATCTAGCGGAAAAAAACCGATTCGTCTTCGATCTTCTTCCTCCTCGCGCATCTCATGCTCGTGCAGATCCCCGCATCTCCGCCATCTCGCGCAGCTCCCCTTCGGCGGCCTTCCTCGTCGCCGATCCGCACCCTCGCCGGCCGTCCTCATCGCCGGTGGCCACCCGCGCCGGCCGTCCCCGTCGTCGGTCCTCCGCCGCCCCTCGCCGTTGGTTCCCACCCTCGCGGGTCCTCCTCGTCGCTGCCTCGACCCATGCAACAGCTGCACATGCGGTTGTAGCTCTCGTCGGCTCGCCAGTAGCTCCGCCACGCCGCTTTGCCGTTGATGCTCGCTGAACGGAATTATGCCGACGACTCCCCATCACCAATCACGACATTGAATGGATGTAGCAAAAACTTATCCGGTCATAGCAAAACTCGACAACGGTTGCAATAAAACACTCGCCGCCGCCGCCAGGTCGCAGCTCCTTCTCGATGGATGTAGCAAAAAAGTCCGCCGGTAGTAGCAACAACCAAATACGGTTGCAGCAAAAACGCCCTCGCCGCCATCGCGAGGTCGCATCTTCTGCTTCATGGATGTAGCAAAACACTGCGCCGGTAGTAACAAAACAAGACTACGATTGCAGCAGCATTTTTTGTTGGAAGCACAGGATTGCGCGAACGGCAGCCACCAGTAAACGACATTGAATGAATGTAGCAAAAAAACATCGCCGTAGTAGCTAAAAACAATGACGGTTGCAAAATTGAAGCTTTTTCCTTGCCGGTTGAAACTTTTTTCACGGTTCAAAGTTTTTCTAAAGCTTTTCCATGCTTGAAGCATACTCCTTTGCTGGTTGAAGCTTTTTCGCACACCGTTTGAAGCTTTTTTGCATCTGCCGTCGCCGGCCACAAGTTCGTCGTCGTTGGTTGCAGCACGTCACTCTGACAGTAGTAGCTGTTTTTGTTGCCGGTCGTAGCTTTTCGCAACGTGGGTTGCAACTTTCCTCATCTCCCGGTTGCAGCTGTTTGTTGTCATGGGCCACAAAATTACACGCCGAAGATTGTAGCAAAAAGCGACACCGGTTGTAGCAAAAAAATGATCTAGTTGTAGCAAAAATCAGCTGTGTTTCCAACTCGCTTATTGGTTGCAGCAAAAAACAACAGTGGTTCCAGCTCTGGATTTGGCCGGTTGAATCAAAACAAATGCTAGTTCCAAGATCGTTATCCGTCACCGGCATCGCAACCTTCGCCAATGGTCATCCATGGAGACTCGTCGGCACGGCTTGGCACGGCACCCCTGGCACGGTCCCAGCATCTCCGTCGCGGCGCCCCCGACATGGTCCAAGCACCTCAGTTGCGGGAGAGTTTGTGCATCGTGGTGAGGAGATTGAAAAAAATCACGCGGTGGAGCCACTTGCAGTAGCGCTTTTGGAGGTAGGAGGCGATGCACTGTAGCAAATGAGTGGACCACGTTTGTTTCCGGAGGAGATAAGACAGGAGGGGTGGTGTGCTTAAAAAATCCCTTGAATCGTGTCTCCCTGGTTGTTCGATCCAGCTGGATCACGTGGCCCGCGCGCGACCGGCGGAAGACTCAGCCGGTGCGCAGGGTGTAAACATTTTCCTAAGAAAAACCTTTACTCAAATTTGCTGGAAGAAGAAATGCATGTGCAGGAAATTAAGCTGACACGTGATCAGTGCTTGAGATGCGCCATGACGGCTTCCCTGACCCCACCCTCGGCGACGTACACAGCGAGAAAGTCGCCGTAGGAGTAGGGCTTGTATAGAGGCCCCTCGCCTGCGGCCAGCACCAGCTCCTGCGCCGGCGCGACGGTGCACCCCGGCTCGGGCCACACGAACGTGGCTAGCGAGGTCCGCGCGGCGCGCGCGCCAGTGACGGCGCGGTGCTCGGCGCTGCGCAAGCGCCCGTTGCTGACCACCTCCATCTGATGCCCAAAGTTGACGACCAGCGCCCCCGGCGCGGCGTCCACGTCCACCCACATCATCCCGCCGCCCCCAGCGTCACCGTCGCCGTGGAGCAGCATCTGTAGGCCGCCGCCGACGTTCTCCATCAGCACGGTGACGAGGCCGGGGTCGCAGTGCGGCCCGGCGCCGAGAGTGAGGCTCGGGTCCGGGCACGGCGGGTAGTGGTTCACGTTCATCATCCCACCGCCGCTGAGCGACCCCTCGAAGTGTTCCTCCTCGAGCCCCAGCCCGACAGCGGCGAGGCGCAGAACGCGCCGCGCCGCTGCCCTGACTGCGGCCGTGTATGGCTCCAGCGCCGCCCCGAGCCCGCGGGGCTTGTCCGGCCACTCCGGCGGGTGGCAGCCGAGCTTCAGGCAGTCCCGCCAGTACAGGACCTCCTCGCCGGTGCCGTTCCGGAGGCTCGTGTGGAACCGCGGGAGCTTCTTGCCGTCGTTCGAGTAGTACTTCATCTTCTCATCCGCTGGCAGTGCAAAGAACTCCTCCGCGGCGCGCATCATGGCGCCCATCACCTCCTCCGGCACGCCGTGGTTGACCACCTGGAAGAAACCGAACTCCCGCCCTGCACGGACAATCTCCTCCGAGATCGTGCCGTCGTCGTCTCCGCCGAGATCAACCACAGGCAGCGCCCACTTGCCATTCACGGAAGAAGACGGCCTCTTGTGCACCGGGAGTATGTAGCGTCCAGGCACCGACAGGTGGGTGGCGCCATTGGAGAGCGGCTCCGCTGCCATCTCGAGATATAGCTTTGTTTGAGACTTTGCATAGACTGGTCCGTTCATCATCTGCATCAATCTCTCCAATTTTATGGTGAAGAGATCAAGAGAAGCATCTTTGGATTCAGACAGCATTTGGGTTCTGATTGCAACCGGGGAATATCCATTTGTCGTCATACGAAGACATAGTGCACTGACAATGTTGACTTTTTCTTTGCTAAAGGAAATTCGAGTGCTTGTTTATTTGGCCGGCCAGCTAGCTTGATGCTTTGTAGGCAAAAGTATTGAAGGGTGCCCTTCTTCGTGGCGGGTTTTTTCTTTTAGAGGGTGACATGTTGTGATTGTTTAAGCAAATTAGACAATTAGGGCACATCAAACGGTCAACCGTAAATTTCCTTCCTCATCTGTCCATGGACAGGAGATCATTGTATGGACACGAATATGGAAGCCGGTCTTCCAACACTATCCGCATATATTTCAAGTCGGGTTTCAACAAACCGGAGAAAATAATTAAACCCGACGAAAATTCATCAAATTTTGAATAGAAAATGACACAAATCATCCAACATAGCATGCAAATAAGTCCAGTACAACAATAATTCAAATTCAACGAGAAATAGTTCAAATTCAACTAGATTGTAACTGGATGTTCAACAAGTTTTTCATGAACGGGTCATGTCGTCCCACACATAATTTCTCGTGAGCTTCATCCAACAATGTATGTGCGTAAATGGTTTGCCCTCTAGCCTGTGGTACATCACGGCAGCACGTATCGTCTACACAATGTGTAGAGTAACATTGAGTGAATGAATCAATCAATCAACAAGTTGGACAAAAAGAAGCAAAACTTACGATCTCGTCGGCTGTTGCATGCAATTGCCACCTTGCCTCCAGCATATCAACCGTACCACAAAACTTGATGACAGTCGTCTAGATGGCGATCACGGATGATGTGCATGTCGTAGGGCGCAATATGCTTTCGCGCCTGAAGCGAATCATGCACGCGCTGCCAGAAGATCCCCCTTCTGCTCCTGCCTACGAAATCCACGAATACGGCCAACCACGCATCGCACAACAACTCATTCTTTATGGTCGAGTACCCCATCATCCTTCGTACTCTAAGAAATAGCATGGCGTTCGAAAATAAGCTCAATGAAATTTGGCCGAACACCTTCCGGACGTGTTGTCCGCCATGGACGTCATTGACAGGGGGCCGAGTGTACCTGGCTGCGGACGGGTCCTGGATGGATGGCTCTATCGTAAAAGGCGAGCGGGCGCGTCGGTGCTGGTTGTGCACGTCTAACAATGCATGTGCGGCGGCTGGAGTGGTACAAATAAGCGGCGGTGGAGGAGGGGTGCGGATGCAAAGTAAGTGGGAGAAGGGGCGGATTGGAAGAGAATGGGACCGGGAGGGGCATTTTTGTGGGCCGGGTCGAAGTCCTACCTGGCTGCTATCCGGACTCTTGCAAAGCCCCCCAACTTTGCTTCCATTTTGTGGGAAAAAGTGCATTCAGACCTCCGTGAACCGACACGGACCCGCTTGGATGGTAATAAACGTCAGGACTGCGCGGTCCGCACGTATGCGGTCGGCGTTGGAGATGCCCTTAGTTGCAATATGGACATAAACATTCTAGTGAGCTGCTTCGCCCTCCGGGTTTATTGGATCCCCTAATATTTAGAGTCAAGTTTAATCATAAATTTAACTAGTAAAGTATAAACTATATGGTACTCCCTCCGTCCTAAAATCTTGTCTTAGGTTTGTCTAAATACAGATATATCTAGTTACGTTTTAGTGTTAGATACATCCATATCTAGACAAATTTAAGATAGGAATTTTGTGACGGAGGGAGTACAAATTATTTATGATGAGAATCTTCTTTTGAATACAATCCAGTAGTATACTTTCTGTATTAAAGTTGTAATAAAGCAACGTCAATTAATATGGATAGGAGGAAGTAGTATAAATCATATTTTGTTAATTATGGAGATGGTGAAAGTATGATTCAACATACAAAGATGTCCAACAACCCGTACGAGGAAGTAATATGATTACATACCTAAAATTTTGAATTTAACCGCCAATTAATAAACTAGCACTTATTGTCTTAGAAACAAGATTTTGTTAGATAAGCTCATAAAAAGCATCTCCCCGCGATTAAGAAAACTTTCCCTGTAGGCTGGCGCTGGGCTCTTACAAATTTATTGAGTACATAGGTGCGCTGTTGTAGCAGATTAGCAATACAACTCCCCTTATATCTTCTTTTTTCTCTCTATTTTTTTATGTACTTGTGTAAACACTATGATTACATAATTTTCACATCATATAAATGCAAAATATTATGATACCACTTTCAACAACTGGATGTCAATCCAAATCCATATTTCCCAAGTTTAAAAGTACAAGACCAATTCAAAACCAAACATGCGACATACGGTTCAAATAAAGCTACATCGGTGTTACTTTTTCCTTAGTTTGTGAGTTTTCGGTGTTACTTTTCTTTAAGGTCTTTTGGCATGCATAAGCATCAGCTTTGTTTCGGCCATCACTAGGAGCCTGGCTCTTGCTGGTGGCTGTTATTGTGTGTGTTTATACTTGTAATATGTGGCTGGTGATCCCAACATATGACTAGCGGTCTCACTTTTCAGAAAGAAAAAAGAAGACACGCCTTTGCAATATTTAGAATGTAAAGAGCAGTTGAGCGAAAAAATCAGGCTATGAAAGAGCAAACTCAGAATTTGGGGAAGAAATAAGGTTATCTATATGTTTTATAGACACACAAATTGCAAGATAATTGGGGATGCAATGTTCATTCGTCGTTGCCTAGGTGCCCGGCTGGCCGCTGCTCCCTATGATGTTGGACCTCTGGCGGTCTAGCCGGTGCCCATACGGGGAGTCGCAACCCTACCCTGTTTCGGTCATGTGGTGCAAGATCTGCACAAAATGTCATGGGTGATGGTTGCTCCCTGTTGTGTGCCCATGCTGCTGCTAAACCTAGATGAGCAGATGTAGCTACATCTCGTTGTTGGTGAAGAAGGATGTTGGCCGCTGCTATGAAGTATTACGCCTCTTGGTGTGCTCCTGGTTGCCGGCCCTTAGAAGTTTGGATAGACCATAAAAGAAAATAACCCAAACAGCATTGCATGAGTGGGCTACAAAGCATAGGTATTAAAAGGATCGCCAAAATCCAAGGTGGGGCAAGATCCAACTCAGCCCCAACGAAGCTTCGCCCCCACCCCTTGCCATTTTGATGCTAGAATTGTGCTTTGATCATGTCTACATATGCCACTTGATTTGTATCAAGACCATCATTGTTTATGAACATGATCTTGAGTTCTTGATACAACTTATTTTTATTCATTTTATCTCCAATGACTCTCAACTTATCTTCTTCAAGGGACATCTTGTGATCCTCCATAGCCTTCAGCTTTCACATAATCATCGTCAATATCTTAATTATTGTCTTCATTGTTCATATCTTCCCACTTCTCATTATTTGGAGCACTTCCCAACAATTCCTTCGGTTCCTCTATTTTCAATATAGTTCATGGGTGTAGTTGAGCTGCAAAAGTGAAACATAGCATACAAATTAGGTGCCACCAGTACATAAATAAAAATTGGTCCACACTGATCATACATAAAATTATATGCTCCCTAACATTTCATTTTTCATTCAACTAGGATTGGCACGATCAACTTAGGAAACACTATCACATTGCGACCAAAGTTCTTGGCAATACACTTCAAACAAGTCTTCATGTTTGGTCAGTCCCTGCTATTGAGTCGATGCTCACACACACCCATGCCATGATTGATTCCTTATCTTTCTCTGTCAAACAGTTGCTTGACCTTGCCCCTTTCTTCTTTGTTGTAGGGCAACGTCAACAACTTCATCATCAACTCCAGTATATGCATTATTGGTCAATGTAATTTCCTCAATGCCGACTGATTCATACTATTGGTGGAGTGCTAATCTTTCTTGGATAAGTTCAGAAAGAAAAGCTCCTGAATGCCGCCAAGTGGCTCACCCTAGTCTCCCTTTGAATCACCTCCAATGGATGAGCCTCAAATCACTTGTGGTTGGTCTTTAAGGCAACCACCAAACTTTTACAAACTTCCCGAAGCACGCCACATGCAAAGAAGCTTCAGGGCTTTGACTCCTACCGCCCAAGAGTCTCAAATCTCCAAAAGTAACAATTTTTGTGATAAACAAGTAAGAGGCTCACAAATTAGTTTGTTGAAAGTGTGGATAGGGCTATTCTCCTTCAATCTTCAAAATTTGGTGGAGTTTGAGTGGAAGTACGAAGATGGTTTGGCAATGGTGGAGAAGAACATATTTTATTTGGAGGAAGGAGAATGGTGGGTATAAATACCCCTCACCTTAATCTAGCCATTGCCAAGCTGAGGAAGGAGAGGGAAATAAATCCTAGACTCCAGGGACCGGGGGTATTCAGAAAGTTTCCCTATATCTTGGGGACCCAGGGTATCCAAAGAGAATTCCCTAGCACCTGGGGACCGGACGCCTAGATCCCAGGGACCCGAGGGTTCCAACAACTGCATTATCAGGGTGAGTTTTAACCCATTTCCCCCAGATTGCTAAGTGTATATATTTGAATGTGGTCCCCAAAATTATGCAACCACCTCAACCCCTCTTAATAGTGTGGTGGTGAAGTAAATATGCCCTAGAGGCAATAATAAAGTTGTTATTTTATATTTCCTTATATCATGATAAATGTTTATTATTCATGCTAGAATTGTATTAACCAGAAACTTGATACATGTGTGGATACATAGACAAAACACCGTGTCCCTAGTAAGCCTCTACTAGACTAGCTAGTTAACCAAAGATGGTTAAGTTTCCTCACCATAGACATGTGTTGTCATTTGATGAACGGGATCACATGATTAGGAGAATGATGTGATGGACTAGACCCATCCGTTAGCATACCATATTGATCGTTCAGTTTTATTGCTATTGCTTTCTTCATGTCAAATACATATTCCTTCGACTATGAGATTATGCAACTCCTGATACGGAGGAATGCCTTGTGTGCTATCAAACGTCACAACGTCACTGGGTGATTATAAAGATGCTCTACGGGTATCTCCGAAGGTGTTTGTTAGGTTGGCATAGATCGAGATTAGGATTTGTCACTCCGAGTATCAGAGAGGTATCTCTGGGCCCTCTCGGTAATACACATCATAAGAAGCCTTGCAAGCAAAGTGACTAATGAGTTAGTTGTAGGATGTTGTATTACGGAACGAGTAAAGAGACTTGTCGTTAATGAGATTGAACTAGGTATGAAGATACCGACAATCGAATCTCGGGCAAGTAACATACCGATGGACAAAGGGAATTACGTATGTTGTCATAACGGTTTGACCGATAAAGATCTTCATAGAATATGTAGGAGCCAATATGGGCATCCAGGTTCTGCTATTGCTTATTGACCGGAGAGGTTTCTCGGTCATGTCTACATAGTTCTCGAACCCGTAGGGTCCGCACGCTTAACGTTTGATGACGATATAGTATTATATGAATTATGTGATTTGGTGACCGAATGTTATTCGGAGTCTTGGATGAGATCACGGACAAGACGAGGAGTCTCAAAATGGTCGAGAGGTAAAGATTGATATATAGGACGTTGGTATTCGGACACCGAAAGTGTTCCGGAGGGTACCGGGTACATATAGGGTCACCAGGAGGGGTTTCGGGCACCCCCGGCAAAGATATGGGCTTAACGGGCCAAGGGAGGGACAGACCAGCCCGCAAGGGGCTGGTGCGCCCCTCCACCAGGTCGGCCAGCCCTAGGGAAAGGAAAGGGGGGAGGGCAAGTCCCTCCTTCCTTCCCCTCCTCAAGGGAGAAAGGAAAGGGGGGGCACCTCCCCCTTCCCCTGGCGCCTATACAAGGAGGGGGGCCGAACCACGGCAGGAGCCCAAGTGAGATTAGGCCCCACTTGGGCCGCCCCTTGGCCTCTCCCCTCTCCCCCCACCTATATATATGAGGAGGGGCGCCTAGCACACACAACATCAATTGTTAGCCGTGTGCGACGCCCCCCTCCACAGTTTACGCCTTCGGTCATATCTTCGTAGTGCTTAGGCGAAGCCCTGCGCGGATCACTTCACGATCACCGTCACCACGCCGTCATGCTGACGGAACTCATCTACTACCTCGACAACTTGCTGGATCAAGAAGGCGAGAGACGTCACCGAGCTAAATGTGTGCAGAACTCGGAGGTGTCATACGTTCGGTACTCGATCGGTGGATCGCGAAGAAAGTTCGACTACATCAACCGCATTGTGAAATGCTTCCGCTTACGGTCTATGAGGGTACATAGACACACTCTCCCCCTCGTTGCTATGTTGTTGGAAATATGCCCTAGAGGCAATAATAAAATGGTTATTATTATATTTCTTTGTTCATGATAATAGTCTATTATTCATGCTATAATTGTGTTATCCGGAAATCGTAATACACGTGTGAATACATAGACCACAACGTGTCCCTAGTGAGCCTCTAGTTGGCTAGCTCGTTGATCAACAGATAGTCATGGTTTCGACTATGGACATTGGATGTCATTGATAACGGGATCACATCATTGGGAGAATGATGTGATGGACAAGACCCAATCCTAAGCATGGCTCAAAGATCATGTAGTTCGTTTAGCTAGAGCTTTTCCAAATGTCAAGTATCATTTCCTTAGACCATGAGATTGTAAAACTCCCGGATACCGTAGGAGTGCTTTGGGTGTGCCAAACGTCAGTGACTATAAAGGAACACTATGGGTATCTCCGAAAGTGTCTGTTGGGTTGGCATGAATCGAGACTGGGATTTGTCACTCCGTATGACGGAGAGGTATCTCTGGGCCCACTCGGTAATGCATCATCATAATGAGCTCAATGTGACCAAGTGTCTGGTCACGGAATCATGCATTATGGTACGAGTAAAGTGGCTTGCCGTAACGAGATTAAACGAGGTATTGGGATACCGACGATCGAATCTCTGGCAAATAACGTACCGATTGACAAAGGGAATTGTATACGGGGTTACTTGAATCCTCGACATCGTGTTTCATCCGATGAGATCATCGAGGAGCATG
Source organism: Aegilops bicornis (assembly GCA_021605145.1). Lineage (NCBI taxonomy): Eukaryota > Viridiplantae > Streptophyta > Magnoliopsida > Poales > Poaceae > Aegilops > Aegilops bicornis. The sequence goes on from CM038674.1 coordinate 554,630,229, forward strand.
TGGGAGCCAACATGGGTATCCAGATCCCGTTGTTGGTTATTGACCGGAGAGGCGTCTCGGTCATGTCTGCATGTCTCCCGAACCCGTAGGGTCTACACACTTAAGGTTCGGTGACGCTAGGGTTGTAGAGATATGAGTATGCAATAACCCGAAAGTTGTTCGGAGTCCCGGATGATATCCCTGACGTCACGAGGAGTTCCGGAATAGTCCGGTGGTAAAGAATTATATATAGGAAGTCAGGTTTCGGCCATCGGGAAAGTTTCGGGGGTCACCGGTATTGTACCGGGACCACCGAAAGGGTCCCGGGGGTCCACCGTGTGGGGCCACCTATCCCGGAGGGCCCCATGGGCTGAAGTGGGAGGGGAACCAGCCTGGTTGGCTGGTGCGCCTTTGGGCCCCCTGCGCCTAGGGTTGGGAAACCCTAGGGGTGGGGCGCCCACCGGCTTGAGGGGCAAGCCACCCTTGTCGCCCCCCTAGGAGATTGCATCTCCTAGGGCCGGGCGCCCCTTGGAGGCCTATATAAAGAGGGGAGGGAGGGCAGCCGCACCCATGCTCTTGGCGCCTCCCTCTCCCCACGCACTACCTCTCCTCTCGCTGAAGCTTGGCGAAGCCTCGCCGAGATCGCTGCATCCACCACCACGCCGTCGTCTGCCGGATCTCCATCAACCTCTCCTTCCCTTGCTGGATCAAGAAGGAGGATACGTCTTCCCCAACCGCACGTGTGTTGAACGCGGAGGTGCTGCCCGCTTAGCACTAGGATCATCGGTGATTTGGATCACATTTAGCACGACTCCCTCAACCCCGTTCTCTTGAACGCTTCCGCTCGATCTACAAGGGTATGTAGATGCACTCCTCTCTCTCGTTTCTAGATGAACTCATAGATTGATTTTGGTGAAACCGTAGAAATTTTTTTATTTTCTGCAACATTCCCCAACAGTAGCATCATGAGCTAGGTCTATGCGTAGTTCTCTTTGCACGAGTAGAACACAAACTTGTTGTGGGCGTGGATGTTGTCAACTTTCTTGCCACTACTAGTCTTATTTTGCTTCAGCGGTATTGTGGGATGAAGCGGCCCGGACCGACCTTACACGTACGCTTACGTGATACAGGTTCCACCGAATCGACATGCACCAGCTTGCATTAGGTGGCTAGCGGGTGTCTGTCTCTCCCACTTTAGTTGGAGCGGATTCGATGAAAAGGGTCCTTATGAAGGGTAAATAGAAGTTGACAAATCACGTTGTGGCTTTTACGTAGGTAAGAAAACGTTCTTGCTAGAACCCTATTGCAGCCACGTAAAAGATGCAATAACAATTAGAGGACGCCTAACTTGTTTTTGGCAGCAGTTGCTTTGTGATGTGATATGGCCAAAAGTTGTGATGAATGATATATATGTGATGTATGAGATCATGTTCTTGTAATAGGAATCACGACTTGCATGTCGATGAGTATGACAACCGGCAGGAGCCATAGGAGTTGTCTTAATTATTGTATGACCTGCGTGTCAATGATTCAACGCCATGTAATTACTTTACTTTATTGCTAAACCGTTAGCCATAGTAGTAGAAGTAATAGTTGGCGAGCAACTTCATGGAGACACGATGATGGAGATCATGATGATGGAGATCATGGTGTCATGGCGAAGATGATCATGGAGCCCGAAGATGGAGATCAAAGGAGCTATATGATATTGGCCATATCATGTCACTACTATTTGATTGCATGTGATGTTTATCATGTTTTTGCATCTTGTTTACTTAGAACGACGGTAGTAAATAAGATGATCCCTCATAATAATTTCAAGAAAGTGTTCCCCCTAGCGTAAAGGCCGCTATGCGAAAGTTCGTTGTTTTGAAGCACCACGTGATGATCGGGTGTGATAGATTCTAACGCTCACATACAACGGGTGTAAGACAGATTTACACATGCATAAACACTTAGGTTAACTTGACGAGCCTAGCATGTACAGACATGGCCTCGGAACACAAGAGACCGAAAGGTCGAACATGAGTTGTATGGAAGATACGATCAACATGGAGATGTTCACCGGTGATGACTAGAACGTCTCACGTGATGATCGGACACGGCCTAGTCGACTCGGATCATGTATCACTTAGATGACTAGAGGGATGTCTAATCTGAATGGGAGTTCATTAAATAATTTGATTAGATGAACTTAATTATCATGAACTTTGTCTAAAATCTTTACAAAATGTCTTGTAGATCAAATGGCCAATGCTCATGTCCACCTCAACTTCAACGCGTTCCTAGAGAAAACCAAGCTGAAAGATGATGGCAGCAACTATACGAACTGGGTCCTAACCCGAGGATCATCCTCATAGCTGCAAAGAAAGATTATGTCTTAGAAGCACCGCTTAGGTGAAGCTCCCATCCTGCAGAACCAAGACGTTATGAACGCTTGGCAGTCTCGTCTTGATGATTACTCCCTCGCTCAAAGGCGGCATGCTTTACAAATTTTAGAACCGGGCTCCAAAAGCGCTTTTGAGAAACACGGAGCATATGAGATGTTCAAGAGCTGAAAATGGTTTTCCAAGCTCATGCCCGGTCGAGATATGAAGTCTCCGACAAGTTCTTCATTGTAAGATGGAGGAAAATAGTTCGTCGGTGAGCACATACTCAAAATGTGCTGGTTGCACAACCGCTTGACTCGCTTGGGAGTTAATCTCCGGATGACGCGTTATTGACAGAATCCTTCGCCGCTTCCACCGAGCTACAAGAGCTTTGTGATGAACTTCAATATGCAGGATGGAAAAGACCATTCACGAGGTATATTGAATGCTGAAATCAGCACAGGTAGAGATCAAAAAGGAACATCAAGTGTTGATGGTGAATAACACCACTAAGTTCAAGAAAGGCAAGGGTAAGAAGAACTTCAAGAAGGACGGCAAGGGAGTTGTCGCGCCCGGTAAGCCGATTCTTTGGGAAGAAGTAAAATGGACCCAAGCACGAGATCGCAGTGCTTTATTGCAAGGGAAGCGGACATCGGAAGCGGAACTGCCCCAAATACTTAGCGGACAAGAAGGCCGGCAACACTAAAGGTATATGTGATATACATGTAATTGATGTGTACCTCACCAAGATTCGTAGTAGCTCCTGGGTATTTGATACCGTGTCGTTGCTCATATTTGTAATTCAAAGCAGGAGCTGCGGAATAAGCGGAGGCTGGCGAAGGACGAGGTGACGATGCGCGTCGGGAATGGTTCCAAGGTCGATGTGATCACCGTCGGCACGCTACCTCTACATTTACCTACGGGATTAGTTTTAAACCTCAATAATTGTTATTTAGTGCCAGCTTTGAGCATGAACATTGTATCTGGATCTCGTTTAATACGAGATGGCTACTCATTTAAATCCGAGAATAATGGTTGTTCTATTTATATGAGAGATATGTTTTATGGTCATGCCCCGATGGTCAATGGTTTATTCTTAATGAATCTTGAACGTGATGTTACACATATTCATAGTGTGAATACCAAAAGATGTAAAGTTGATAACGATAGTCCCACATACTTGTGGCACTGCCGCCTTGGTCACATTGGTGTCAAGCGCATGAAGAAGCTCCATGTCGATGGACTTTTAGAGTCTCTCGATTATGAATCATTTGACACATGCGAACCATGCCTCATGGGAAAAATGACCAAGACTCCGTTCTCCGGAACAATGGAGCGAGCAACCAACTTATTGGAAATCATACATCTTGATGTGTGCGGTCCAATGAGCGTTGAGGCTCATGGAGGATATCGTTATGTTCTCACTCTCACTGACGACTTGAGTAGATATGGGTATGTCTACTTGATGAAACACAAGTCTGAGACCTTTGAAAAGTTCAACGAATTTCAGAATGAGGTAGAGAATCAACGTGACCGAAAAATAAAGTTCTTACGATCAGATCGTGGAGGAGAATATTTAAGTCACGAATTTGGTAAGCACTTAAGGAAATGTGGAATCGTTTCACAACTCACGCCGCCTGGAACACCTCAGCGCAACGGTGTGTCCGAACATCGTAATCGCACTTTATTGGATATGGTGCGGTCTATGATGTCTCTTACCGATTTACCGCTATCATTTTGGGGATAGGCTCTAGAGGCAGCTACATTCACTTTAAATAGGGCACCGTCTAAATCCGTTGAGACCACACCGTATGAATTATGGTTTGGGAAGAAACCTAAGTTGTCGTTTCTAAAAGTTTGGGGATGCGATGCTTATGTCAAGAAACTTCAACCTGAAAAGCTCGAACCCAAGTCGGAAAAATGTGTCTTCATAGGATACCCTAAGGAAACCATTGAGTATACCTTCTACCTCAGATCCGAAGGCAAGATCTTTGTTGCCAAGAACGGGTCCTTTCTGGAGAAAGAGTTTCTCTCGAGAGAAGTAAGTGGGAGGAAAGTGGAACTTGATGAAGTACTACCTCTTGAACCGTGAGTAGCGCAGCTCGAAGATGTTCTGTGGTGCGGCACCAACTGAAGAGCAAGTTAATGATGATGATCAAGGTACTTCGGATCAAGTTACTACTGAACTTCGTAGGTCCAGAAGGACACGTTCCACACCAGAGTGGTATGGCAACCCTGTCCTGGAAATCATGTTGTTAGGCAACGGTGAACCTTCGAACTATGAAGAAGCGATGGCGGGCCCAGATTCCAACAAATGGCTTGAAGCCATGCAATCCGAGATAGGATCCATGTATGAAAACGAAGTATGGACTTTGACAGACTTGCCGATGATCGGCGATAGAAAACAAATGGATCTTTAAGAAGAAGACGGACGCACATGGTAATGTTACCATCTATAAAGCTCGACTTGTCGCTAAGGGTTATCGACAAGTTCAAGGGGTTGACTACGATGAGACATTCTCTCCCGTGGCGAAGCTAAAGTCCGTCTGAATCATGTTAGCAATTGTCGCATACTATGATTATGAGATATGGCAAATGGACGTCAAAACGGCATTCCTTAACGACCGTCTTAAGGAAGAACTGTATATGATGCAGCCGGAAGGTTTTGTCGACCCTGATAATGCTAACAAGGTATGCAAGCTCTAGTGATCCATTTATGGGCTGGTGCAAGCATCTCGGAGTTGGAACATTCGCTTTGATGAGATGATCAAAGCGTTTGGGTTTATGCAGACTTATGGAGAAGCCTGCGTTTACAAGAAAGTGAGTTGGAGCTCAGTAGCATTTCTCATATTATATGTAGATGACATACTTTTGATGGGAAATGATATAGAACTTTTGGATAGCATTAAGGCCTACTTGAATAAGTGTTTTTCAATGAAGGACCTTGGAGAAGCTGCTTACATATTAGGCATCAAGATCTATAGGGATAGATCATGACGCCTCATAGGTCTTTCACAAAGCACATACCTTGATAAGATATTGAAGAAGTTCGATATGGATCAGTCCAAGAAAGGGTTCTTGCCTATATTGCAAGGTGTGAGATTGAGCTCAGCTCAATGCCCGACCACGGCAGAAGATAAAGAAGAGATGAGTGTCATCCCCTATGCCTCAGCCATAGGATCTATTATGTATGCCATGCTGTGTACTGCACTGATGTAAACCTTGTCGTAAGTTTGGTAGGAAGGTACCAAAGTAATCCCGGCAAGGAACACTGGACAGCGGTCAAGAATATCCTGAAGTACTTGAAAAGGACAAAGGACATGTTTCTTGTCTATGGAGGTGATGAAGAGCCCGTCGTAAAGGGTTACGTCGACGCTAGCTTCAACACAGATCTGGATGACTCTAAGTCACAAACCGGATACGTGTATATTTTGAATGGTGGGAAGCGATGGTAGTGCGATTTGCAAGCAAAGCGTCGTGGCGGGATCTACATGTGAAGCAGAGTACATGGCAGCCTCGGAGGCAGCGCATGAAGCAATCTGGGTGAAGGAGTTCATCACCGACCTAGGAGGCATACCCAATGCGTCGGGGCTGATCGCACTCTTCTGTGACAACACTAGAGCTATTGCACTTGCCAAGGAGCCCAGGTTTCACAAGAAGACCAGGCACATCAAGCGTCGCTTCAACTCCATTCGTGAAAATGTTCAAGATGGAGACATAGATATTTCTAAAGTACATACGGACCTGAATGTAGCAGATCCGTTGACTAAACCTCTCCCTAGGGCAAAACATGATCAACACCGTAACTCTATGGGTGTTCGATTCATCACAATGTAACTAGATGATTGACTCTAGTGCAAGTGGGAGACTGTTGGAAATATGCCCTAGAGGCAATAATAAAATGGTTATTATTATATTTCTTTGTTCATGATAATAGTCTATTATTCATGCTATAATTGTGTTATCCGGAAATCGTAATACACGTGTGAATACATAGACCACAACGTGTCCCTAGTGAGCCTCTAGTTGACTAGCTCGTTGATCAACAGATAGTCATGGTTTCCTAACTATGGACATTGGATGTCATTGATAACGGGATCACATCATTGGGAGAATGATGTGATGGACAAGACCCAATCCTAAGCATGGCTCAAAGATCGTGTAGTTCGTTTAGCTAGAGCTTTTCCAAATGTCAAGTATCATTTCCTTAGAACATGAGATTGTGCAACTCCCGAATACCGTAGGAGTACTTTGGGTGTGCCAAACGTCACAACGTAACTGGGTGACTATAAAGGAACACTACGGGTATCTCCGAAAGTGTCTGTTGGGTTGGCACGAATCGATACTGGGATTTGTCACTCCGTATGACGGAGAGGTGTCTCTGGGCCCACTCGGTAATGCATCATCATAATGAGCTCAATGTGACCAAGTGTCTGGTCACGGGATCATGCATTACAGATGCAGTAAAGTGACTTGTCGAGAACGAGATTAAACGAGGTATTGGGATACCGACGATCGAATCTCGTGCAAGTAACGTACCGATTGACAAACGGAATTGTATACAGGGTTACTTGAATCCTCGACATCGTGGTTCATCCGATGAGATCATCGAGGAGCATGTGGGAGCCAACATGGGTATCCAGATCCCGCTGTTGGTTATTGACCAGAGAGGCGTCTCGGTCATGTTCAAGATGACTTCGAACCCGTAGGGTCTACACACTTAAGGTTCGGTGACGCTAGGGTTGTAGAGATATGAGTATGCAGTAACCCGAAAGTTGTTATGAGTCCCGGATGAGATCCCGAACGTCACGAGGAGTTCCGCAATAGTCCGGAGGTAAAGAATTATATATAGGAAGTCAGGTTTCGGCCATCGGGAAAGTTCGGGGGTCACCGGTATTGTACCGGGACCACCGGAAGGGTCCGGGTGGGGCCACCTATCCCGGAGGGCCCCATGGGCTGAAGTGGGAGGGGAACCAGCCCCTGGTGGGCTGGTGCACCCCCCTTGCCCCATGCGCCTAGGGTTGGGAAACCCTAGGGGTGGGGGCGCCTCCACCTGGCTTGGGGGGCAAGCCACCCCTTGGCCGCCGCCCCCTAGGAGATCGCATCTCCTAGGGCCGGCGCCCCCCCCCCTAGGAGGCCTATACAAAGAGGGGGAGGGAGGGCAGCTGCACCCATGCTCTTGGCGCCTCACTCTCCCCACGCACCACCTCTCCCTCTCGCTGAAGCTTGGCGAAGCCCTGCCGAGATCGCTGCTGCATCCACCACCACGCCTCGTGTACATCGATCTCCATCAACCTCTCCTTCCCCTTGCTGGATCAAGAAGGAGGAGACGTCTTCCCCAACTGTACGTGTGTTGAACGCGGAGGTGCTGTCCGTTCAACACTAGGATCATCGGTGATTTGGATCACGACGAGTATGACTCCCTCAACCCCGTTCTCTTGAACGCTTCCGCTCGATCTACAAGGGTATGTAGATGCACTTCTCTCTCTCGTTGCTAGATGAACTCATAGATTGATTTTGGTGAAACTGTAGAAATTTTTTTATTTTCTGCAACGTTCCCCAACATATGCATCTCCTGGATAGATCTTGCGTGAGCGTAGGAAATTTTTTGAAATTGCATGCTACGTTACCCAACAGTGGTATCAGAGCGAGGTTTATGTGTAGATGATATGCGCGAGTAGAACACAAAGAGTTGTGGGTGGTGATAGTCATACTGCTTACCACCAACATCTTAGTTTGATTCGGCAGTATTGTGGGATGAAGCGGCTCGGACCAACCTTACATGTCCATGTACATGAGACCGGCTCCACCGATTGACATGCAACTAGTTTTGCATAAAGATGGCTGGCGGGTATCTGTTTCTCCTACTTTAGTTGAATCGAATTTGACTGCGACCGGTCCTTGAACGAGGTTAAAACAGCAAACTTGACGAAACACCGTTGTGGTTATATGCGTAGGTAAGAACGGTTCTTCACTACTAGGAAAAAGCTTAGCAGTAGCGCGGTCTGAGGGCTATCAGTAGCGCGGGGTACCGCGCTACTGATAAGGCGCTACAGCTAACACACACATTCAGACCCGCGCTACTGTTATAGCTAGTTAGCAGTATCGCTTTCCATACAAGCGCTACTGCTAATCTAACTAGTAGTAGCGTTTTTCATGCCCAACGCTACCACTATTCTGTTTTTTTATTATTATCAGTGTATTTATATGCCGTTATACAAAATTTTGATACAGTACCAATTAAGAGGTTGTTATATCATTATGTCCATGATGAATTAATATATCATTGTTAGGAAGAAACATGGATTAGATTCATTTGGATGAATCAAAAGTTGAATTAGGACGATGATCCTACTAATTCAACTTTTGGTCACTTTTGATCCATCCACATGAATCTAATCCGCTTTCCTTACACCTATGATATAATAATTAATCATGATCATAATAACAAATCATCATGATAGTCATGATCGACATCATCATCATATTAATATAAAAGCTCTTGCATCATATCATCACCAACAACACTAGGTAATAATCATCATAGTCATTACCACCAACACTATTTAATCATCATAGTCATAGTGTAGCTATCTAATCACCACCAACACTAGCTGATAATAATCATCATAGTCATTACCACCAACACTAGCTATTTAATCATCATAGTCATAGTGTAGCACATCATTATCTTCAAACTCATTCTAGCTAGCTAATCACTCCTGCTGCTCTCTCTCATGTAAATAGCATAGAACATGTGTAGCACTCCTACTTCATCATATTGGAGAATGCAGATGAACCTGTCTCCTAATTGTGGGTCGCGCTTCTGATTGGTGCCCCCTAGTACTTCTCTGCTACGATCCTTCACAATTTTGCTCCAGTCTTTGACTATTAAGACTTGCTCGCTTTGAGAAATCTTGAATGCACTCATGTGCAATGTAGGATGTCTTGGCCGTAAGCTAACCATTGTCATGCAACCTTTAGGCTCGATCGAACGAGGCACAACACTCATCGGGTGTCCCTGTTGAAGAACATCGTAGTAACATACTTAGCAATGAAGTTTAGCTTAAACATAATGTATGCAAAATATGCACTGATGAGGACAAATAGTAAAAATCTTACCATCTTTCCTAAATAGATGTGACCGTAGTTCAATACGCACACTAGTGGTCGCACGTTTTGAGTACTAATATCTCGAAGTCCAGGAAAATAACCTGTCTTGACAGTATCAAGATCCTCAAGCATGAAACATAATGACCTATCTCCTCGCAGTTTAGTTCAACCCCGGGACAGTAGTAGGTCATGTCTACCAAGCGCTGGACATGTTTGCTTGAATGGAAATAAGCTGTCAATAGAAATTAGTTTTCAACTATTTTTAAATAAACAATATAAATTACTTAATAAATATGGTTGAGAAGCTCACATAATGGTAGAACTGGAGTCGTCTGCACATCGGCCCAGATGTCGATATTACCTTCAATTTCATCCTCCGGACGAATATCAAAGGTGATAAGCATATTAGGCTCAAATGCATAAGCCTTGCATAGTTCTCTCCGATTTTTGCATTCAAAATAGGAGTAGGTGTCTGCATTGTATAATTTTACGGCAAAAGTATAACCATGCTCGGTCCTCAAGTGAACTCTCTTTACCTCCATACTTTCCATAGTACTGAAATCAATCTTATCCAAGACATACATTCTTGCATGGCAGCGGATACGCTAGTAGAATTGTAAAAAATTAAAATTATAAGTTGAAGCAAAAGAAGTAGAAGTAGCAGAAGTCATGCTTAATTACAAAAAAAAGATTTGTCGTTGTGACTTACTGTATCCACTTCGAAGGTCTCATCCAGCATGATGCTGAAGCGCCTACCACCAACTAGGTGAGGTCTGTCGCACGGGTCGCGCTCGTCTTCATAGTATTTACACATAACGAATTCCCTTTCGTCGTCAGACATTTCCTATGTTCATATTTGAAACATTGAAAATCAGTCGAAGGCAACTAGCTACCAGGAAACTCAACACACAGATCAATATTACTCAATATGCAACAGGTTGACTTTAGATCTGTCGAGTCTTCCTTCCTAAACTCTTATCTCACGTATATGGTGGGCACTCCCTCTCTGATATTGCGACCGTCGGTGATGGTCGCTACTCCTCCTTTCCCTAGTGCATTACAAGTATCTAGCACAAGGAAAAGAAGGAGAAACGACCCCCACGACAACAGTCGGCATTCTTCTTCTCTCATATATGGTGGACGCTCCCTCACCGTTTTTTCGAATGTCGATGATGGTCGCTACTCCTTCTTCCCCTAGTGCATAACAAAGGTCTAACACAAAGAGAAGAAGGAGAAGCGACCCCCACGACAACAGTCGGCATTCTTCTTCTCTCATATATGGTGGACACTCCCTCACCGATTTTTCGACCGTCGATGACGGTCTCTACTCCTTATTCCCCTAGTTCATAACAAAGGTCTAGCACAAGGAGAAGAAGGAAAAGCGACCCCCATGACAACAGTCAGCATTCTTCTTCTCTCATATATGGTGGAGACTCTCCCTCACTGATTTTTTGACTGTCATGTATGGAGCCCTGACAGACTTAAAGTCAATTCGAATGGCGTTTAATTCTCTTTCTAGCAAATCCGGGGCACTCGATATTTCCTACATATTCTAGCACCAGTCATGCTTAAATTCATGGAATAATCCGGCATGACCTTTGCAAAAATAGGACATATCAAGCGCCTGAAATTTGACGGAATGGAAATGAATCAACACTCCGTCAAAACATAGGCCACTCGGATTTTCCCACATTCGCACATGAGCGTAAACTGGTACTCATTGCATTTAAATGGTTCAATATTGACAAAAACATTTCAATATATTTCTACTCTAGTTCTACTCTCTTCAACACCGAGGAGTAGAGAATGAGGAGGTGGACTTTTAGCTCACCGACTCGGGTGTAGAGGAACTAGAGGTAGCTCGGATGACGATCACTCCAAGGAGACACGACCCTACAAAGCCTACATATTCCACCGAGTGAAAAAATTTGACCATCAAATCTCATATAGCATTCATTGATGAAAAAGTAATAATGACATAAAAATAATTGTATGTGATGGTGGAGCTATATGCTACCCGGGGGCCGTTGCCACCCTCCACCCTTTTTTCATGTAGCATTCCAATAGATTTCTATAATTGAAAATTTTCTATACCTAAAAAATTATATTACTATAACTTTTTTATATTAAAAAAACCTATTCACTAGTCTATTAAGCACTTACTATAAATAAACTAGTTCTATTAGCAACTTACTATAAATAAACTAGTTATATTAAGCACTTACTATAAATAAACTAGTTCTATTAGCAACTTACTATAAATAAACTAGCTCTCTCCTCGTTTTCAGGGAGGAGAGAGGAGGAGGGGGAGGGGCGGTGGGAGGAGGGCTGCCGGCGGAGGGCTTGGCCAGAGGAGAAGGGAGGAGGGAGGAGGGGGCGGCCGGAGGAGGAGAGAGGAGGGCGCGATGGGAGGAGAAGGGAGAGGAGAGAGGACGGCATACCGAGGAAGGACGAGGGAGGACGGCGGCGCCAATGCGGTGGCGATGGCAATGCGGCGGCGGCAAAGGCAGAGTGAGAAGCGGGGAGTGAGGGGAGGAAGAAGATGGTCGGGTCAGGGGAGGAAAATTTGGTGATAAGCCACCCATAGCAGTAGCACGTGTCCAAGAAGCACACTACTGCTAAGAGCAATAGCAGTAGCGCCTGTTGTGGACAAGCGCTACTACTATACCTAGCCTGCCGGCAACGGTGTGCCAGTTATAGTAGTAGCGCATTCTGTCTGGGTTGTGCTGCTGCTACTTATATAGTAGTAGCGAGCTTGTTTGCACCGCGCTACTAGTGCATAGTAGTAGCGCATGTTTTTTACCAACGCTACTGGTAAGCTTCTAGGTATAAGCTTTTCCCTAGTAGTGCTTGCTAGAAGCCCGTAGCAGCCACGTAAAACTTACAACAACAAAGTAGAGGACGTCTAACTTGTTTTTGCAGGGTATGTTGTGATGTGATATGGTCAAGACATGATGTGATATACGTTATTGTATGAGATGATCATGTTTTGTAAGATATCTGGCAACCGGCAGGAGCCTTATGGTTGTCTCTTTATTGTATGAAATGCATACACCATGTAATTGCTTTACTTTATCACTATGAGTTAGAAATAGTTGTAGAAGCAATAGTTGGCGAGACGACCACGACGCAACGATGGAGATCAAGGTGTCGAGTCGGTGACGATGGAGATCATGACGATGCTTTGGAGATGGAGATCAAAAAGCACGAGATGATGATGGCCATATCATGTCACATATTTTGATTGCATGTGATGTTTATCTTTTATGCATCTTATTTTGCTTAGTACGACGGTAGCATTATAAGATGATCCCTTCACTAAATTTCAAGGTGAGAGTGTTCTCCCTGAGTACGCACCGTTGCTACAGTTCATCGTGTTGAGACACCACGTGATGATTGGGTGTGATAGACTCTACGTTCACATACAACGGATGCAAGACAGTTTTGCACATGCGGAATACTTGGGTTAAACTTGATGAGCCTAGCATGTACAGAATGGCCTCGGAACACTGGATACCGAAAGGTTGAACGTGAATCATATAGTAGATATGATCAACATAGAGATGTTCATCTGATGACTACCCCATCTCACGTGTTGATCGGACATGGGTTAGTTGATTTGGATCACATGTCACTTAGATGACTTGAGGGATGTCTATTTAAGTGGGAGTTCTTAAGTAATTTGATTAATTGAACTTAAATTTATCATGTACTTAGTCCGGATAGTATTTGCAAATTATGTCGTAGATCAATAGCTCGCGTTGTAGCTCCACTATTTTTGATATGTTCCTAGAGAAAAATAAGTTGAAAGATGTTAGTTGCAATGATGCGGACTCGGTCTGTGATCTGAGGATTTTCCTCATTGCTGCACAGAAGAATTATGTCCTTGATGCACCGCTAGGTGACATACTGATTGTAGGAGCAGATGCACACGTTATGAAAGTTTGACAAGCTTGATATGATGACTACTTGATAGTTTAGTGCACCATGCTTTACGGCTTAGAACCGGGACTTCAAAAACATTTTGAATGCCACGGAGCATATGAGATGTTCCAAGAGCTGAATTTGGTATTTCAGACTCATGCCCATGTCGAGAGGTATGAGACCTCTGACAAGTACTTTGCCTACAAGATGGAGGACAATAGCTCTGCCAGTGAGCATGTGCTCAGAATGTCTGGGTACTACAATCACTTGAATCAAGTGGGAGTTAATCTTCTAGATAAGATAGTGATTGACAGAGTTCTCTAGTCACTATCACCAAGCTACTAGAACTTCGTGATGAACTATAATGTGGAAGGGATAACGGAAAAGATCCCCGAGCTCTTCGCGATGCTGAAATCGGCGAAGGTAGAAATCAAGAAAGAGTATCAAGTGTTGATGGTCACAAGACCACTAGTTTCAAGAAAAAGGGCAAAGGAAAAGAAAGGGAACTTCAAGAAGAATGACAAACAAGTTGCCACTCTCGTGAAGAATCCCAAAGCTAGACCTAAGCCTGAAACAAAGTGCCTCTACTGCAAAGGGAATGGTCACTAGAAGTGGAACTACCCCAAATACTTGGCGGATAAGAAGGATGGCAAAGTGAACAAAGGTATATTTGATATACATGTTATTGATGTGTAAGGGCGAGGTGACGATGTGTGTTGGAAGTGATTCCAAGGTTGATAAGATCACCATCGCACACTCCCTCTACCTTCGGGATTAGTGTTGGACCTAAATAAATGTTATTTGGTGTTTGTGTTGAGCATGAATATGATTGGATCATGTTTATTGCGATACGGTTATTCATTTAAGTCAGAGAATAATTGTTGTTTTGTTTACATGAATAAAACCTTCTATGGTCATACACCCAATGTAAATGGTTTATCGAATCTCAGGTGATACATGTATTCATAATATTGATGCCAAAAGATGCAAAGTTGATAATGATAGTGCAACATATTTGTGGCACTGTCATTTAGGTCATATTGGTGTAAAGTGCATGAAGAAACTCCATACGGATGGATTTTTGGAATCTCTTGATTATGAATCATTTGATACTTGCAAACCATGCCTCATGGGCAAGATGACTAAAACTCCGTTCTCCAGAACAACGGAGGGAGCTAGTGACTTATTGGAAATAATACATACTGATGTATGCGGTCTGATGAGTGTTGAGGCACGCGGCCGGTATCATTATTTTCTGACCTTCATAGATGATTTGAGCAGATATGGGTATATCTACTTAATGAAACACAAGTTTGAAACATTTGAAAATTTCAAGGAATTTCAGAGTGAAGTGGGGAATCATCATAACAAGAAAATAAAGTTTCTATGATCTGTTTGCGGAGGTGAATATTTAAGTTACAAGTTTGGCCTTCATTTAAAACATTGTGGAATAGTTTCACAACTCACGCCACCTGGAACACCACAGTGTAATGGTGTCCGAATGTCGTTGATGACCCACAAGTATAGGGTATCAATTGTATCTCTTTTCGATAAGTAAGAGTGTCGAACACAACGAGGAGCAGAAGGAAATGACAGGTGGTCTTCAGCAAGGTAATGTCTGCAAGTGCTAAAATTGTGAGTAATAGAGTAGTTTGATAGCAAGATAATCTGTAACGCGCAAGTAATGATAGTAGTAACAAAAGTGCAGCAAGGTAGCCCAATCCTTTTGAGGCAAAGGACAGACCAAACGTCTCTTATAGTAAGCAAAACGTTCTTGAAGGTACACGGGAATTTCATCTAGTCACTTTCGCCATGTTGATTCGATTTGTGTTCGCTACTTTGATAATTTGATATGTTGGTGGACCGGTGTTTAGGTGTTGGTCTTACTTGAACAGGCCTCCTACGTATGATTAACCCCCTCGCAAGCATCCGCAACTACGAGAAAAGTATTATGAATAAATTCTTACCATAGCATTGAAGTTTTGGATCCAATCGGTCCCTTACGGAATAGCGCATAAACTAGGTTTTAAGCTTCTGTCACTCTCGCAACCCATCATCTAATAACTACTTCACAATGCATTCCCTTAGGCCCAAATATGGTGAAGTTTCATGTAGTCAACGCTCACATGAAACCACTAAGGGAATCACAACATACATACTATCAAAACATCGAACACATATCAAGTTCACATGATTACTTGCAACATGATTTCTCCTGTGACCTCAAGAACAAAAGTAACTACTCACAAATGATAATCATGCTCAAGATCAGAGGAGTATTAAATAGCATATTGGATCTGAACATATAATCTTCCACCAAATAAACCATATAGTAATCAACTACAAGATGTAATCAACACTACTAGTCACCCACAAGCACCAATCTATATTTCCGGTACAAAGATTGAACACAAGAGATGAACTAGGGTTTGAGAGGAGATGGTGTTGTTGAAGATGTTGATGGAGATTGCGCTCCCTAAGATGGGAGAGTTGTTGGTGATGATGATGATGATGATTTCCCCCTCCGGGAGGGAAGTTTCGCCCGAGGGAAAAAGTGCTCCTGCCCAAGTTCCGCCTCGAGATGACGGCACTCCCTCCCAAAAGTCGTCTCCTTATTTTTTCTAGGTCAAATTGACTTATATACCAAAAGATGGCCACCGGAGGTGGGCCTGGGTGAGCACAACCCACCAGGGCGCGCCTTGGCTCCCTGGCTCGCCTAGGTGGGTTGTGCCCACCTGGTGGGCCCCCTCTGTTACTTATTGGCTCCAATATTCTGCAAATATTCCATAAAAATCTCCGTAGAGTTTCAGCTTGTTTGGAGTTGAGAAGAATAGGTGGCCTAACGTAGCTTTTCCAGGTCCAGATTTCCAGCTGCTGGAATTCTCCCTCTTTGTGTGTACCTTGCATATTATGAGAGAAAAGGCATTAGAATTACTTCAAAAAGCATTATTATGCATAAAAACATCATAAACAATAGTAGGAAAACATGATGCAAAATGGACGTATCAATTGCCCCAATCTTAGAACTCGCTTGTCCTCAAGCGAAAACCGAAATCGAAAAACATGTCCACATGCTTAGAGAGAGAGGTGTCGATAGAAACAAAATACGGACATAGAAGCATCATGTAGATTATTATAACAACAACAAATTTAAACATAAGACTTTTATCATAGACTTTTCATGAATAAGTGACAATTCATCACACAATTGAAGTATAAAGCATAAACTCTATTAGAAACCAACAAACTATGTTCTCAGTCAACTTTGCAACTGCAATTCGTCATCTTTTTAGGAAGGGTCACGTATCGGAGCCTTTAGGCAAGTCCACATACTCAACCATCATATTGTCTTCTATGATTGCCAACACTCACTTCATACACATGAGCAAAACGTTTCAATCGGACACATAGAAAGATAGGGGCTTATAGTTTCGCCTCCCAACGTATTCACCTCAAGGGTGATGTCAACAATAATAACTTATGCCACCCATATTCAACTGGACATATGTGCCTAGATCTTTCCTCACCACATGATGCTTGCCAAAGGAGAAAAATAAAAAGGAATAGAGAGAAAAACTTTGACTCTTTGCATAAAAGTAAAAGATAGGCCCTTCGTAGAGGGAATCAGAGGTTGCCATGCGCTTATTTGTTTGTATGCTCAACCCCTTAGTGCAAAAGAAAGTCACGTTATATTGCCCCTTGTGATGGCAACCTTTATTATGTTGTCTGTCGCTTTTATTCTTCACCATCACAAGTTCGTACAATGCACAATTTTCTCTTACACTAAATGATCTCACACTTCTAGAAGCAATTTTTATTGCCTTATTGCACCGATGACAACTTACTTGACGGATCTTGCTCAATCCCTAGGTAGGTATGGTGGACTCTTGAAAGTAAGATTTGGGTTTAAGGGTTTTTGGATGCACAAGTAGCATCTCTACTTAGTGCGGAATTTTTGGCTAGCAAAGATAGGGGGCAAGCACCACATGTTGAAGGATCTATGACAATATAACTTCTAAGTGAATATGAACGTATATAAATCATTACGTTGTCTTCCTTGTCCAACATCAACAATTTTGGCATATAATATTTTGATGGGGGCTCACAATCACAAAATATTTCTAGGATAGTGCATTTATATGTGAATCTTCTCTTCCCTTATTAATTATTTCATGAGTTGCATCATTGAACAGTGCTATGTTTGTCAATCTCTAATAAAATTTCCTACTTATACTTTTCCTTATGTGGTGTCATCACCTACCATAAAATTAGCATATGATCTTCTTAATTTATTTCCTTTCTTATTATTGCAACATGAAAGTAAAGAAAGCAAAAACTCAAACTAAACTTTATTATATATCTCGCACACGATTACAAGGATAGATCACTAAGCAAGCTCTCAAAAAGAAAGGATCAAACTAAACTTTTATTCATCTAAAGCAAAAGATAACTATGGATCGAACTAAAATAAGTAAAGCCAAAAGATAGTGGGGGTGATACGATACCGGGGCACCTCCCCCAATCTTGGCGGAAGCCAAGGGGAGTGCCCATACCCGATACTCATTTTTTTTGGTGATGAAGAAAGTGGTGGTGGAGTAGCAATTATGTCCTTCAAGATCAAGCGGTTCTGCAATCTACGGATGACGCTCGAGAGGAACATGATGTGCTCTTGATGCAGAATATTTTCACGAGTGAGATATTTATTTTGGACACGAACCGTTTCAATGAACCGAAAGGCTGCAATCTCAGTAGGGGTAAGATGAGCATAGTAAGGTTTAAGGATATCTTCTTCTTCTTCCTCTGCCGGACATGCTTGCTCGACCACCGGGACTTGATCTCCGGTAGTCTCCTTGCTCTTATGTCCTTTGACGGCTTCTACGGGCTCCTCTCTCTTCAGCTCAATCTTCATCAACCAAGCATCCTCGTCCATGTTGTTGGAGGAGGAGGAAGACATGATGCCTGGCCTGACAGATCTGACGGAAAACAGCAAGAAAAGAGAACATAAGATTTCTCCGTGATGCGGTGTTCAATAGGCTCGGGAGGTATATGAAGTTTTTTTTATCTTGGAAAACAAGAAAACGGAAGAAAAACGGAGTCCGGAAGGTGCCCGAGGTGAGCACAACCTACCTGGGCACGCCTAGCTGGTGTCTTGTGCCCACCAAGGTACGCTTCCTGGAAGTTTCTTATTTTCCTAATTTTCTAAATATTCCAAAACTGACAAAAAATATTCTTGCGGATTTTTTGGAGGACGTTTACTTACCGTATCACGTACCTCCTTATTTTCACGATTCTAGAGTGTTCCGGAAGGACTCTTTTATGTGTTCTTCCAGTGTCAAAGTTTGGATAATATTGCTTTCAACATTAATGGGCGTACCTAAGATATAATTTTTTATTCGTTGCCCATTAACAACCTTCGGGTTAGTACCTTCAGAATTATTTATTTTGATAGCTCCAGACCGACAGACCTCCTCGATAACATAGGGTCCTTCCCATTTGGAGAGGAGTTTTCCTGCAAAAAACCTGAAACGGGAGTTGTACAAAAGAACATATTCTCCGACTTTGAACTCACGCTTTTGGATTCTTTTATCATGCCATCTTTTAACTTTTTCTTTAAATAATTTGGCATTTTCATAAGCTTGGGTTCTCCATTCATCTAATGAGCTAACTAGACCATGATGGCGCGCGTTGCCGCGCCCGTCAATGTTTTGGGTCAAATGATACAAAATTTCAATAAACATATGAAACATGGGAGATAACATAATATAGGGGATGAAAAAAAATATGCGTTCGGACTTTAGACCCAACTATTCATAACGAAATAAAAGGCACCGTAATACCACACAAAAAGCTTATATAAGATTAAAAGGCAAATTGGGTCATAGGCTAATTTGATAACAAAACCTCTTAACTATGATTTGTTGGGAATTTCAACATTCAGTCTTCACATATAGTAATACCTTACTTACCTGTCTAACATGGCCAGGGTCACTATGACAAAAGCAACAACCACCGCCTTGTAAGTGACCTGGAAAGAGTAGTAGAACCCCATTAGTATATACGGCATCAACTGTAATTACTATTAACTTGGTAAAAAGGACACCTTATAGAGAAAACTGCTTATAATCACCTAAATAAGATCATTGGTTCATGTTTGCATGGTACCTCTAACTCCATAGACATTTATCAACAACCCAAGGAGCCAGCACTTCAACCAAGTACAACTTTATCATGCGACCCTAACCTGCAGATTTATATAGTACATTGTAAATAACTAATATGCATGTAACGGCTTCAGCCATATACATGGAACCTAGAATTTACCTTCTATGTCATGTCAACTGGTTGAAACGGGGGAAACAAATTTAGGGAAGAAAGACTAATGAAAACGTGGCTAACTCCTGTTAACTAAAGAAAAATCGTGAAGTTGATAATTGCCTGAAATGAACAACCAGAACCACCTTATAATTTAACAAAAACAAGCATGATGTGATCAACGATAAGCCTGCCAGTCCCCACATCGACTTATGGACATGCACAAACGTTTCTGTCAGACCCCAAACCTAGCACAATCAAAATAGTAGTGTACTGTGGGGATGGTAATGGTTCGGAGGGTGTCCAAGGAGATGTGGATGAGGTCAGCAACTCAGCATACCTGTGGAGGTGCTAGCGGAGATCCATGGTGACAGGCTCGCAGCTGTCTGGACGGCTGGGAGTTAGCTAGCTTGGTCGTTCCTCTTTGTAACGAATATAGGAACAAAAATTAATAGAAAAGTTGTACAAGTTCAGCAGCGCAAAAACTACTCTGTCTCTCTCAGTTCTTCTCCGAAACTCATTAGAGTTCTTGCTCCTGTAGCGATTCCGGCAACTACACAACTCACGAGGAGTCCATGAAAGTTGGCAAATATGAATCAGTGAAGGAGGTGGTGCCGTGGACGGCGGGGAGAGGCCACTTGCTAGAAGAGGCGGCACAGACGGTGATGTGTATGTTCACGGACAGAATAGGTATCGCCCTTGATCGACACCTCGGTGGTGAGAATACGGAGGTAGCAAGGTGATGACTCAAATGGGCTGGGAGAGAGTATGGATGATGAGGAGGAGGAGATCGTCGCGAGGGGAGCGCATGGTCGTGGTCGGGGAGAGGAGGCGCCGCCGTGAGAGGAGATGAGGCGTCCTCGATCGATGGAGGAAAAATTGAAAGAGCAACGACACTGGGTCAGGTTCGCGGCTTCGACTGGACCTGGGCCTTTACGGCCCGATTACGGACAGAAGCTGGAGGTCATTCAGCGGAGCAGCGGCCCGCGAAACATTGTGTGGGGCAAGTGAACAACGTGGGATGACGTAGTTAATCTAGAACGTACGTTAGAGCCATCTGATGGCTGAGACGCTCAAATCGCTGTAGAGGCTCGTAACTAGCTGTGTTATACTGTTTTTCAATATCAAATAACTTCTTTTCACCGGCAAGTTTGAAATCATAATTAAGTTCTTTGACTGCCTAATATGTTTTATGTTCTAACTCAAGAGGCAAATGACAAGCTTTTCCATAAACCATTTATAAGGAGACATACCCATAGAATTTTTTTATGTCGTTCTATAAGCCCAAAGTGCATCATCTAATTTCTAAGACCAATTCTTCCGAGACCTATTGACAGTCTTTTGCAAAATTAATTTTATTTCTCTATTTCTAAGTTCAACTTGACCACTAGACTGAGGATGATAGGGTGATGCAATTCTATGGTTAACATCACACTTGGCAATCATTTTGTGAAAAGCACCATGAATAAAGTGTGAACCACCATCAGTCATTAAATATCTAGGGACTCCAAACCTTGGGAAAATAACTTCCTTAAGCATTTTAATAGAGGTGTTGTGATCAGCACTACTAGTTATAATAGCTTCTACCCATTTAGTAACATAATCAACAGCAACCAAAATATGTGTATACCCATTAGAGGAAGGAAAAGGTCCCATGTAATCAAATCCCCAAACATCAAATGGTTCAACTGCAAGTGAATAATTCATAGGCATTTCTTGACGCTTATTGATATTACCTATCTTTGACATTCATCACAAGATACGATGAACTTACGGGCATCCTTGAAGAGAGTGGGCCAATAAAATCCAGATTGCAATACCTTGTGAGCAGTTCTGTCTCCAGCATGATGCCCTCCATAAGCTTCAGAGTGAAATTTCTGTAGGATTTGTCCCTGTTCATGCTCAGGTACACAACATCTAATAATACCATCTACTCCTTCTTTATAAAGATGTGGGTCATCCCAAAAGTAGTGTCTTAAATCATAGAAGAATTTTTTTTCTTTGGTTGGTAAGTAAAGCTAGGTGGTAAATATTTAGCAACAATGTAATTATCATAATCATCATACCAAGGAGTGTTAGTAGAAACATTTATTGCAGCTAGCTGCTCGTCAGGAAAACTATCATCAATAGGTAGTGGGTCATCAAACACATTTTCAAGCCTAGACAAGATATCAGCTACTGGGTTCTCATCTCCTTTCCTATCAGTAATATGTAAATCAAATTCTTGTAGCAAGAGAACCCATCAAATAAGTCTAGGTTTAGCATCTTTCTTTTCCATAAGATATTTAATAGCAGCATGGTTGATGTGAACAATAACTTTAGAGTCAACAATGTAAGATCTAAATTTATCACAAGCAAACACCACTGCTAGAATTTTTTCAGTAGTAGAATAATTCTGTTGTGCACTGTCTAGAGTTTTACTGGCATAATGAATAACATTCAGTTTCTTATCAACTCTTTGTCCTAGAACAGCACCAATAGCATAATCACTAGCATCACACATAATTTCAAAAGGCAAGTTCCAATCAGGTGGTTGAACAATAGTTGCAGAAATTAAGGCTTTCTTGAGTGTTTCAAAGGCTTCTAAACAATCATCGTCAAAAACAAAAGGAACATCCTTTTGCAAAATATTTGTAAGAGGCCTAGAAATTTTATAAAAGTCTTTGATAAATCTCCTATAGAAACCAGCATGACCTAGGAAACTACGAACACCTTTGATATCTTTAGGACATGGCATTTTCTCAGTTGCATCAACCTTAGCTTTGTCCACTTCAATACCTCTTTCAAAAAATTTATGGCCCAAAACAATACCTTCATTAACCATAAAGTGGCATTTCTCCCAATTCAAGACAAGATTTGTTTGCTTGCATCTCTGCAAAACTCGATCATGATTGCTTAAACAATCATCAAAAGACTTCCCATAAACAGAGAAGTCATCCATGAAAACCTCAACAATCTTTTCACAAAAGTCAGAGAATATAGCAGTCATACATCTTTGAAAGGTAGCAGGTGCATTGCATAAACCGAAAGGCATATGTCTATAAGCATAAGTTCCAAAGGGACAAGTGAAAGTGGTCTTTTCTTGATCAGGTTGAGAAACAGGTATTTGTGAAAAACCATAATATCCATCGAGAAAGCAAAAGTGTGTGTGCTTAGATAATCTTTCTAGCATTTGATCAATAAAAGGCAGAGGGTAATGATCTTTTCTAGTTGCTTTGTTTAATTTTCTAAAATCAATTACCATTCTATAGCCTGTAACAATTCTTTGTGGAATAAGTTCATTCTTATCATTAGGAACAACAGTAATACCTCCTTTCTTAGGAACACAATGAGCAGGGCTTACCCATCTACTATCAGCTATAGGATACATTATACATGCTTCCAGAAGTTTTAATATCTCCATTCTTACCACTTGTTTCATCTTCGGATTTAACCGACGTTGCTGATCAACAACGGTTTTAGCATCAGGTTCCATATTAATCTTGTGCTGACAGAGAGTGGGACTAATGCCCTGTAAATCATCAAGAGTATATCCAATAGCACCTCGGTGCTTCCTTAGAACTCTCAATAATCTTTCTTCTTCATGTTCTGAAAGGTTAGCACTAATAACAACAGGATATATCTTCTTTTCATCAAGATAAGCATATTTCAAAGTGTCTGGCAATTGTTTTAATTGAAACACAGGATCACCTTTAGGTGGAGGAGGACCTCCTAGAATTTCAATAGGAAAATTGTGTTTAAGCAGAGGACGTTGTTCAAAGAAAATATTATCTATTTCATTTCTTTCATGCATATGTAAATCATTTTCATGGTCTAGCAAATATTGTTCTAGTGGATCAGTAGGAGGCACAGCAATAGAAGAAAGACCAATTATTTCATCCTTACTAGGCAATTCCTTTTCATGAAGCTTTCTACTAAACTTGGAAAAATTAAACTCATGAGACTCATCACCAAAACTAACACCGACAGTTTGTTTCTCACAATCTATATTAGTGTTAACAGTGTTCAAGAAAGGTCTACCAAAAATAATGGGACATAAGTCATCTTGTGGGGAACCAAGAACGAGAAAATCAGTAGGGTATTTTATTTTCCCACACAAGACTTCAACATCTCTAACAATCCCAATTGGTGAAATAGTATCTCTATTAGCAAGTTTAATAGCAACATCTATGTCTTCTATCTCTACGGGTGCTATATCATTCATAATTTCTTGATATAAGGAATAGGTAATAGCACTTACGCTAGCACCTATGTCACATAAACCATGATAACAGTGATCTCCTATTTTAACTGAGACAACGGTCATGCCAACAATAGGTCTGTGTTTACCCTTTTTATCAGGTTTGGCAATTCTAGTTGCTTCTTCATAGAAGTAAATAACATGCCCATCTACATTTTCTTATAAGGGATCCTTAACCATAGCAATGCTAGGCTCTACTTTAATCTGTTCATCAGGTTTAGGTGTTCTAATATAACTTTTGTTGACCACAGTCGAAACTTTAGCATGTTCCTTTATCCTAACAGGGAAAGGTGGTTTCTCAATATAAACAGTCGGAACAACCGGATCAACATTATAAAGTATAGTTTCTTCTTTAGCTAGTACTGGTTCTTTAATTTCTTCTTTAATGGGTGGGTGATATTTAAACCACTTCACTTTAGGGAGATCAACATGAGTAGCAAATGATTCACAAAAGGATCCTACTATCTCAGAGTCAAGTCCATATTTAGTGCTAAACTTTTGAAAAGCATCGGTATTCATAAAAGATTTAACACAATCATACTTAAGCTTAATACCTGACTCTTACCTTCGTCGAGTTCCCAATTTTCAGAGTTTCGTTGAATTATTTCCAAAAGATCCCATCAGAATTCAATAGTCTTCTTCATAAAAGAACCAGCACAAGAAGTATCAAGCATAGATCGATCATTATGAGAAAGCCGAGCATAAAAATTCTGAATAATAATTTCTCTTGAGAGCTCATGGTTAGGGCATGAATATAACATTGACTTAAGCCTCCCCCAAGCTAGAGCGATACTTTCTCCTTCACGAGGCCAAAAATTATATATGTAATTCCGATCATGATGAACTAGATGCATGGCAAAAAAATTTGGTGAAACTCCAATTTCAATCGATTCCAATTCCAAGATCCAATATCATCGCATAGCCTATACCATGCCAATGCTTTTCCCTTCAAAGATAAAGGGAAAACCTTCTTATTAACTTCATCTCCGGGTAAAACTGCAAGCTTAAACAATCCACAAATTTGTTCCACATATATCAAGTGCATATCAGGATGTTCGGTTCCGTCTCCTGCATAAGGATTAGCTAGCAGTTGTTCTATCATTCCCGAAGGAATTTCATATTCAATATGTCACTAGGTGCAGTAGGTTGAGGGGTAGCTAATTGTGGTTCCAGTCGAGGTGAAGATACCCCGAACAAACCCCTCAAAGGATTGTTTTCCATAGTAACAAGTGACAATAAATTTCAGCACACTATATAAATGTTTCCTTACCAAAGGCGCTTCACTCCCCGGCAACGGCGCCAGAAAATAGCCTTGATGACCCACAAGTATAGGGGACCAATTGTATCTATTTTCAAGAAGTAAGAGTGTCAAACCCAACGAGGAGCAGAAAGAAATGACAGGTGGTTTTCAGTAAGGTAATGTCTACAAGTGCTGAAATTGTGAGTAATAGAGTAGTTTGATAGCAAGATAATTTGTAATGGCAAGTAATGATAGTAGTAACAAAAGTCCAGCAAGGTAGCCCAATCCTTTTGAGGCAAAGGAATGGCCAAAACGGTCTCTTATAGTAGTAAGCAAAGCGTTCTTGAGGGTACACGGGAATTTCATCTAGTCACTTTCACCATGTTGATTCGATTTGTGTTCACTACTTTGATAGTTTGATATGTGGGTGTGTTGGGAAATGTAGCATGCAATTTCAAAAAAATTCCTACGCTCAGGCAAGATCTATCTAGGAGATGCATAGCAACGAGAGGGGGAGAGTGTATCCACGTACCCTCGTAGACCGAAAACGGAAGCGTTTGACAACGCGGTTGATGTAGTCGAACTTCTTCTCGTTCAGACAGATCAAGCACCGAACGTACGGCACCTCCGAGTTCTGCACACGTTCAGCTCGATGACGTCCCTTGAACTATTGATCCAGCAAAGTGTCGAGGGAGAGTTCCATCAGCACGACACCGTGGAGACGTTGATGGTGAAGTGATCCGCACAGGGCTTCACCTAAGCACTACGAGAATATGACCGGAGGCGTAAACTGCGGAGGGGGGCGCCGCACATGGCTAAGTTGGTGTGTAATCTAGGCGCCCCTCCCCATGTATATATAGGTGGTCAGGGGAGGGGAGCAGCCTTGGGGCGCCCCAAGTAGGAGGAATCCTACTTGGGGGCCTCCTCCAATTCGGCCTCCCCCCTTTCCTTATTTCCGGAGTGGGGAAGGAAAGAGGGGAGAGGGGGAAGGAAGGGGGGATCCTATTCCCTCTATTTCCTTTCCTCCTCCCCTTTTCCTTTCTCCACTTAGGCAGGCCCATATGGGGGGCACACCAGCCCCTTGTGGCTGGTGTGTTTCCCCTCTTGGCCCATAAGGCCCATATCTGTTGTCGGGGGGTGCTCGGAACCCCTTCTGGTGACCCGATATGTACCCGATACCCTCCGGAACACTTCCGGTGTCTCAATACTATCATCCTATATATCAATATTTACCTCTTGACCATTTCGAGACTCCTCGTCATGTCCGTGATCTCATCCGGGACTCCGAGCAACATTCGGTCACCAAATCACGTAACTCATATAATACAAAATCATCATCGAACATTAAGCGTGTGGACCCTACGCGTTCGAGAACTATGTAGACATGACCAAGACACCTCTCCGGTCAATAACCAATAGCGGAACCTGGATGCTCATATTGGCTCCTAAATATTCTACGAAGATCTTTATCGGTCAAACCGTAATGACAACATACGTTATTCCCTTTCTCGGTATGTTACTTGCCCGAGATTCGATCGTCGGTATCTTCATACCTAGTTCAATCTCATTACCGGCAAGTCACTTTACTCATTCCATAATACATCATCCTGCAACTAACTCATTAGTCACTTTGCTTGCAAGGCTTCTTATGATGTGTATTATCGACGGGGTCTAGAGATACCTCTCCGATACTCGGAGTGACAAATCCTAATCTCAATCTATTCAAACCCAACAAACACCTTTGGAGATACCTATATAGCATCTTTATAATCACCCAGTTACGTTGTGACGTTTGATAGCACACAAGGCATTCCTACAGTATCCGGGAGTTGCATAATCTCAGTCGAAGAAATATGTATTTGACATGAAGAAAACAATAGCAATAAAACTGAACAATCAATATGCTAAGCTAACAGATGGGTCTTGTCCATCACATCATTCTCCTAATGATGTGATCCCGTTCATCAAATGACACCACATATCTATGGTCAGGAAACTTAACCATCTTTGATTAACGAGCTAGTCTAGTAGAGGCTTACTAGGGACACGGTGTTTTGTCTATGTATCCAAACATGTATCAAGTTTCCGGTTAATACAATTCTAGCATGAATAATAAACATTTATCATGATATAAGGAAATATAAAATAACAACTTTATTATTGCCTCTAGGGCATATTTCCTTCAGTCTCGCACTTGCACTAGAGTCAATAATCGAGTTCACATCGCCATGTGATTTAACATCAATAGTTCACATCTTTATGTGATTAACACCTATAGTTCACATCGCCATGTGACCAACACCCAAGGGTTTACTAGAGTCAATAATCTAGTTCACATTGCTATGTGATTAACACCCAAAGAGTACTAAGGTGTGATCATGTTTTGCTTGCGAGAGAATTTTAGTCAACGGGTCTGCCACATTCAGATCCGTATGTATTTTGCAAATTTTTATGTCTACAATGCTCTGCATGGAGCTACTCTAGCTAATTGCTCCCACGTTCAATACATATCTAGATTGAGACTTAGAATAATCTTGATCAGTGTCAAAGCTTGCATCAACGTAACTCTTTACGATGAACTCTTTATCACCTCCATAACCGAGAAACATTTCCTTAGTCCTCTTTAAGGTAACTACGGATAATTTTGACCGTTGTCCAGTAATCTAGTTCATATTGTTGATTCTTCTTTCATTGAATTTTTTATATTCAAATATAATTTTATGCTATCCAGAAAATCTACATCATTTCCAATCAACAATATGTCATCCACATATAATATCAGAAATGCTACAAAGCTCCAACTCACTTTCTTGTAAATACAGGCTTCGCCATAAGTCTGTATAAAACCATATGCTTTGATCACCTTATCAAAGCATATATTCCAACTCCGAGATGCTTGCACCAGTCCATAGATGGATCGCTGGAGTTTGACACTTTGTTAGTATCTTTAGGATCGACAAAACCTTTTTGGTTGCATCATATACAACTCTTCTTTAAGAAATCCATTAAGGAATGCAGTTTGTGACATACATTTGCCAAATTTCATAAAATGCGGCAATTGCTAACATGATTCGGACATACTTAAGCATCGCTACGAGTGAGAAAATCTCATCGTAGTCAACACCTTGAACTTGTCGAAAACCTTTTGCGACAAGTCGAGCTTTGTAGATAGTAAAACTACCATCAGTGTTCGTCTTCCTCTTGCATATCCATTTATTCTCAATGGCTTGCCGATCATCGGGCAAGTCCACCAAAGTCCACACTTTGTTCTCATACATGGATCATATTTCAGATTTCATGGCCTTAAGCCATCTGTCGGAATCTGGACTCATCATAGCTTCTTGATAGTTCGTTGCTTCACCATGGTCTAATAACATGACTTCCAAAACAGGATTACCGTACCACTCCGGTGCGGATCAAACTCTGGTTGACCTACGAGGTTCAGTAGCAACTTGATCTGAAGTTTCATGATCATTATCATTTGCTTCCTCTCTAGTTGGTGTAGGCATTACGGGAACGGATTTCTCTAATGTGCTACTTTCCAATTCGAGAGAAGGTACGATTACCTAATCAAGTTCTACTTTCCTCCCACTCACTTCTTTCGAGAGAAACTCCTTCTCTAGAAAGGTTCCACTCTTGGCAACAAAAATCTTGCCTTTAGATCTGTGGTAGAAGGTGTACCCAGTTGTTTCCTTAGGGTATCCTATGAAGACACACTTCTCCGATTTGGGTTCGAGCTTATCAGGCTGAAGCCTTTTGACATAAGTGTCGCAACCCCAAACTTTAAGAAACGACAGCTTAGGTTTCTTGCCAAACCACAGTTCATACGGTGTCGCCTCAATGGATTTAGACGGTGCCCTATTTAATGTGAATGCAGTTGTCTGTAATGCATAACCCCAAAACTATAGTGGTAAATTGGTAAGGGACATCATAGAATGCACCATATATAATAAAGTACGGTTATGACGTTAAGACACACCATTGTGCTGTGGTGTTCTAGGTGGCGTGAGTTGTGAAACTATTCCACATTATTTTTAAATGAAGGCCAAACTCGTAACTTAAATATTCGCCTCTGCGATCAGATCATAGAAAATTTATTTTCTTGTTGCGATGATTCTCCACTTCACTCTGAAAGTTTTGAACTTTTCAAATGTTTTAGACTTGTGTTTCATTAAGTAGATATACCCATATCTGCTCAAATCATCTGTGAAGGTCAGAAAATAACGATACCTGACGCGTGCCTCAATACTCATTGGACCGCATACATCGGTATGTATTATTTCCAATAAGTCATTGGCCCGCTTCATTGTTCCATAGAACGGAGTTTTAGTCATCTTGCCCAAAAGGCATAGTTCGCAAGTATCAAATGATTCATAATCAAGTGATTCCAAACGCCCATCTGCATGGAGTTTCTTCATGCGCTTTACACCAATATGACCTAAACGGCAGTGCCACAAATATGTTGCACTATCATTATCAACTTTGCATCTTTTGGCATCAATATTATGAATATGTGTATCACTAAGATCGAGATTCAATAAACCATTTACATTGGGTGTATGACCATAGAAGGTTTTATTCATGTAAACAGAACAACAATTATTCTCTTAAATGAATAGTCGTATCGCAATAAACATGATCCAATCATATTCATGCTCAACGCAAACACAAAATAACATTTATTTAAGGTTCAACACTAATCCCGAAGATAGAGTGAGTGTGCGATGGTGATCGTATCAACCTTGGAATCAATTCCAACACACATCGTCACCTCGCCCTTAACTAGTATTTGTTTATTCTGTAACTCCTGTTTCGAGTTACTAATCTTAGCAACTGAACCGGTATCAAATACCCAGGGGTTACTATGAACACTAGTAAGGTGCACATAATTAACCTGTATATCAAATATACCTTTGTTCACTTTGCCATCCTTCTTATCCGCCAAATGTTTGGGGTAGTTCCGCTTCTAGTGACCATTTCCTTTGCAGTAGAAGCACTCAGTTTCAGGCTTGGGTCAAGCTTTGAGCTTCTTCATGGTAATGGCAACTTGCTTGCCATTCTTCTTTAAGTTCCCTTCCCTTTGCCCTTTTTTGAAACAAGTGGTTTTGTTAACCATCAACGCTTGAAGCTCTTTCTTGATTTCTACCATCGTCGATTTCAGCATCACGAAGAGCTCGGGAATCGTTTTCGACATCCCTTGCATATTATAGTCCATCACGAAGTTCTAGTAACTTGGTGATAGTGACTAGAGAACTCTGTCAATCACTATCTTATCTGGAAGATTAACTCACACTTGATTCAAGTGATTGCAGTACCCAGACATTCTGAGCACAAGCTCACTGGTTGAGCTATTCTCCATCTTGTAGGCAAAGTACTTGTCAGAGGTCTCATACTTCTCGACATGGGCATGAGTCTGAAATACCAATTTCAGCTCTTGGAACATCTTATATGTTCCATGGTGTTCAAAGCGTCTTTGAAGTCCCAGTTCTAAGCCGTAAAGCATGGCGCACTAAACTATCAAGTAGTCATCATACCGATCTTGTCAAACATCCATAACGTCTGCATCTGCTCCTGCAATCGGTCTGTCACCTAGCGGTGCATCAGGGACATAATTCTTCTGTGCAGCAATGAGGATATTCCTCAGATCATGGACCCAGTCTGCATCATTGCTACTAACATCTTCAACTTATTTTTCTCTAGGAACATATCAAAAAATAGTGGAGCTACAATGCGAGCACATGCTACGAGATGCACAGGCGGATCGTTGACATGAGGAAGTGCCTCCTTACCCAAATCGACGAGCCCGGATCGAGCCACAAGCAGAGCAAGCGTCACAAGTAGATGATGATCAGATGATCGTTTATGCTAGTTAACCATGCACGTAATATATAGTTTACTTTATTGGTGTGTGGTCATGTGTGTAGTAGCCACCTATGTAATTATGCATGTAATAGTTTACTTTAGTGTGTGCAAATGCCATGGTTGTAGTAGCCACCTATGTAAGTGGATGTTTAATTTGGTTATGCAAGCATGTCCTTATAAGTGTGTGTGTATATATATGTTGTTGTTCTGTATGCAATCCCATCGCACAACACACACGTCTTGTTAAGTTGAACCGTTTCTGTTCTCTTCTCTCAACGCAAACAGTTCATCCGAGTGAACCGCATGCCATATATCGCACACACCTTCATCTGGCTGGCCGTTTCTTTTGTGTTGCCTAATCACAAACAGTTCATCCGAGTGAACTGTATGCTATACATCGCACACACCTTCATCTGGTTGTCCGTTTCTTTTGTTCCTCCTCATCAAAAACGGTTAATTGAACTGAACCGTATGCCTTGAATCACACACGCAACTAAAATCTGAACCGTGTTTGATGCATCCTCCATCGCAAACGTTCTGCACCTATTTTGACTGGGTTTTTTACACCACCGTTTGCGATTATGGCGTCGAACACAGGTGCTTCAAAGGGTCTCTGATCGTAGTGACGCTTTAGCAGCATCCTGCAGTAGTGTATTGATCCACAACATAGATATGCAAATACTATCAGGACTAAGTTCATGATAAATTAAGTTCAATTAATCAAATTACTTAAGAACTCCCACTTAGATAGACATCCCTCAAGTCATCTAATTGATACGTGATCCAAATCAACTAAACCATGTCCGATCATCACGTGAGATGGAGTAGTCATCAATGGTGAACATCTCTATGCTAATCATATCTACTATATGATTCACGTTCAACCTTTTGGTCTCCAGTGTTCCAAGGCCATGTCCGTACATGTCAGGCTCGTCAAGTTTAACCCGAGTATTCCGCATGTGCAAAACTGTCTTGCATCCGTTGTATGTGACATAGAGCCTATAACACATGATCATCATGTGGTGTCTTAGCACGAAGAACTGTTGCAACGGTGCATACTCAGGGAGAACACTTATACTTGAAATTTAGTGAAGGGATCATCTTATAATGCTACCGCCGTACTAAGCAAAATAAGATGCATAAAAGATAAACATCACATGCAATCAAAATATGTGACATGATATGGCCATCATCATCTTGTGCTTTTGATCTCCATCTCCAAGCATCGTCATGATCTCCATCGTCACTGGCTCGGCACCTTGATCTCCATTGTAGCGTCATGGTCGTCTCGCCAACTATTGCTTCTCCAACTATCGCTAACACATAGTGATAAAGTAAAGCAATTACATGGCGTTTGCATTTCATACAATAAAGCAACAACCATAAGGCTCTCGCCATTGTCGATAACTTTTAGAAAACATGATCATCTCATACAACAACGTATATCACATCATGTCTTGACCATATCACATCACAACATGCCCTGCAAAAACAAGTTATACATCCTCTACTTTGTTGTTGCAAGTTTTACGTGGCTGATATAGGCTTCTAGCAAGAACCGTCCTTACCTACGCATCAAAACCACAACGGTGTTTCGTCAAGTTTGTTGTTTTAATCTTCAACAAGGACCGGCCGTAGTCTAATTCGATTCAACTAAACTTGGAGAAACAGACACTCGCCAGCCACCTTTATGCAAAACTAGTTGCATGTCTGTCGGTGGAACCGGTCTCATGAACGTGGTCATGTAAGGTTGGTCTAGGCCGCTTCATCCAACAATACCATCAAATCAAAATAAGACGTTGGTGGTAAGCAGTATGACTATCACCGCCCACAACTCTTTGTGTTCTACTCGTGCATATCATCTATGCAGAGACCTGGCTCAGATGCCACTGTTGGGAAACGTAGCATGCAATTTCAAAAAAAATCCTACGCTCATGCAAGATCTATCTAGGAGATGCATAGCAACGAGAGGGGGAGAGTGTGTCCACGTACCCTCGTAGACCGAAAGTGGAAGCGTTTGACAACGCGGTTGATGTAGTTGAACTTCTTCTCGTTCCGACCGATCAAGCACCGAACGTACGGCACCTCCGAGTTCTACACACGTTCAGCTCAATGATGTCCCTCAAACTCTTGATCCAGCAAAGTGTTGAGGGAGAGTTCCGTCAGCACGACGGCATGGTGACGGTGATGGTGAAGTGATCCGCACAGGGCTTTGCCTAAGCACTACGAGAATATGACCGGAGGCGTAAACTGTGGAGGGGGGTGCCGCACACGGCTAACAATTGTTGGTGTTTGTACTAGGAGCCCCCTCCCCTTGTATATATAGGTGGGATGGGGAGGGGAGCGGCCATGGGACGCCCCAAGTGGGAGGAATCCTACTTGGGGGCCTCCTCCAATTCGGCCTCCCCCCTTTCCTTATTTCCGGAGGGGGGAAGGAAAGAGGGGAGAGGGGGAAGGAAGGAGGAATCGGATTCCCTCTATTTTCTTTACTCCTCCCCTTTTCCTTTCTCCACTTAGGCCGGCCCATATGAGGGGCGCACCAACAAATATTATAACTTTTTCTTCAGGGAGGTCCGACCCCATCAAGCTTATACCTGGCTTTGGAAATCTAAGGTCACAATGAAAATAAAGGTCTTTGGGTGGCTTCTCCTATCTGACAGACTCAACACCGTAAACATGTCAAACGAAGACACTACAACATTGGAAATGACTATACTTGCCCCCTCTGTGACTCTAACGTGGAAGAAACGCTTGAACATCTCTTCTTTGGTTGTGCCTTCAGCAAAGACTGCTAGTCCGATATTGACATAAGTTGGAGCGCTCAAGGTTCACGATTAGATTGGATAAGCACAGCCAAAGATGCATGGAATAAGCCAATGTTTATGGCAATATCCCTACAAGCTGCATGGAGCATCTGGAAGGAGCGAAATAATAAGGTTTTCAGGAGAATACCACCCACGAAAATATCCTGGACATCTAGGCTAAAAGAGGACCTCTCTCTCCTAACTCATAGGGTTGGAGAGAAACACATTTCATTTCTCAACTCCTTTGTAGCTCTTCTTTGATCTCCTCCTCCCCCCATCCCTAAAGGGGATGCCATGTACAAAACATATGTAAATTCACTCATTCTTTAATTTAATTACACAGTAGGGGACTCTCCTACTGTCTTCAGGTGTCAAAAAAAACAGTAGGAAAACATGATGCAAAATGGACGTATCAGTCGTAACCGTACTTTATTATATATGGTGCGATCTATGATGTCTCTTAGCGATTTACCACTACCGTTTTTAGGTTATGCATTAAAGACAGTTGCATTCATGTTAAATAGGGCATCGTCTAAATCCGTTGAGACGACACCGTATGAAGTATGGTTTGGCAAGAAACCTAAGCTGTCGTTTCTTAAAGTTTGGGGTTGCGACACTTATGTCAAAAGGCTTCAGCCTGATAAGCTCGAACCCAAATCAGATAAGTGCATCTTCATAGGATACCCTAAGGAAACAATTGGGTACACCTTCTACCACAGATCCAAAGGCAAGATCTCTGTTGCCCAGAATGGAACCTTTCTAGAGGAGGAGTTTCTCTCGAAAGAAGTGAGTGGGAGGAAAGTAGAACTTGATGAGATAATTGTACCTTCTCTCAAATTGGAAAGTAGCACGTCAGTGATATCCGTTCCCGTGATGCCTACACCAACTAGAGAGGAAGCTAATGATGATGATCATGAAACTTCGGATCAAGTTACTACTGGACCTCGTAGGTCGAACAGAGCATGTTCTGCACCAGAGTGGTATGGTAATCTTGTCCTAGAAGTCATGTTATTAGACCATGGCGAACCTACGAACTATGAAGAAGCTATGATGAGCCCAGATTCCGACAGATGGCTTGAGGCCATGAAATCTAAGATAGGATCCATGTATGAGAACAAAGTGTGGACTTTGGTGGACTTGCCCGATGATCAACAAGCCATTGAGAATAAAGGATCTTCAAGAGGAAGACGGATGCTGATGGTAGTGTTACTATCTACAAAGCTCGACTTGTCGCAAAAGGTTTTCAACAAGTTCAAGGTGTTGACTACGATGAGATTTTCTCACTTGTAGCGATGCTTAAGTCTGTCTGAATCATGTTAGCAACTGCCACATTTTATGAAATCTGGCAAATGGATGTCAAAACTGCATTCCTTAATGGATTTCTTAAAGAAGAGTTGTATATGATGCAACCAAAAGATTTTGTCGATCATAAAGGTACTAACAAAGTGTGCAAACTCCAATGATCCATCTATGGACTGGTGCAAGCATCTCGGAGTTGGAATATACGCTTTGATAAGGTGATCAAAGCATATGGTTTTATACAGGCTTATGGTGAAGCTTATATTTACAAGAAAGTGAGTGGGAGCTCTGTAGCATTTCTGATATTATATGTGGATGACATATTGTTGATTGGAAATGATGTAGAATTTCCGGATAGTATAAAAGGATATTTGAATATAAAAAATTCAATGAAAGACCTTGGTGAAGCTGCTTATATATTGGGCATCAAGATCTATAGAGATAGATCAAGACGCTTGATAAGACTTTCAATGAGTACATACCTTGACAAGATTTTGAAGGAGTTCAAATGGATCAGTCAAAGAAGGAGTTCTTGCATGTATTATAAGGTGTGAAGTTGAGTAAAGACTCAAAACCCGACCACGGTAGAAGATATAGATAGAATGAAAGTCATTCCCTATGCCTCAGCCATATGTTCTATAAGTATGCCATGCTGTGTACCAAACATGTTGTGTACCTTGCCATGAGTTTGGCAAGGGGGGACAATAGTGATCCAGGAACAGATCACTGGACAATGGTCAAAATTATCCTTAGTTACCTTAAAGAGGACTAAGGAAATGTTTCTCGGTTATGGAGGTGATAAAGAGTTCGTTTAAAGAGTTACGTCGATGCAAGCTTTAACACTGATCTAGATGACTCTAAGTCTCAATCTAGATACGTATTGAACGTGGGAGCAATTAGCTATAGTAGCTCCATGCAGAGCATTTTAGACATAGAAATTTGCAAAATACATGCGGATCTGAATGTACCAGACTCGTAGACTAAACTTCTCTCACAAGCAAAACATGATCACACCTTAGTACTCTTTGGGTGTTAATCACATAGCGATGTGAACTAGATTATTGACTCTAGTAAACCCTTTGGGTGTTGGTCACATGGCTATGTGAACTATGGGTGTAAATCACATAAAGATGTGAACTATTGGTGTTAAATCACATGGCGATGCGAATTAGATTATTAACTCTAGTGCAAGTGGGAGACTGAAGGAAATATGCCCTAGAGGCAATAATAAAGTTGTTATTTTATATTTTCTTATATCATGATAAATGTTTATTATTCATACTAGAATTGTATTAACCGGAAACTTGATACATGTGTGGATACATAGACAAAACACCGTTTCCCTAGTAAGCCTCTACTAGACTAGCTCGTTAATCAAAGATGGTTAAGTTTCCTAACCATAGACATGTGTTGTCATTTGATGAACGGGATCACATCATTAGGAGAATGATGTGATGGACAAGGCCCGTCCGTTAGCATAGCATATTGATCATTCAATTTTATTGCTATTGCTTTATTCATGTCAAATGCATATTCCTTTGACTGAGATTATGCAACTCCCAGATACCGAAGGAATCCCTTGTGTACTATCAAATGTCACAACGTAACTGGGTGATTATAAAGATGCTCTACAGGTATCTCCAAAGGTGTTTGTTGGGTTTGCATAGATCGAGATTAGGATTTGTCACTGAGTATCGGAGAGGTATCTCTGGGCCCTCTCGTTAATACACATCATAAGAAGACTTGCAAGCAAAGTGAATAATGAGTTAGTTGCATGATGATGTATTAAGGAAGGAGTAAAGAGACTTGCCGGTAACAATATTGAACTAGGTATGAAGATACCGACGATCGAATCTCGGGCAAGTAACATACCGATGGACAAAGGGAATTACGTATTGTGTCATAATGGTTCGACCGATAAAGATCTTTGTAGAATATGTAGGAGCCAATATGGGCATCCAGGGTCCACTATTGGTTATTTACCATGGAGGTGTCTCGGTCATGTCTACATAGTTCTCAAACCCGTAGGGTCCGCACGCTTAATGTTCGATGACAATATAGTATTATATGAGTTATATGATTTGGTGACTGAATGTTGTTCAGAGTCTCAGATGAGATCACGGACATGACGAGGAGTCTCGAAATGGTCTAGAGGTAAAGATTGATATATAGGACGATGGTATTCGTACACCGGAAGTGTTCCGGAGGGTACCGGGTACATATAGGATTACCTAAGGGGTTTCTGCACCCCAAGAAAGATATGGGCTTAATGGGCCAAGGGAGGGATAGACCAGCCCACAAGGGGCTGGTGCGCCCCTCCACCAGGCCGGCCAGCCCTAGGGAAAGGAAAGGGGGGAGCGCAAGTTCCTTCTTCCTTCCCCTCCTCAAGGGAGAAAGGAAAGGGGGGGGGGGCGCCACCTCCCCCTTCCTTCCCCTGGCGCCTATACAAGGAAGGGGGGCGAACCAGGGCGGGAGCCCAAGTGGGATTCAGCCCCACTTGGGGCGCCTCGCCTCTCCCTCCCTCCCACCTATATATATGAGGAGGGGGCGCCTAGCACACACAACATCAATTGTTAGCCGTGTGCGACGCCCCCCTCCACAGTTTACGCCTCCGGTCATATCTTCTTAGTGCTTAGGCGAAGCCCTGCACGGATCACTTCACCTTCACCGTCAGCACGTTGTGCCGACGAAACTCATCTACTACCTTGACAACTTGCCGGATCAAGAAGGCGAGGGACGTAACCGAGCTGAACGTGTGCAGAACTCGGAGGTGTCGTACATTCGGTACTCGACCGGTGGATCGCGAAGAAAGTTCGACTACATCAACCTCGTTGTGAAACGCTTCAGCTTACGGTCTACGAGGATATGTAGACACACTCTCCCCCTCGTTGCTATTCATCTCCTAGATAGATCTTGTGTGAGCGTAGGAAATTTTTTGAAATTGCATGCTACGTTACCCAACAGGTGGTCCTATGACTCAAATAAAAGCGAAAAAAATCTTCCAGTCTTCAGATAACCGGTGTGTTGTTCCTTTTTGAAATGGGAGTCAAGCATCTCTAATTAATCATGGAGAGAACAGTGTCCTGAAATAAACTAAATTACCAACATTACTCCCACTAATCATATAGCCATGAACAGATCACTAGGGTGTAGATGCATTTTTACATGTTACTTATCATGTACACCTAAATAGTTGACCCTCACTAAATCTAGTCTCTCGACATGCAACTATTCCAACTGATCATACCATCACGCATGATGATAGACCCATCTTTAACATACACCGTGCATGTTACTTGTATATTTTAAAATTATGCAACAACTTACATGTATTTTCGTTTCTGTTCTGGTATTGTTAATCCAGAAAGATGAGACGAGTCGAAACCTGAGCTCTCTCAGCGATTTGAGCCTCTTGGCCATCGGATCAAAATCTCCTCGCGATACAGGCCGTCCGATCTCATGCCTGATCGTCGTGAGCCATCCAATTTTGACCCCGATCGACCTGGGCCGTCGGATAAAATTCCAATGTCAACAAATTGTAAATACCGTGCCCCCACCAGGGCATTTCGGTCATTTCGCTTAGGGGGTATAAAGGGGGCCGCTGTCGTGGGAGACCTAGCCGCCTCCTCCTCCCGCACCTCCTCCCCCATGCGCCCACTCTCATCTCTTCCCCGATCCCCTCCCAACCCTAGCAGCCGTCGTCGCGCTCTCGTCCTCCTCTCCTCCCACCCCCTCGATCTGAATCCTCCCCCAGAAACCAACCCATGGCGCCGCCCAACTCGATGCCCTCGGCCGTCGCCCAGCTTGCCGCCCTCCTCGCGCAGTCCCGCCCATGCCCCCCGCCCTGCCCTTTTCGTCGCCGCCGGCAGTGCTCCCTCGTCGCGCTCGCTGCCCCGTCCACCATTCGCCTCCCGCGCAGGCCCTGTCTCTCCTTTACCCGCCGCCGCCCACTCCCGCCCGTCCCCGTGCACCATCCTCCCCCGACATCGTTTGCAGGATGCACTCAGCCGTCAGAGCTCGATCGCACGGCCTCCGCCTAGGCCGCGCCCGACGCCGACGAGGAGGCCACGGCCACCAGGAGCCCGCGCAAGGGCACCGCATTCGGGAAGATGAAGTTGGCTCCCAAGGCGGTGACGGGCAAGAAGCAGCAGAAGTGGTGAGAGGCTAGGGTTTGTCTTCGTCCAGGGAACTGTAGGTCGACCCCTTCTCTCCCTCCTTTCTCTGTTCTTGTTTGTTTGTAGCATGGGCTTGTAGGTTTTTTGTCTTCTCTGTCTGGAGATGTTGTTGGATTCGGACTATATTCCAAAGACTAGATTCCAGGTGGCCTTTTATGCTCTCTGGATTGGCTAGATTCCAAGTATTAGGAATTTTTTGGCTCGATGGTCTGGCTAGGTTCCAAAGATGGCCACTTTTGGGGGGGCCTTTTGTGCTACCTTGCTTGGAATCGATGGGAGAGAGAAGGGTTTAGGTAGGTTCCAAATATTGGGACCTTTTGGATCGGTGGTTTGACTAGGTTCGAGAAAAATGGACTTTTGTTGCTGCCTTGTTAGCAAGGACCAATGAATCGATGGGAGAACAGCGAAAGGGATGCATTTCAAGGACTATATTGTTTTAGTTACTGTTGTAGATTTTCATTTTGTTGAATATGGGAGAATAGCGAAAGGGATGCATTTCAGTTTTAATATTCTTACAGATGTTTTGATGGGAGTCTTTCAGATAATATCCAGTTCATATCTACATCCTCAATGGTTCAACAATCTTTGGGTTATGTGGCAACGTTTGGGAAAACTGGTGCTGCAAGATTTGCAATCTGTACAAAACAATAAGCTTTCATATTGATAGGTACTTTAAAGATGCAAACAATGGCTCTGCTTATTTGAAATTTCAGTACTATCATGTTCTAATATGTTTGTGCAAAAGATTTGAGAGTTAAAGCAAGGCTTACTCTTTCTGATAAATCATGTTTCATTTTTATAACCAGGTCATCAGTGTTCCCTATATATCATCGATTGCGATCAATTAAGAGGTGAAGACATCATGTTTGGCAATAACTCTCGCTTAGACAAAGGTATATGCTCAATTCTTATGAATTAGGAAACTAGGCAGTACTACTATTGATCTTTCTCTAGCAAGTTCAGGCCATGTGTCATCCAGAGTTATTTACGTGTTAATATTTGGTTCATTTGGACGCTAGATTCTTGGGTTTGGAGCTAGATTAGTGAGGTAATCTGGATGCTACCGTTGAGCCTGAGGATTTGGGCCTTATCGGACCACTTTGATGCCAGTTTAGATGTTTTTGATTATTTGCTCCTTATCGGACCACTCAAGTGGGTTCAGCCTCAAGGTTTGTTCCCTTTTATCCAGTATTTGCTTCTAGTTGTATATCTACTTTGACCCGACATGATTTAGAAGAGGAAATGGAAAATATGAGTGGGTTTGGTTAGGAGTGCTATGATGCTTACATGATTGTATAAATAGATTTTTCGCTGACCTCCAGTGTGGGTGGGTTATTGCATATCTGCCGTCCTCTTAATTTTATACGCCTTGGTGGTGTTCAGTTGTTTATCTAACTCTTTATATATTTATTTGGTTAATACTTGCTTCATTGGAGCCATTTTGTTTTTGTTCTGTATAGTTCCACCTGAGTCTAAATTATTATGCATTTGCTCACAAGAAAAGTAGCCAGGACCAGAAAGCTGCATTGTTATTCCTTTTCCCTGGTTCAGACTGTAGTGTCAGGTTCAGAGATGATTGCAGCAAGGTCAAGTTCCTTTTTTACTGCACATGGATGTTTTGAATATGTTCTACCAAAACATTTTCTAACTAACATATTGATTTCATATTGTTGTTTTCTGTGACCTTTGATAGAAGGATCTGCTCATGTATTTTTTCCTATGTATATCTTTGTGCTAAAAAATGCATTTCTGTTAAATACTAATTCCTAAATAATTGTTTCTGATAAACAACGATGCCTTTCTTACACAGGTTGTTTGATGCGTTCGTGCTCGTCGGTGGGACGGTGCAAGGCGCAACTCCGACGCGGTTCCTCGCCGGTTGGACGGCGTTCAGGCGCAACCCCGGCGCGCACTGAGTACTGCCTCGGCTACAACCTCCCTCGGTGAGGTCCATCTTCCTCCCGCTCCTCTGCTTCGGCTACTGCATGGGACATGGCCATGGCTATATTGATGTGGTGCTCGTCTGGTTGATGCTCTATGCCCTACTCATGCATCGCTTCCTACTTGAGCTCTGTAGTTGTGGATCCATGCCATTTTAGGGTTTGCAGGCTGTTGTTCATGTTTAGTTGCTATCATAGGAGCTCATGTGATGCTCTGGTTTACATGTGGATGCCCTGGTCCTATAGCTATGCTCCTGGATTTGCTAGATTGATCAGTGGCGTTCGTGCTAGGGCGATGATGATTAATCACTGTTCAAGAAGGCGCTACTAGGCGCTCGCCTAGGCGCTTAAGCTCTGGGCGTTGGCATAGCGCCTCGCTTTGGCCCTAGGCGCTCAGAAAAGCGCCCAGCAAGGTCCTCCGGCAAGAAATCGTGTTTCTCAGGCAGGGAATCAATCTCCCCGGACAGGATTTGACCTCCCCAGCGAAGTTCCATCCTCCCCGATGAGGATTCAACCAATCCAGCGACAAATCGACTGATTCCGGTGAGGGATCAAGCAACTCCGAGAAATCGACTGATTCCGGTGAGAAATCTAGCTTCACTCGCTGATTGGTTCCCATGTGCAGCAAGGGAGAGAGGTGGCGTGAGGAGGATCCCTAATTATCTATCGACTGTGCACGGATGGGAGCCTTTAGTAGGAGAATGGAATAGATGGGCCAGTGGTTTAATGGGCCAGATCAGCCCATCTACCTTATTTCTTCATGCTACAGCGGAAACGCCTAGGCGCGCCTAGGCGACGCATAAGCGGGTTGTGCGCAAGTAGGTCACAAAACGCATAAGCAACGCCCAGCGCCTTTTTGAACTTTGTGATTAATCATGGCTGAAATAAGTGTGCCTTTGAGCAATCGTGGCACCTGTGTGTATCAGGTTGGATCCTCCCTCTTGTCTCTAGAATCCTTTTTGATCCTGTGATACTTGTTGTTGTCCTTGGATGGTCATTCTTGTTGAGTGATAACCAGGGCAGCTCCATTGTATGAACAGATTGATCTGATGATAAGAGATGACAGGGGTAGGTTATATGATCGAGGAAAGGTGAATCTGAGCCCGCTATGCAATGAACCCTGAATCGAGAAAGATGAGACGAAGCGAGCTACCTAATTCCTCAGAGCTCAGCGACTCTAGGCCATTCGATCGAAAGTCCCTCGTGATACCGACCGTTCGATCTCGAGCCCGATCGCCGTGAGCCATCCGATTTTGACCCCGATCGACCTGGGCCGTCGGATAAAATTCCAGTTGCAACAAAATGTAAATACCGTGCCTCCACCAGGGCATCTGGGTCATTTCGCTTAGGGGGTTATAAAATGACCACGGCTTCCTGCGATGAAAACCTAGCCTCCGCCTCCTCTCTCACTCGCTTCTGCAGCTGCCTCCCTCCCTCCCACGTAGGTGGCTCCCACCAACCACGACGGTGGCGGCAACGGCCACGGAGGAGGGCGGCATATCAGCGGCGCCGGTGATGGCATCCCGTGGCGGCTATGCAATGAACCCTGAACCATTTTTATTTGTATTTAAAGGTGTTGCTTATTTATGCTCAAGTGGTGTGGGCGATGATGATTACCTTGGCTGGAATTAGTGTGCCTTTGAGCAATCGAGGCACCAGTGGGTATCAAGTTGGATCCTCCCTCTTGTCTCTAGAATCC
The DNA here is from genome assembly GCA_021605145.1 of Aegilops bicornis. Classification (NCBI taxonomy): domain Eukaryota; kingdom Viridiplantae; phylum Streptophyta; class Magnoliopsida; order Poales; family Poaceae; genus Aegilops; species Aegilops bicornis. The sequence goes on from CM038674.1 coordinate 554,673,185, forward strand.
TTTTTGATCCTGTGATACTTGTTGTTGTCCTTGGATGGTCATTCTTGTTGAGTGATAACCAGGGCAGCTCTACTGTATAAACAGATCGATCTGGTGATAAGAGATGATGGGGGTAGGTTATATGATCGAGGAAAGGCAAATCTGAGCCCACTATGCAGTAAAACTGCAACTACCTCCCCTAATGTGTGTAATATTGAAGGCAAAAAAGAACTTCTCATGTCTTGCTACTTTAAAATTCCAAAAGGTTCATTCTTCCTTTGCTGGTTACTTAACCATGTTTTTTGTTTTGCTTTGGTTCTGGTTGAGATACTAAAGGTTGTTTATATATGAAAAAACAGACACTTATAGTTTTGTATGCCTCAAATGTAGCTTGGGATCCAGTGTTGTAGTGCTTTGCCTAATTAAAAAAAATCTCTAATCAATAATAGTGGTTCTTTCCTTCTGATTTGAACTGAGAGAGGGCCATTGATTCTTGATCTTAAGGTGACTCCATTTTTCTATGTCTCATGCTCGTGCTGCTCTATGTTCCCTTTAAAAAATTCTTCCTTGCATTTTGGGTTGGTTTTCTGCTCTATGTTCCCTTTTAGCGTTTTTTTCGTTGTTGCTACACTCCCTTTTTTGTATACTACATGATCTTTTTGTATCTCATTCTGCACGTGACATAACTAAATAATAGATCTTCGATCAGTATTCACATTGAGATGAAAGGTTATATCTGATATCATCCAGCTCAAGTACGAACTTTCTACTCCAATATTTGCTATGCAATACTTGCCTTGCCATGTTTTTTTTTACTATTGTGCCCTAAAAATCTATGAATGAAATGATTACCTCTTCCTGTTTGTATGAGGTGGCAAGTCATTTTGTTGCCTGCTCTATAACATAAATTCCTTGCGACGTGCTGATAGGGAGAAAATTGTGTCATTTCTGATTTTTCCCCACTTGATATCTGCAAAGTAGAGATATGGAGCTTGGAAGCATTATATTGGATTTGGATCTCACTGATAATGCACCAGATATGCAGTTGTTTTATTGTGAAGTGAGGTCTGTGATGTCTTTGATGCCATTTTTGTTTACCTCAATCTTGCCAATCGTGCTTGAATAGAGTCAAGGTTGAGTTCCGAACATAATGATGCATTGTAGGAAATCTAGATTCAGAACTCCATGTAACAGGTTAGCGAAAACAAAATTTAGTGTTCACTATTCTGTTGAAATTGGTAGATCATGCAAGGATTTGTAATCAGAAAAAAAATAGGAACTAACAAAAATGTAGGCACCACAAATAATTTATTTGCATATTGCTAGACTCCCTTTCTCTGGATTTTCTAACGGTCACGTGTTAGTGTGTCACTGCACTTAATGTGCACACCCACTGTAACTCTTTATTACCATATCTCAGATTTTATATCTTTCTTCCATTCGATGAATTTAGGTTCGATAGTGTTCTCTTTTCCTATGTTTGCATTTAGTTAACTTGTCGTCTAAATGCTGGAATTAGTTACAAAACTGCAGCCTGAAAGTTGAAGGATACCATGCTATCCAGGGTATGTAATAATAGTAGGATAATGGGATTTACATTATATTACTGCAATATTGTCAACACTTGCTATTTTTAGACTTTGCTCTAGGTTTTGTTGATGAAGGGGATCATTGGTCATGACTATTACTCCTCTATACCATAGGTAATAATTCCTCAGCATGGTATTTGCATGTAGTAGCCTCAAACATCAATTTTCTTCTTAACAAAAACATACACATTATGTTTCATTTAGACTTGGTTTTATTAGTATTAAGTGGTATGCATTGAATATACCTCTACATGTATAGAGGTCGAGAATGGCCATGACGTATATCATTTTTGAGTCCTCGGTGCTTCTAGATAGGTAATGAACTACAATCTATAACCTGCTAATAATATACTTGATATATAAGCAGCAAAGGCAGAACATTTATTCAATTATATTAGTTTTGAAGATTATGTGTGCTTCTATTCTAATCAGGAGTATTTTTTCTGCTGTTTCATGCCTATGTCATGAGCCTTTCGCCTTATTTTCGTTATATATTTGTACTGGAATCATTTCCAATATGTTTAGTTTTCAGTATGGGATCAAGTAGCAAGACTAGATGTGGTGCTCATGTTTTAGTTTTTTTAAACATAAGCCTTAGGATCCAAACAGACGTACCAATACATGATCACCTATTTTGTGATCTCCTCTTTTGTCCAGCTTCTTCAGGTGGCAGAACATACATATTCCTCTAGATATCTGGATAGAATTGCCAGACCAGCTCTAGAGGAAACTTCTAACAACCTTCTACTTTTTCTTTCAGCAGTTCACTTTGAAAGAAAAAGAGATGGATACAGATTCAGACCCTGAAGTTCAGACCGGGGGTCTCAAGCCAGTCCCCAAGGAAGGTTTAATTCTACATGTCTAATTACTTCCCCTTACTTATTAATACAAATGTATGTTAATTATTTGTCAAATAATACATGGCCTTTGTTCATCTTATGCGCCAGCGGCGCAATGGGTGGAGTGAATGATTGTACTCGCCTCTGACACAGTGTTGTGCTTTGGTTCACCATGGAGTCCGCCGGCGAGCAGGCAGCTGCCCTCTGCATGGTTTCGTCGTCAAGGAGGACGTCGTATAGCAGCGTCATCCTCGAGGTACGTCCTGGCGACGTCGACTCGGCTCTCTCCTGCACCTTCTCCTTCCCCGGTTCTCTTACTGTTGCTGTGCTCTTGACACTGTTGTTCCCAACTTAAGCTTCTGCCACTTGGTTCTCAGCAGGAGAGGCACAACCTCCGCCACACCAAAGAGAAGGATGATGGCTTCCATGAAGAGATTTGTCGAAGTGACTATTGATGACCTACAGGTCTCAATCTTGATTTCCTTGTAGACTAAAAGCTGAGATGCCATGTCTTTGTGAGATGCCAATGCGATGATAATTTGATGCCTGTAGCAGTTTTTTATTTTCATCTGTAGTACCAATTTTCCTTGATTCTGTAGTACCAATTTTCCTAGATAGAGTGTTTTTTGTATTGTTTCGGAAACCCGTCCAGGCCAAAGCATCTGATCATTTTTATCAATTCTTTGATTTTTAGCATTTCATTATACATATTTCAGCTTATAAGTTCCCCCTTCTCCCTCTTTTTGCATGAGTCTGTTGTACTCATTATAATATATTGAAAATACTAATCTGAAGGCACAACCTTAGTTAAGCTTGAACTTGTTTGCTGAGTATATTGTAAATCTTTGTCACACATTCTGGAAAAATGGGGACTCTGCTTCCATGTCTTAGAAGTCAGTATCCTCTTCAAAGGTCGTGCTATTAGATGGCGCCTCTTCAAATTCACATTTGATCCTATGCCTATCAAGTTGATTTCGTCTTGCCGTACATATATTGCACTTTCAAGATGCTTGGGTGGAGAACTCAATGTGCTCTATGTATCTCACAATTTGTTTGTATCAAGTTCGTGTGAGACGGTCACTGTGAAGTAAATCGATAAGGCAGATGAATTACGCCACTTCTTAGTATGCTTAGCGATTATGGCTTCGTAGTTGACTCTTATGTGTTCTCACTTTTAGTATCGAACTGCATATTCAATGCCCGTCTTTTGTGGTCGGATGAACGCACCGAGCTTGATCTTGTCTTCTAATCTGATGTCGATCTTGAGATCCATTGTGTTTTACTTCTGTCGCAATTGAATGCTTCTTTACTTAATTATTATCATGTATAAGTACAAATGCTATACTTAGGTTCCTACTTACATGTTGTTACATGCTTCGGTAAAACATTGAGACCGGTACCCTCGCGCTGGACTGGGATCAGGTGACATGCACGGTGACATGCAGCCCAAATTCAAATTTAAACACTGCGAGAAAATCTGAAAAAAATCATGCATATTCATAGCACATATTAAGATAACCCCTAAAAATTTCAGATCAAAATTCAAAACATACATCGAGAAATAAAAAAGAGAAACTCAGATGTGAATAGTCTACAGAGAACCGTTCGGGAACTATTCATGACAGATTTCTCTTTTTTGTTTCTCGATGTATGTTTCGAATTTTGATCTGAAACTTTTAGGAGTTATCTTAGTATGTGTTGTGAACATGCATGATTTTTTTCAGATTTTTTCGCAATGTTTAAATTTAAATTTGGGTTGCATGTCACCGTGCATGTCACCGTGCATGTCACCGTAGCGCATGTCACCTGATCCCAGTCCCCTCGCGCCAGGGCGCGAACCCGATCTAGTCTAAATACTAATGTCACCGGAAGAATTGCAACCAGTCTGCATAACAACGTGGGTGGTATCAGCTACTTTTACTATGTGGGGTCCATATGATTTCCAAACAACGTGATACTATGTCATTTCATAGGTTTCATCCATTTTGCTAGTCGGTATTTGCGGCATTATTAGAGCTACAGATCCATGCCATAGTTGTTCATAGAGGCACAAAAACAACTTCTTTTAGGAACACAATACAAACGCATCCCTTATCCCTATGGGAATCTTCGAAAGTCGTAAGCAAATATTAAAATTAACAAAATCATGCAAACCCTTTGTAGTCTACGAAAATGCCGCCTCACACTGAACGAACAATGTTGGATCCATCATAAGGAACGTAAGAGCGTCTCCAACGCCGGCCCCCAAAACGAACATAGTATTCAAAACTACTACCCGCACGATACTGCTGCACGATCTTTGCACGACGTGCTAATTCAGCGGTCAGTGCCTTTTCTGAATCCTGTGCATGTCCGGCTGGATTTGAGTATCGTGCATGAATCGTTTGGCTCGTGTCGTGTGTATAGCACTGCTGCATAGTATTTGTCCGCCGACAGTGATCTTGCCCCAAAACTCCTCCCGCAATGCAAACTAATTCGAACATAATTCATGCAAACACCACGGAATTCATGCAAACAGACATAAGCTCGATATTAATTTACATAAGTCGGACAATATTTCTTCCATTCAACTACAACATGAAAAAGTCTAGACTAATTTGTAGCACACGGTGACCTTGTATGCCTGGTCGGGTTGACCTGCAGCACATCCGTTGTCGTTTGTGCTGCCGTCATCCTCATCGTAGTGGTCCTTCCAGTGAGGGAAGCGAGCGGGTCAGAACAACCCAGCCCGACCGCTGTCTGGTGCATGCGGAGGGTCTACTCGTGTTCCTCCTGCGTCATGCGGACGACCGCCTCGACCGACGTCAACCTTGACCCAGAGTCTTGCCTTTGCTCCTGCCAGCGGCGACGGGGGTGTCACTAAGCGACCATTCCTTCTCAATCTTGGAGAGCTCCCCATCGACGCGGAGTAGTCACCGCGTGGTCATCTCCGTGGTGATCATCAACCGGTCACTGGCCCAGGCATCCGTGAGGACCGAGGACGGCGCGATGTCAGACTTCAGGAGCGCCGCTAGGCGTGCCATGTTGCATTGCTTCGTTTGCGTCGCATCCCTAGCCGCCCTCCCCTCCACCACCACGATCTTCCGCGACAAGGAGCCGCCGCGGCCGCGGCCGCCAAGGTATTCATGATAGAGGGGGCACCTCGTCCTTCAAGGTTGCCGCGCCACACGTGGCGCGAAGGTGGCGCGAGCTCATCCATGCGGGTGTGCCAGCCGTGCGGCGGCAACGCCGGCTCCTCCTTCACGCGGTGTTTGATTTGGACATCGCGATTGCATCGGTGAGAGGGAGGCTCTGCCTTGATGCAGTGGCGAGGCGGCTCCGCCTTGACGTGGTGGAGCGGTGGCGAGGATGGTGCCGGACCGTGGTCCTTGAGCGACCGCTCAAGGAGGAACTCCGGGTGCACTGGGTACTCCTCATTGGTCATTGTGGTCTCCACGAGGAGCCGTGGCTGCGGCTCTAGCTCCTCCTCGTTGCCGAAGGAGAGGACGATCTCCTCCTTCACGAAGGAGCCAGGAGCCGTGGAGAACGATGGACTAGGAGAGGGACCGCGGGGGCTGCACGATTCAGAAGGAGATCCGGAGCCACCACCTACTGGCGCGGAGAACCAAGACTTTGACATCATCGACGATGGTGAGCGGAGACGGAGAGGAGCTGATCATTGGTGATACGGAGGAGAGGCTGTGAGCGGAGAGGAGATGTGTGGTGTGGATGGCGCCAGAGTTGTACTTAAATAGCCGCAGCCAGGCAAACGAACAGGCAGCCGACTTCAATGCGGCACACCGTCCAGAGTAGGCTTCTCGGTCGCCGCGTTGGCACTGAAGCGGCGCCGCCCGCTCTTCCAGTCTCGTCGTTTTGACCGGCATCAATGTCGTGGAGTCACGTCGGCTCTGGAGCTGCTTGACCGGCATGAATGTGCGGCAACCACTTCGTGCAGATTGGGTTTTGGTTGGGACGTAGCGTTCAGGCGCGTACGTGGCGGACGTCCGAACTCCCGCAAACCTCTCCTGGTTCGCGTCCGGTTTGCGGGATTTCGGACAGGCGGGGACGTCTGCGGACCGACGGGGTACTATGTTGGATGGCTTGCAAAGTCCATACACCTCAGTTCAGACATTTGTAGGCGTTTTGAGGGTTCACACTGAAGATGCCCTAAGTCTCACCTTGCACGAACAACATTCGCTTTGCTACACCATAAGGAATCTAACCATGTCATGACCCATTCATAACAACTTAGAAAGACTTTGGTGACACCATGAAAAGGAACTTTCTTGAAGTGAATTCGCTCTAATAATTCTTGTATTACTTAGGAAGTTTAAGTGTTAGAATCTCATCTTACGATGTCTATGACGCTCACTGGTCCAGAACCAAGCCACACTGCGGCCTGACATTGGGTTCTATCAAAGTTTGCCGTATACTATATTGACTAGCATAATTAGCAGTACGACCAATCTGAGTAATACAAAGAGTCAATTACATCACTGGTGTTAAAACTTGGCAAGAAAATTCAGTTTAATACTAAAACTTGCGGCATACATTGAACTAGTGCTATAACTTGGCTTCACCGTGCATATACGGTGTAAATCACGTTTTTGTACGAACATTGCTCTGACTAGGCATGTCAGCATGGCATGGGCCCGCTGTCAGTCACAGAACAAGGGAAAAACCTTCAGAAAATTTTCTTCTCACAGAAAAGACCCCGTGACTCATAAATAATAGAAAAAATTGTGCACAGTTGGGGCTCAAACAACTGACCTGCAGTACATCGGTGCGTGCGGCAAACCACGTGCTCCAGGATAGGTTACCATCCTATATAGATACATATTTCATAGTTTTAAAGCTTAAGATTTGCACTGATTTTGTTAAAAATGTACAGAGTATATATAAATTATAATCATGTATAAAAAACAGTATACGTATGATTATAATAAATTGCATTATAACAATAATCATGTGTTAATTTACACATAATATCCATATAATTAAAATATAAATTACAAACTATTCATGTAATAATGTGCATATATAGTAAAAATATATATTCAATAAATCCTTATGTAAGTTTAAATATTTTCACAGTATTAACAAAATATTAATACATTATATAAAGTATCCATGCTTTAAAAAGTTTCTATTTTTATGTATATTTTAGTAAATACTTATATAGTTTAAAAAAGTTCGTAGTTTGAACATACTATTCATGTAGAATATAAAAGAGTTCATGCTTTAAGAAACATATATATTATATAATGTAAAAATAGTTGACTGGGATTCAAACAAGGACATGTAGTAATCAGGTGCACGTGGGCACCACCCCACCCAGCATCGTTATTTTTTTCTAGAAATTTATAAAATATGTGTAAATTGTAATCTTATATTATACCTTCTTTCGAAAAAAGTTTGTCCCAAATGGATGTATGTAGCACCAATTTGGTGCAAGATACATTTATTTGAGGGACAAACTTTTTCAGATGGAGGGAGTATTTCCTAAATATATATCCATATAATTAAATTATAAACACGTAATAATTTGCGTATTCAACAAAATATCAAAGTAATTTCATATTTTGTATATATTTAAATAAATTATAATTTATAAAAGTGTTCATTTGATTTTGAAATTTAATTTAATAAGAACACATGATTACAATTTATAGATACTTTATAAAAGTTCTAAAAATAACAGTGCAAAATGGGCCTTAGGAACTTGAGTCTGCTAAATACTTTCAGGATATATAGCTGACGTATATAACAACTTTAAACAAACAAGTTTGCCTGTTGCGTAGACCAACCCGCTCTGTATCGAATTGCAGTCGGTCAGATTTTTGCACATTATTCATAGACCAACCCGCTCCAGGGTTTCCTGCGAGAAAAAAAAATTCCAAGACCCATGCAAGGACTTTTTGTGAGAAAAAAAATTCCTAGGGTTTTCCCGCAAAAAACAGGCCACAAGCACTGCCTCTCTCGTTTGGTGGCTGACACGGGCCCCATGCCATGATGGCACGTCTAGTCAGCACATTGTTCGTATACAAACACGTTTTGCACCATATATGCACGACAAAGCCAAGTTGTAACACCGGTTCAATGTATGCCGCAACTTTTAGCACTAAACTGACTTTTCACGCCAAGTTTTAGCACCGGTGGTGTAATTGACTCTAATACAAAAACTACATTGAGACCTTGTAAGATGTTGAGACCTACTCCCTCTGTTTCCAAATATTTGTCTTTCTAGCCATCTCAAATAGACTACAACATACGGATGTATGTAGACATATTTTAGAGTGTAGATTCATTCATTTTACTTCGTATGTACTACTAGTTATTTGTTAAAATCTCTAGAAAGACAATTATTTAGGAACGGAGGGAGTAGTCGTTAATCTATGGCAAACTGCGGTAGAACCCAACGTCAGACCGCGGTGTGGCTTGTTTTTGTTTCTAGTCTAGCGGGCGTCACACACATTGTAAGACGAGATTGTAACCCTTAAAATTCTGTCCGTAATACAAGAAGAATTATTATCCAAAAAACATGCATGTACAGAAAATTAAGCCGACAAGTGATCAGTGCTTGAAATGCGCCATGATGGCGTCCCTGTCCCCAGCCTCGGCGACGTACACACCGAGAAATTCGCCGTAGGAGTAGGGCCTGTACAGAGGGCCCTCGCCTGCGTCCAGCACCAGCTCCTGCGCCGGCGCGACGGTGCACCAAAGCTCGGGCCACACGAACGAGGCCAGCGAGGTCCGCGCGACGCGCGCGCCGGTGACGACGCGGTGCTCGCCGCTGCGCAGGCGCCCGTTGCTGACCACCTCCATCTGATGCCCAAAGTTGAGGACCAGCGCCCCCGGCGCGGCGTCCACGTCCACCCACATCGTTCCTCCGCCGCCTGCGTCACCGTCTTCGTGGAGCAGCATCTGCAGGCCACCGCCGACGTTCTCCATGAGCACGGTGACGAGGCCGGGGTCGCAGTGCGGCGCGATGCCGAGGGTGACGCTCGGGTCCGGGCACGGCGGGTAGTGGTTCACGTTCATCATCGCGCCGCCGCTGAGCGACCCTCGAAGTGCTCCTCGCCGAGCCCCAGCCCGACGGCGGCGAGGCGCAGAACGCGCCGCGCCGCTGCCATCACGGCGGCCGTGTACGGCTCCAGCGCCACCCCGAGCCCGCGCGGGTTGTCCGGCCACTCCGGCGGGTGGCAGCCGAGCTTCAGGCAGTCCCGCCAGTACAGGAACTCCTCGCCGGCGCCGTTCCGGACGCTCGTGTGGAACCGCGGGAGCTGCTTACCGTCGGTCGAGTAGTACGCCATCTTCTCATCCGCCGGCAGTCCAAAGAACTCCTCGGCCGCGCGCATCATGGCGCCCATTACATCCTCCGGCACGCCGTGGTTGACCACCTGGAAGAAACCGAACTCCGCCCCGCGCGGATGATCTCCTCGGCGATCCTGCCGTCGTCGTCTCCGCCGAGATCAACTACAGGCAGCATCGGCGGCGCCACCTTGCCATTCCCGGAATAAGACGGCCTCTGGTGCACGGGGAGTATGTAGCGTCCAGGCACTGACTGGTGGGCGGCGCCATTGGAGAGAGGCTCCGCTGCCATCTCGAGCTACAGCTTTGCTTGACTTGCATATGCCGATCAGTTCTTCATCTGCAGCACTTTATGCTGAAATTAGTGGTGAAGAAAATTTCAGAGAACATTTGACTTTTGATTGGAACCAATGCATACCTTTTTTTTATAGTTTTTGGCCGGCTTTTAAATAATTGGCCGGCTAGCTAGCTTGATGCAATTGTGGGCAAACAATAGTGTGAGCATGAGTATTGTTCTTGGTGGTAGGTTCTCTTTTCTTTGGAGGTGGCTAGTTGTGATTTATTTAACTGAATGGTCCAAATGTGGCTAGTTGTGTACACTTTGGCATCCTCATTTTTTTAACAGAGAGGAAGGGACCCGAAGGTCTCAAAAGATGGTATATTAGGCCCTTCGCATGCCAAAATCAGTACCAAATTCACTTCTTATTGGCATCGGTTGCTCAGTCCGTGTCATAAAAAAATTTCTGAAAACCAGAGCAAGTAGCTGCTTTGATGCCAAATTCATCGAGGCAATTTTTTTCTTGAATACGCACGAGTGTGCGTATCATATATTAAAGAAGAAAGGGGAAGAGCCCTCCACAGTTATATTACATTATTACCGGTGTTACATCGCCATCCGCCTACGCATTAAACCGACTACTCACCGTGTGCCCACTCCGATGCCCCTATGAAGGCCACTGCAAGGTCTCCTCTCAAAACGCCCGCCTGCATCCAAGCTCTACTCACGCTTCCTATTCGGTCCATAAGGCGTGTAACGCTTACATTCGCCCCGTCGAACACTATGGTGTTCCTGTGCTTCCATAGCTTTCACAGGGTGAGCAGACATACGATGCGAATTGTTTTCGCGTTACGCCCGGGTGAGCCGTGCCTAGTGCACCAGTCCTGCAATGTCTCTCCTGCCTGCGGCGCACCCGCTGGCATGCTGAAGGCCGAGAAGATGCGGGCCCAAACCTCCCGTGCCAGCACACACTCCACAAGTAGGTGGCCGATCTAATTCACCGAGGCAATAAAGATCCATATCACTCGTTCTTTTCGTGTGAACCAACTGCGGTGACTACCTCCGCTTCGTCCACCATCTCCGATGAGCTCTCCGCTGCTTGCCTCAAACGCTTGACTCCAACGGCCCTCGACCACCATCCTCTAGCCATGAACTTCGCCCTTGCACACGAGCTCGGCCAGCCTGCGCACCACCTCTGTGTGCCCTGACACCAACAACTCCTGTCGCAAGCTCGACCTGTCCGCGACCACAACCCTCTAGCTGTGACCTCCGCCCTTGGACGCTAGCCTGGCCAGCCCACACATCACCAATGCACAGCTCGACGCCGGTAACCTTTGTCTAAGGTCAACCCGCTTTGCCCCGTCTACTCTCCTCCTCAAGGTCGTCCTGCTCGCGAATTCCACTTACTCCGCCCGTTTCTGGCTGCACAAGCTTGGCGTTGAGGAGGATGACATACATGGATGAGCAGTCCCGTGTGGATTTGGAAAGAGATATGAATCAAGTTTCTGATTTGGTTTGGATAGATGAAGGGGATTCTTCTGGGGGAGAGGAAGAACTCGGCCAAGGCACCTGACAGTAGGTCAATGATATAATTTTTGCATGGGTTCGCCTTCTTTGATCAAGCGGTGCCCTCCGTTTGAAGCTGTTGCCATAAATTTTTCATTTGGGATCAGTGGTGATGCGGCACCTTTTTCCAGCAATTTGGCACTGATAACATAATGGAGGGCCTTATAGTATAAAAAATGTCACAATATTAAAAAAGATCTTTGAAAAAATAGCAATTACGTGCATGTCCTTCCTTTTTGCAAATAGAATCATAAAGATAAAACCTAGATTGCAATGTGGTCCTACTGCATCTTACAACCTTTTCTGGCCAAAAACTTGCCAGCATAGAGCGAGGGGAAGAGGGCCTCACCATGGAAGGTAAAAAAAAGCTCAACTAAACCAATTACTTCTTCGATATGTTGTTCCAGCAGTGGAGGTCAATGTAGTGGTAGAAGATCTGGCGATGAGCTTGCATGCCAGCTTCCAAACCCGTGAAACGACAAATCCCATAGGGGGGGGGGGGGGGCGGGGGCACTTCGCCCTATTCCTATTCCTGCACCGTCATCACCATAACATAACCGATTCTTACCAATGACAACATCTGTGCGCCACAAATATCCTCCAATTATAGTTATGTTTTGGTCAGGTCAGATCCTGTTCTGGTCATGGACAAGCAAAAGGAGAAAGAGGCAAATTTGACTTTCCGTGAGCGCCCATGTTGTGAAAGGTCAATTTTTTTTTTTGAAGTATGTCCGAAATCAGTTTATTTTTAAGTGTCGGAACGAAACTTTGGGCTTAAAGTTCTTTTTACAGCACTAAAGACGTTTTTCTATTGTGTGTGCTACAGTATTTTTTCATTCAGATTAATTTTTTCTCCGAGTCTTTTCATTCAGATTAAGATTTTTTTTCTTTTAGACAATTCATTCAGATTAAGTGTGTGCTGCAGTGGATATTTTATTTTTTGAGAAAAAGTGTGCTGCAGTGGATGGTTATTTGTGTGGGCAACGATCTGCGCCGGTGCGCCGGCCCAACTGTTGGGCCGGTCGCACCGCGACCGTTGGATCTTGAGCGCGTGGGCCGTTGGATCCGGCTGAAGAAAACGATTCGCCCTATCATCTTCTACCTCGCGCCGCGGCGCCGCGCCTCCTACTGCCCCTGCCGCTCGAAGCGTTGCGCTGCCCCTCCCCCCTCCCCTCCCCCGCCCCCGGTCGTCCTCGTCTTCGTGCTCGTCGCCGCCGGTCGCCGTAGCCGCTCGTCGTCGCTGCTGCAGCAAAAAATGCTTCAGATGCATAAAAAAAAATGGGGGCCGTTGGTTCCAGCAATGGCAGGGGCGCTTCTAGCACACACAAAATGCGTTCCTCGCCATTGCCACGGTGTCGTGCTCTTAGCATCACCAGTAGTCACCAGTTGCAAACAAAAAATAGCACTGATTTCCAGCAAATCTAATGGCGGTTCCAGCAAAAATTCTGCGGATGTCACTGTTTGAAGCAAAAAATCGGCGGTTCGGCCAAAAAATGAAGCCACTTCCAGCAGAAAAATTCAGTGCGGTTGTAGCAAAAAACGCGTCGTCGTCGTCATCGCCGGTTGTAGCTCGCCGTGAAGGGTCGCAACAAAGTGAGTCGCTGGTTGTAGCAAACGATGCCGCTGGTTCCAGCAAAAATGACATCGTCGCAGGTTCCAACATTTTGGTTGAAGCTTTCTCGATCTCTTGTAGAAGCTTTTTCATCTGCGGAATGAAGCTTTTTCATCTGCGGGATGAAGCTTTTTTTTAAACGGTTGCAACTTTTGTAGTGTCTGGTTGAAGATTTTCAATCTCTGGGTTGAAACTTTTTCATCTGCGGGATGAAGCTTTTGTTAAAACGGTTGCAGCTCTTCATGTGTTCCGAGTCTGGTTTGAAGCTTTTTTATTTACTAGATGTAGCGTTTTGCTGCAACAGTAGTAGATTTTTGCTACCACCGGCGATTGAATTTGCTACAACCGGTTCTAACAAAAAATCACCGTGGGGTGTAGTCTGCCATGGCTGGGGAGGCTCGAGCGCTGCAAGGTCTGGTGAGGCGCGGCCGGGGCGGATTCCAGGGAGAGGCAGATGGGCGGATTCTGGGAAGAGGCAGAGGGGTAGTAGTCCGGCGAGGGGCGGCCGCAGGCGGACGAGATCCGGCGAGGGGCAGCCGCAGGTGGACGAGACCCGGCGAGGCGCGGCCGCACGCGAACGACATCCGGCGAGGGGCGGCCGCACGCGGACGACAAAGCGCTCTTCTCTGGCGGCGGCGGTCGAAGGAGCCCGCTGGTCGCCTGGCCGACGATGGTGCCCGCCGGCCTGGTGCCCTCTCAGACGTGTCGGCGAGAAAGAGGGAAACCGGCCGAATCGTTCTGCCGGTGCCCTGGCCCCAAACATTTTCCTATTTGTGTTGGGCTCTACTCCCTCCGTTCGGAATTACTTGTCTTGGAAATGAATGTATCTAAAATTAAAATACATCTAGATACATTCATTTCTGCGATAAGTGCGATAAGTAATTCCGAACGGAGGGAATACATCTTAAGAAAATTATCTGTGTGAAGACATGGGCCGTGTGGATCGCTGGGCTTGGTCAGGCCTGGTTTCGGACTGGGCAGAATCTCCCGATCCGCCCGGGACTCCGCCTCGCCTCGCCGATGGGTCACACAGCGGCGGCGGCGAAGAAGGGGTCGGTGTCCGCCGTCCGTCCGCGAAAAGCAGGCGTACGCCACGGCGACCCCGTGGCGCGCGCTTCCGCGCGTGTGTGGAGCCAATTTCAACTCTTAGCTCGAAATGGCGAGAAACCTAGAGCCCAAGCCGGAGCAGGATGAGCTCCGCCGCGCCGCCCTGCCGGGCTTTGGACCCCGGGAGCACCTCCGTCCGCAGCCTCCGGTACCTGCCTCCGGTCTCCGCCGCACAGTCGTAGTCGTAGAATATCATGGCCGTGCGATGCATTTGGATTTGGTAGTACATGGTAGTTGACTAGTTTTGTCTTAGACTGGTGCACGCCATTGACTTCAGCAATTTGGTTGATGCGTACAAAACTATGACAGCAGCATCTTGATAGATGCCTACAAAAAGAATCTGCCCTTTTGTCATGCCGCCACCCTTATTCTATGGTTGTTCAACGATCCACATTCGTTGTGTCGTTTGCGATGCTGTTTTCATAGCTACAACCTGACTTTGTTGCATCCGCTCCAAGTCTACATCTGAGCATATTATCATATAGTAGCAGTAGCCAGTAAAGGTTTGGTACGAGTCCGTCCCTCGGTTTCATTTGTGGGACTATGGAATAATCTGTATATATCCCTTTGTTTCACAAGCTTAAATTTGTGAGAAGTAGCTTGTGCAGTTGAACTTGTGTTGACTTCAGTGAATTTAGTCCTAGAGAATTCTGAAGACATTAGTTCAAACCTGCCTAGATGTATTATATTATGATGACGGGTTAGTTGTGGTGCCATTTTTCAAGTGCTTACGTTTTAGCCCAGTCTAAATTGTTCGAACAAGATTGCTGTCGCTATCACCTGTGATTATAATCTGCATCTTTTTATTTATTTATTTTAAACATCCATTACTTCATGCTGAGTTGTGGCAATCAGGCGTTATGACTTTTTGGCTGCTGATGGTATCGACTGCTATCCTCTATTAATCTAGGGAAAATTGGAACCATGCAACAGCAAAGCTATCACTTTTGAATTGCTGTACCTGAGTATGACATTCCACTACAACATCCAATGGCATACTTCATAACAGCAAACTTTGGAGGGGCATGCGTACCAATCCCAATTTCCCATTAATCTACGCTATATAGTTTTCAGCGATAAGGATGGCATTGTCATTAGGTTCTTTCGGGTTAGCTTGCCAAACCTACCTATCACCTAACTTTGTTCCTATTAAGAACTTCATACTTCTTGCTTGCAGAAATATTTCATTCCATCACCAAGACTGTCACTCATTGATTGTGTTCTTCTTTTATGTGGATAGCATCATCAACAGTCCTTTCCTGTGATAAATAAGTCCAGTATTAAAAGGGGTCTCATAGTTCACCCATTTTGCTGGGTCTTCTATATGTGCATTCTTCTGTCGTAGAATGTGCTTCAGAGGAGATACAGCCGGTGCTGTTCTGGCGAAAAAGGAGGCAAAGCCGCTCATTCTATAACTCCTCTACAGTCCACACAGAGTCACAGTGCTCAAATCTCTTGGGTGTTATGGATACAGGTAAGGTTCTTTATTATAGCTGTAATCTTCATTCGTTTGTTTGGAGAGATTATTCGCTTTGGAGGCTTTGTGGAGGGACATGGCAGTAAGTGCTCCTGGGGAAAACATATTATCCTTTTGTCAAGAAGATTTCTGTTCTCGGAGTAATCAAATTATGCTTTGCCTCCCTGACCCTAAGGATTACAATTTCATGGTTTTTAGGTGTCTTTTGTGATCGATATACTTCAGGCAGAAAAGGCTGTTGCCTTTACATCTCTAGTTTAGTCAGTTAGAAAACAGTCACACTATAAGAGGACTAGAGGAGCACCAGATGGTAATGCCAAAAACAAATACAGGTCTACTCTGAGTAATCGTTGAGTAGCTTCAGCCTTCTATTTATGCCCTTACAATGATTTTGGTTCTGTAAAATCTTCCATCTTCAGGAAAATTCTATGCATCTGCTCCAATATGTCACACTGTTTTTTTTATAGCATATAATTATCTCCCATATCTGAACGACAATTTGCATTCTTGTTGTCTGCTTCTGTTTGGATATGCAGTCATGTTGATAGTACCCACTGCCGATTTTAGCCAAGAGGACTCCATGGCATCTAGCAAGGCCATAATGGAGCGTCAAACAGCTCGCAGGGCCCCAACCAATATGACACAGATACTGGAATCTCTATTTGCCAGTGTCAACCTTGCTAAAGACCTCACTATAAGGTGCAGAGGAAGAGCGCTGCAACTCACAGATGATGAGATGCAAAGCATAGCACATGACCTGGAGAGTGTCATTCAGAACATATGTGATCATCTTGGCAGGATACCAGCATCAGCACTTGGCAACAATGCTTACACTGACGTGGCAATGAAGTCAAACTCAAGGAGGCGCTACACCGATGTTGCTATGTCCATGAATGCAGTGACAGACATGCCCAATAGGAGGTCTGTCTACGAGAGTGACATGCCGAGGCTGGTGGACTTTCTGCAGGGAATGTACCATGAATCACATGAATTTGGCGGGCAGACGTTTAACTCTCTCCCAGAGGTCACGGAATATGTTGAGCCTCTGTATGATGGATTCTTCTGTCCACTGACAAAAGAGGTGATGACTGATCCTGTGATGACAGAGGGCGGTGTGACATATGACAGGAGAGCCATAGAGGAGCATTTTGGGAGGTCTGCAGACAGTTTGGAACCTGTCTGCTGCCCTGTCACAAAAGCTCCATTGCAGAGTAAGGCAGTGATGAGTAATGCTTCCCTGAAGAGTGTGATTGCAGAATGGGGAATGAGGAATGAGGCAATGCGGATTAGAGTTGCGCCGAACTGCACTCTCTTTGTCGACTACTGAGGCTATGGTGCTCGAGGCCATACATGAGCTGAAATCGCTGGCCAAGCTGAGGGTGAAGAACAAGGAGCTGATGCATAAAATTGGTGTCACCAAGGTCCTATCACGTTTGTTGGACAACCACAATGAACAGATTCGGCTTGACACATTGGAGCTTTTGTCCTTGTTAGTTAAGGATGAAGAAGGAAGGGTAAGAAGGAACTTTTTGTCCCTACGTAAACTCATCTGCAATTTAGAATAGCATACGCAAGTACATAACTGATCGGCTGCTTGGCACCAAGTTTGTGCTGCATATTATAATGGAATTTTAACAATTGCTTCATATTACAGGAAATCGTTGGAAAAACCAAGGCCATTGCCAGGGCAGTTAAGCTACTGTCAAGTAGTACTATTGATGAAAGGCACGCGGCTGTCTCTTTCTTGCTAGAGCTTTCAGAGTCTCAGTTATTGCTGGAGAATATTGGGTCAACTGCTGGAAGTATTCTGATTCTCACCACAATGAAGATTAATGATTCTGATGATTCAGTTGCTGCTGAGAAATCTGGAGCAGTCCTCAAGAACCTGGAAAAGTGTCCAAAGAACATCAAGTACATGGCCGAAAGTGGCTACCTAGAACCTCTTTGGAGTCATCTTGTTGAAGGTATGCCTCTGAAGAAATTTCATAACTCTGTTTTGGTTCATTAAAGTGTGTTATGCTAGTTAAGCACAGTAAGAGAGCATATTTGCTATTGTTTTCTTTCAAGTCTGATTGTATTTGAACCACCTAGATTTTCAAAAAGTATAAACCCTCTTGTCATTTAATAGTTGTTCCACTACAGCTGCACATGTTAGGATTGCCTCAACTTAACATCCCAAATAAGGGTTTTAAGACTCAGGGCCTCTTGATCCTATAATTAATTGAACTTTAAGCTGACATGAAGATTCCAAAACAGGTCCAGAAGAGGTGCAGATGGAGATGATCAGCTACCTAAGCGAGTTGGTCCTATACCAGGAAGTCACCATTGAAATCACCGAGAGCACGTCGGGCGTCCTCATCAAGATGGTGCGCAGTTGCAACACAGTGGTCCATAAGGCAGCACTTGATGTGCTGGTCCAGCTTTCCTCGCACCACCCCAACAGCAAGGTGCTCGTTGAGGCAGGTGCTGTCCTGGTCATGGTCGAGGAGCTTTTCATAAGGAAGATAGATGACGAACCCGAGAGCTACAAGGCCAAGGCTGCCACCGCCCTAGCCAACATCGTTGAGTCCGGCATTGATCCAGACACCACCGTGGTGAACAAGGAAGGCCACGTCCTCACATCCAAGTATTGCATCTACAACTTTGTGTGCATGCTCAAGTGCTTCGTACCCGACGACTTCAACCTCAGCATCATCCGCCTACTGATCGCGCTCACCGCATTCGCCAAGCCCCTGGATGTCATGGTCTCAGTCGTCAGGGAGAACCACCGCGGCCATGCCATTGTGGAGCTCATGAGCTCCCCAATGGAGGCGCTTAGCATTGCTGCGACGAGGCTGCTCATTACTCTGTCCGCGCACATTGGCCACACCATCGTCGAGAGGCTCTGCAAGACGCAGGGGCAGCCGGGCAGGCTAGTCAAAAGCATCAGCCATGCCAGGCAAATCACCGAGCGGCATGCTGCTTCGGTGACACTCCTCTCAAGGCTACCACACCGAAACATCTCGCTCAACCTTGCGCTGGTGCAGGAGGGCGCCTTGCCGGTTCTACTGAGCGGGATAGAAGAGATGCAGAGCAGCGCAAAGAGAAGGAGCAGGTACGCTGTACAGTACATGGAGGGTCTGGTGGGCTCGCTGGTGCGGCTCACCGCGACGCTGTACAACCCGACCGTTCTGAAGGAAGTGATGGACCACAGCTTGGCCTCGGTGCTGACTGAACTCCTCGCCGGAGCTGCGGGAAGCGCTGAGGTGCAGCGGCTCGCCGCCGTGGGGCTAGAAAACCTCAGCTACCAGTCCATCAAGCTGTCGCAGATGCCGCCGGAGGAGGACCCACGGCCAAAGAAGAAGACAATGCTGAAGCGCCTAATGACCACAAGGGCGCAAGGCAACAAGACCCTCCAACACCAACAACCCGTCTGCCCGGTGCACCGGGGAGTCTGCTCCACGGTGACATCCTTCTGCCTCCTCGAGGCCGGGGCCGTCGAGGTTCTCCTCGGCTGCCTCGAGAGCGACAGCCCCCGGGTCGTGGAGGCCGCGCTGGGAGCATTGTGCACGCTCGTCGACGACCGGGTGGACGTGGAGAGGAGCGTGTCCGCCCTCACGGAGCTGGACGCCCCTCGGCACGTGCTCGGGGCGCTGAGGCAGCACAGGGAGAACGTGCTGTGGCACAAGTGCTTCTGCATGGTGGACAAGTTCCTAGCGCACGGCGACGACCGGTGCGTGAGGGAGGTGACCGGGGACAGGGTGCTGCCGGCGGCGCTGGTGAGCGCCTTCCACAAGGGCGACGCCGGCGCCAAGCAGGCCGCGGAGGGCATCCTCACGCGGCTGCACAGGATGCCCGACTACTCGGCGACCTATATGTCCGTGGAGATTTAGTGACTCCTTGTCATACTTACTGCTGGTGATCGATTAAAACAGAAGCATGTTGTATACTTACGGTGTTTAATTGCTCGTTTCATTTCCATCACTGTGAATTTGTGAACCTCTGGTTCTTGTATATATGCACATCAGCACATGCGAATCAACGAATGAGTTTTTTGTAATGTGGGGCTGAGCACCCCCTCTATTCCTGTATGCTCCGCTGCTCACTGGCATGCCATGTTGTTACAAGGCCCGGTGAGCTGTTGTGATCTTTATGCTGTCACTTTTCTACGCAAGCTTTACGGTATTCATGAAAAAAGAATTTTTGTGATGGAGATGGAAGGATTGAATTGCTAGTGTGATTCACTAGCAGATAAAAAAAAATGAGACCAACCCTTGTTGGTGTTTATTTATAGGAGAAACTCCATGAGCACCACGCGTCAAGCCGGGACTTGAACTCCGGTGGGCTGGCAGCAACCTCAGCTGCCCAGCCAACGGGTTGACGCCCCATCCTCAGATTCACTAGCAGATAATGAAAGCTCACAAAATGTAGACCCGCGAACAGATAATGCATAACAAAATCACTAATGCAGAATCCATTCTTATTTCTATGAAAAATGAGCTCTTTTCTCCTCTCTTTTTTTGAAAAGAATATCACTGGTTTTTCTTTTCTGGGAAGAATATCTCACAGTTTTTTTAGGGGAGAATATCTCACAGGTTTTTTTTTTGACTTTTTTTTAGACAATATCTTACAGGTATAAGAGCGGATGGCGAGCTGGCCCAGTTAAGTCGAGCGGATGGAGAGCTGGCCCAGTTAAGTCCAAAGTCGTAAGCCCAGCCCATTTATATCTTGGACGACCCCCCATCCTGCCGATATGTACCGCAGAGGCAAACCCTTGTCTCCTCCAAACCTTGAACCCTAGCCGCCGCCAGCGACAACTTAGCGGAACACCTCTCAGATCTCTAGCTTTTGCTTCTTTTTCGTCTGTTCATCGCGTTTGGTTGCATCTTGGCCACTTTTGAGTGCTGGTTGCTAGAGCACATGCTTTTCTTTCTATTGTTTCTTGGATTTGATGGTTATGTTATGGTTAACTCGCACCATTAGCCCCCTGCGCTGTTGAGGTTTGGAGCAGGGAAAACTGCGGGAAAAGGGTATCTATGGGTGCAAAATCAATCCAGTTGGTCAGGGGCTATGTTATTTCTGTGGAAGCCAGCGATTTTCCTCGGAATCAATTTTTCTGTCCACATTCACCTTGGTGTTCTGTAGTTTGGATTCGCTTAGTATGTTTTAGATCGATTTTGTCGAGCACATGATGATGTTACAGTTGTTTAGAAGCGAAATGAAGAGGCGAAATCATCTGAATTTATGCTGTGGATATTACCTACATGGTCTTCAAAGTTCTCTGATCGCTTCATGTTCAAATCTCATGTGTAGCTTGATGTGTTTTGCTTACCTGATTTCTGCTACATGCACCATAGAAGCAAAATTCGGAAATCAACACATCTGAAGTTTTGCTTACCTGATTTCTGTTAGATGTACTATAGCCAAGGAAATCAACACATCTGAAGTCTACTACTGTGGATCTTATCCAATTGGTGCCTATCTAGATTTACCTTTGAATTTTTTTCTTATCTTCATTGCAATATGTGTACACTCTTGTTGCCGAGGGAAAAATATGCATGTTCTAAGTTGTGAAGCAATATGAGAATTCATGTGATCTGAAGTATCTGATGCTGATACATCCGTATATGGTTTCAAAGTTCTCTGATTGCGTACTTGCGCGCACAGCCCTCTTATCCAATTGGTGAGAATATCTAGGTTTACTTGACATTTTCTTTTCTTTGCAAAATGATTCATTCTTTCTTGAAACTTGATGTTGACCGAGGATGAAAATGCATGTTTTATGTGTGTTTGCACAGTTCGTAAGGAAGTGAGAATTGTTGCACCTCTGCTTTGTATGCCCTGCTCTCTGACTGTGTTTGTGGGGTATTTACATTGGTGCAAAAAGGAAAAGCTGCTCCTCGGAGTAGCAGCGGCCAGACAACCGTAGAGATAGATCCACAGATGAATGGCTAATCTGCTGCTTGTCTACTAATTCTATCTCACATTTCTAATGATTATTTTCCTGTATTTTAGAGACATAGGGCAATTTAGCATTGCACAAATATCCAGTATGTAGTGTCTGTTGCACCTGTGTTGTAATTGCCCTACTTACTTGCGGTGCTAGTAGGATATAACACTGGTGCAGAAAGGAAAAGTTGCTCCTTGGAGCAGCAGCGGCCAGACAACCGTAGAGATAGATCCACAGATGAATGGCTAATCTGCTGCTTGTCTACTAATTCTATCTCACATTTTGAATGATTATTTTCCTGTATTTAGAGACATATGGTAATTTAGCAATGCACAAATATCCAGTATGTAGTGTCTATGTTGCACCTGTATTGTAATTGCCCTACTTACTTGCGGTGCTAGTAGGATATAACACTGGTGCAGAAAGGAAAAGTTGCTCCTTGGAGCAGCAGCGGCCAGACAACCGTAGAGATAGATCCACAGATGAATGGCTAATCTGCTGCTTGTCTACTAATTCTATCTCACATTTTGAATGATTATTTTCCTGTATTTAGAGACATACGGTAATTTAGCAATGCACAAATATGCAGTGTGTAGTGTCTATGTTGCACCTGTGTGTTGTATTGTCCTACTTTCTTGCCATGCTAGTAGGATATAACACTGGTGCAGAAAGGAAAAGCTGCTCCTTGGAGCAGCAGCGGCCAGACAACCGTAGAGATAGATCCACAGATGAATGGCTAACATGCTGTTTGTCTACTAAATCTATCCCACATTTCTTGCCTGCAACGATTGGCATGTTTGCTCTAATATGCTTGTCAAGATAGCTGTGCATTTTGTCTCAAAATGCTTGTTGTTTCAAATATATATATATATATATATATATACATGTATATATATATAGTAACGCTAAACTAAGCTTGAGTGTAGAATAGCTTATTCTACACCCCTAGTAACGTTCTATACAAAATATAGTAATGTAACATGTAAAATATAGTAAATTTTTTGACCATGTAAGAAATCAAAAACTTGGATAGTAAAATATATATCTCATAATTACTACATTTTACATAGCGTTTTACTAGATTTTGTACATACCGTTACTGGGGTGTAGAATAAGCTATTCTACACTCACGCTTAGAATAGCGTTACCCTATATATATATATATATATATTCGTTGGTGTTCACTTGTGCATTACTGCACCTTTAATTTGTACATTTCTGCTTTCTTGTTAGTTGGCAGGATTTTCGTATGACAGTACTGATCACACAATCCATGAATGAATAAATCAAAGTGCAGCAGAACCATTAGATTGACTATTGTACATAAATTGTAACAAAATTTTTTATGTAGAGTAGTTCTGTTCTTATTATGATTGTGTGATGTTAAACATGGTGCACAAATGAAATGCTCCATACATCCATATATGGTCTTCAAAGTTCTCTGATTGTTGTGTTTACATCTTACTGATGTCTATGAGTCAAAGTTTACAGTGTTTTATGTGGTTGAAAAGCAAAGTGAGGACTGAGGAGATTATATGATCTGAAGTATCTAATGTGGATACAACCATACATGGTCTCCAAAGTTCTCTGATTGTTTCTCATAACTCTTTTCTTCCTTCTTGATGTTACCCGATGAAGAAAAAACATGTTAAAGTTGTTATGAAGCAAAATGATATCCATACACGGTCTTCAAAGTTTTCTTATTGGTATTATTTTCTTCCTTTGTTGGTGGATATATCTTTTCAGTGTGTAATGGTGATGTTTGAGTTGAAGTTTCAGTGCTTTATGTAGTTGAAAAGCAAAATGAGGAGATTATATGATCTGAAAGTATCTGCTGTTGATACAACCATACATGGTCTTCAAAGTTCTCTGATTGTTTATTGTAGCTTGTACCTACACATGCTGGTATTTGTTTCTTTTTTGTGGCAATTTTTTGTGTGGCAATTTTTTTTATGTTGTATGATGATTCCTGTATAAAAAAAGTGTTTTATGCCACATTCAGAAGCAAAATGAGGACGTTATATAATCTGAAGTATCTAATGTTGATACAACCATACATGGTCTTCAAAGTTCTCTGGTTGCTTCTCATGAATTGTGCTCTTTGTAATCCCTTTTTGCTGCTGCTGCTGCTGCTGCTGAATTAGCTGCCGAAGCTGCTGAGCTGCTGCTGAATTGTGCCAAACAAATATTAGCATATCACATCGTTTTTCTTCTTTTATCTTTATTAAAGGGAAAGTATGGCACTCTTTTCCTTCGCTTTTTCTTGCTTTGCATAACTAATCGATTCAGAGATTATCGGTTATCACAGGTTGAAAAATGGCAATTATTTCTCTGATGCAAGTAACCTGTCATTTTGAATAAGTTTGCATACGTTCTGTGGAAGGTTGACAGAAGGGTATATTTGTGTGTTCATCATGCTGACAAGCTTGCTACAATGCTGCCATTGTACTTGGTTTTGAATGTCTAATTCCCAGGTGGTAGGAAGATCTTGTGATGGTAAGACACTGAGGCAGGATGCTTAGCGATGACATACATAAAATTATTTCTGTATTACTTTGACCTGGTGTATGAGTTTTTTTTAGTACAGTTGTATTACTTTGGTGCAATGTAAATGAACCATTTCCAATTGAAATATATTGATTTTTATGTGTGCTGTGACTAAGCAGAACATCTGGATGTTAAAAAGTTAACCTTGTTTATGTTTGATCTGAGACGAACTACATGTTGTTGACCGGTATAGGGGCCTGGCCCATCCCACTGTTGGCATAGGGCCCATCCCGTGTGTATCTGACCTAGATGAGAGCACCAGACACCTGTCTCGAGAGGTGCGTGAGGAGAGAAGTCTTAGCCGCCACTCGCCTATACACATGGGTATTCTCCCGATTCAACATGGTATCGAGCCAGGTTGCGGCGGTGCCGGCGTAGTCGCTCGCCGGCGAGGCGGTGGGGCCTGGCGGGGTCAGGCGGGAGGGGCCTGCTCGCGCTGCTGTGGCAGGGTAGTTGCACGGGGAACATGGTATCGAGCCAGGCGGGAGGGGCTGTGTGGAGCGCGCGACGGAGGGGCGCTGGAGCTACTAGAGCCGGAGAGGAGAGGCGGCTGCACGGGGGACTCGTGCGGCGGAGCCTGAGAAGAAGCTGCGGGCAGGTCAAGTTCCCCTACTGCGGGCAAGACTAGATCCTCTACTGTTCTGTCGTGCCGCTGCTGCTGAATTAGCTGCCGAAGCTGCTGAGCTGCTATTTCCGCTGGTTGAAGAGAAGAGGAGTGTTGTACTGGTGCTTGCTGTTGGTTGTGCTCCTGCTGAGGGCTGCTGCTGGGACTGGACCAAGGTCCTCTGCTCGTCTGCAGCTGCTGAACTGCAGGTGCTGCTACTGTTGTGGTTGATTTATTTTTTCTCTGCTGCTGGTTGAAGAAGAGGGGAGGCTGAACTCACTGCTGCGCTAGAGAAACTTGCGCAGCTCATGAATGCGAAAGCTGTCGAGGGGTTGCCTCTTGCAAGTGGCACCATCGTTGTGCCCCACGGGGATCAGGTGTTCAAGCTTGAGCTCATGCCAAATGATGTCAAGCTGAATGGTGTGAGGAGCTACCTGAGCTGGTCGAGGCGGGCCTTGTTGATCTTAAAGACAAAGGGCCTGACAGAGTATAGTATGTTCTTGGAACGGTTGAAGAACCGGCTGACAAGGATGGAAGAAGTGGAGTGTTACCGACTCACTGATTTTGGCATGGATGTTGAACTCCTTGATTCCAGCCATTGCAATGTCTGTTGAGGCATTGCCAACTGCTTCTGCCATGTGGAGCATGCTGTCCACGAGATATTCCGGTAAGGGAAACCTGATGCTCATGTCTCAAATTGAAGATAAGATTCATGTTGTTCATCAAGGTGACAGAAGCGTGCTGGTGTATGTGAATGAGCTGCAACACCTTTGGGCAGATCTGGATCAGTGTGATCCCCTTGAGATTCCACATGCAGAGTCCATGGAAATTGCCAGGAAGTGGGTTGAGCGCAGGCGCGTGGTGCAGTTTCTAAAGGGCCTAGATCCAGCTTTTGAAAGTAGGCATGCTGCGATGCTACATCAGCCGACACTTGTGCCCCTTGATGAGGCCATTGCTGCGATGTCCCAAGAAGAGGTACGCCTGCAGTCGAGAAAAGGAGTTGGAAATGAATCTGCTTATAGAGTGACTGACCAGCGAGGTCCTGGGATGTGTCACAATTGTGGTCTACCAGGGAATATCAGTCGATTCTGCATTGGACCTAGGAGAGTCAGAGGCCGAGGGTATAGTGGTGGCAATAGCAGCCGAGGTGGTTGGAACGCGAGTCGTGGTCGGAACGGGAGTGGCCGTTCTTGGAATGCTCCTCATTGGAATGCTCCCAAGGCAAATGTAGCTGCTTCAGCTGAAGGGAAGCAGCCTGTAGGAGGACAAGAGACTGCTATCAGCTATGCCAACTTTGTTGATACAAATGAAGGTAACGTTGAACATGCATCAATCGCAGCCCATAAAATAAACTTTGAATGGGTGCTTGACTCGGGAGCATCACAACATGTTGCTGGAGATTTTAATGAGTTTAAATCTCATGTTCCACACTCTCTTGCACATCAACAAGACATTCACACAGCAGATGGCATAGCCCAACCCAGCATAGGTGTTGGGACAGTTAGCTGCACACCGAGTATTGAATTATCCTCAGTGTTGCATGTGCCAGCTTTTCCTGTGAACTTAGTGTCCTTGAGTGCTTTGGTTGACCAAATAGATTGTCGTATAATTCTTGACAAAGTTGTGTTCTTGATCCAGGAGAGATTGACGGGCAGGAGTATTGGGACTGGAACAAGGCGTAGGGGGTTGTGGTACATGGACCGTTGCATGCCGGACCAGGAAGGATGGGACATGCTAGCTGCAGTTGCTGAGGACAAGGAGACTAGAGCATTGATCCATCACTGTAGGATGGGACATGTGTCTTTTGACAAAATGTATCAAGTATTTCCTGATGTAATGAGTGTTGTGGACAAGAGCAAGCTGAAATGTGATGCGTGTGAGTTTGCTAAACATACCAAAAACTCATATGTGAGTAAGGGGATCAGGAGCATATCTCCTTTTGTGTTGATCCACTCTGATGTATGGACCTGTCCAGTGTTATCTGTTGTTGGTATGAAGTACGAGGGTGTTTGTTTCTAGGGACTTATTGATTTAGGGACTTAAAAAAGTCCCTATAAGTCCCACCTAAACCAAACACAAGGGACTTATTGGGACTTATTGTGGTGATTTGGGACTTATCAAATAAGACTCTCATGGAGGAGCTTATTGGGACTTATCCCGGGCCGGACCTACCTCATGTCGCTCCAGGCTCGTTCCCCGCACGCCGCCTGCCTCTCAGTCCAATCGCCGTCGCCGCCCCGCCTCTCGCCCCGTCGCCGCCCCGCCTCTCGCCCCGTCGCCCGCCTCTCGCCCGTCACCGCCCGTCGCCGCCCGCATGTCTTGCCCGTCGCCGCCCGCCTCTCGCCCGTCCGCCCGCCTCTCGCCCGTCCGCCCGCCTCTCGCCCGTCGTCGCCCGCCTCGGTTCGCCGCCCGTCGCCGCCCGCCTCGATTCGTTACGCCTCGATTCGTTGCAGCGGTGCCTCCAATCACGGACAGGCCCTCTCCGAGCCTCGTTGCGGCGGTGCAACATGGACTTATAAGTCACTTGTAAACAAACAGGTAGGGACTTGGGACTTATAAGTCCTGTAAACAAACAGTAGAGACTTATGACTTATAAGTTGGGACTTAAAAAAGTCCTAGGACTTATGAAACAAACATGGCCTACTTCGTTAAGTTCATTGATTGTCATTCTCGGACGACTTGGGTTTATCTTCTGAAACATAAAGATGAAGTGTTTCAGTGTTTCAAAGTCTTTCATGCACTTGTTCAGACTCAATTTAATGTGAAGATTCAAGCACTCAGATCTGACAATGGCACCGAGTATGTTAACAAGGCCATTGGTACCTTCATGTCAGACAAGGGCATCCTGCATCAAACATCTTGCCCGAACACACCTCCTCAGAATGGGGTGGCAGAGAGGAAAAATCGCCACCTGCTAGAGGTGGCACGGGCATTAATGTTCACCATGAATGTGCCCAAGTTCCTGTGGAGTGAAGCTGTCATGATGGCCACCTTCTTGATCAACCGCATGCCATCCCGAGTGACAGGTATGAAATCACCGTGTGAGTTGCTTTTCACAGAAAATAAATTTCCTGTTCCTCCCAAGGTGTTCGGTTCCACTTGTTTTTTTCGTGATCATCGGCCATCAGTCAACAAATTGGATCCTTGAGCCGTCAAGTGCATCTTTGTTGGGTATTCTTCAGGACAAAGAGGGTACAAATGCTGGAGTCCGTCTGAGAGGCGGACATTTGTGAGCATGGATGTTACGTTTCGTGAATCGGAACCTTTCTATGGTGAGAAAACTGATCTAAGTGTCTTGTTTGAAGACCTTGACCAATGTCTCCAACCAGAAATTGGTCCAGAGGGGGAGAGTAGTAGCACACAAATGCGGACGATGCATCAGTCACCTCAAGCAACAGACGACTCCACAGTAACTCATGTGGCTCGTGTGATAGAAGCATCGACTTCCATTGGTGATTTGCAGATTGGTGCATCGGCTCAGGTTGGCAGTGTGCCGAGGTGGACATCAGAGCAGGAGGAGCAGCTAAAGGTGTATTCGCGGAAGCGTTCACCGTCTCAGATTGGTATTGTCCCGAGGTGGACAACAGAGCAAGAGGAGCATCTAAAGGTGTATTCACGGAAGCGAGGTGAGGGTGTTGCACATTAGGGGGAGCAACAAGATCTGCCATTGATGGAACAACAAGGTAGTAATGATGCTATTTCCATCTCTTTTGATAGGAATAAAGATGAAGGGCAGTGGCCTTAAGGAGAACTACTCGAGCAACATCAGGGATACCGGAGAAACGACATGGATTCGATGACAATGATATTGGAAATTATGTATCCTATGAAGCATTATCTCCAGCCCACAAAGCATTTGTTGCTTCTCTTCAGTCTGTGTCAGTTCTGACTACTTGGAAGAAGGCAAAGGAGGATTCAAAGTGGCGAGTGGCCATGGTGGAAGAGCTGGAGGCTCTATGTAAGAACAAGACATGGGTACTAACACCCCTTCCAAAAGGAAAGAAGGCAATTAGCTGCAAGTGGGTATACACTGTGAAGCAGAATGCCGAAGGAAAGGTAGAAAGGTATAAAGCAAGGCTTGTGGCAAGGGGGTACAGTCAGACATATGCCATTGACTACGATGAGACCTTTGCTCCAGTAGCAAAGATGAACACCATGAGGATTCTGATCTCCTGTGCAACAAATTTTGGGTGGCCTTTACACCAACTTGATGTGAAGAATTGTTGGGGAACGTAGTAATTTCAAAAAATTTCCTACGCACACGCAAGATCATGGTGATGCATAGCAACAAGAGGGGAGAGTGATGTCTAAGTACCCTCGTAGACCGTAAGCGTAAGCGTTAGCACAACGCGGTTGATGTAGTCGTACATCTTCACGATCCATGGCACACTGAACTATCGAGTAGTCATTAGCTTTGCTCTGCCAGACGTTCACAACATCTGGTGTTGCTCCTGCAGCAGGCCTGACACCCAGCGGTGCTTCCAGGACATAATTCTTCTGTGCAGCAATGAGGATAATCCTCAAGTTACGGACCCAGTCCGTGTAATTGCTACCATCATCTTTCAACTTTGCTTTCTCAAGGAACGCATTAGAATTCAACGGAACAACAAAGACGGGCCATCTATCTACAATCAACATAGACAAGCAAGATACTATCAGGTACTAAGTTCATGATAAAATTAAGTTCAATTAATCATATTACTTAAGAACTCCCACTTAGAAAGACATCTCTCTAATCCTCTAAGTGATCACGTGATCCAAATCAACTAAACCACAACCGATCATCACGTGAAATGGAGTAGTTTTCAATGGTGAACATCACTATGTTGATCATATCTACTATATGATTCACGCTCGACCTTCGGTCTCGGTGTTCCGAGGCCATATCTGCATATGCTAGGCTCGTCAAGTTTAACCTGAGTATTCTGCGTGTGCAAAACTGGCTTGCACCCGTTGTAGATGGACGTAGAGCTTATCACACCCAACCATCACGTGGTGTGCAGGCACGCATTTAACTTTGGCAACGGTGCATACTCAGGGAGAACACTTTTATCTTGAAATTTAGTGAGAAATTATCTTATAATGCTACCGTCAATCAAAGCAAGATAAGATGCATAAAAGATAAATATCACATGCAATCAATATAAGTGATATGATATGGCCATCATCATCTTGTGCTTGTGATCTCCATCTACGAAGCCTTGTCATGATCACCATCGTCACCGCACGACACCTTGATCTCCATCGTAGCATCGTTGTCGCCTCGCCAATCTTATGCTTCTACGACTATCGCTACCTCTTAGTGATAAAGTAAAGCATTACAGGCGATTGCATTGCATACAATAAAGCGACAACCATATGGCTCCTGCCATTGCCGATAACTCGGTTACAAAACATGATCATCTCATACAATAAAATTTAGCATCATGTCTTGACCATATCACATCACAACATGCCCTGCAAAAATAAGTTAGACGTCCTCTACTTTGTTGTTGCAAATTTTACATGGCTGCTACGGGCTGAGCAAGAACCGTTCTTACCTACGCATCAAAACCACAACGATAGTTTGTCAAGTTGGTGCTGTTTTAACCTTCGCAAGGACCGGGCGAGCCACACCGGTTCAACTAAAGTAAGAGAGAGACACCCGGTCACCTTTAAGCAACTAGTGCTCGTGGCGGTGAAACCAGTCTCGCGTAAAGCGTCTGGCGTAATGTCGGTCCGGGCCGCTTCATCTCACAATACCGCTGAACCAAAGTATGACATGCTGGTAAACAGTATGACTTATATCGCCCACAACTCACTTGTGTTCTACTCGTGCATATGACATCTACGCATAAAACTTGGCTCGGATGCCACTGTTGGGAACGTAGTAATTTCAAAAAATTTCCTACGCACACGCAAGATCATGGTGATGCATAGCAACGAGAGGGGAGAGTGATGTCTACGTACCCTCGTAGACGGTAAGCGGAAGCGTTAGCACAACGCGGTTGATGTAGTCGTACGTCTTCACGATCCGACCGATCAAGTACCGAACGTACGACACCTCTGAGTTCAGCACACATTCAGCCCGATGACGTCCCTCGAACTCGGATCCGGAAAGTGTTGAGGGAGAGTTTTGTCGACCTGACGGCGTGGTGACGATGTTGATGTTCTACCGACGCAGGGCTTCGCCTAAGCACCGCTAATGTATTTTCGTGGTGGACTATGGTGGAGGGGGGCACCGCACACGGCTAAGAGATTAATGATCAATTGTTGTGTCTAGGGTGCCCCCTGCCCCCGTATATAACGGAAAAGGGGGGGGGGTGCAGCCGACCAAGGAGAGAGGCGCGCCGGGAGGAGTCCTACTCCCACCGGGAGTAGGACTCCCCCCTTTCCTAGTTGGATTAGGACTTGGGAGGGGGAAAGAGGAGGGAGAGAGGAAGGAAGGGGGGGGGGTGCGCCGCCCCCTCTCCTTGTCCTATTCGGACTAGGGGGAGAGGGGCGCGCGGCCCAGCCCTGGCCGTCTCTCCTCTTCTCCGTAAAGGCCCACAAGGCCCATTAACCTCCCGGTACTCCAGTAAAATCCCGATTTCACCCGGAACACTTCCGATATCCAAACATAGCTTCCAATATATCAATCTTCATGTCTCGACCATTTCGAGACTCCTCGTCATGTCCGTGATCACATCCGGGACTCAACAACCTTCGCACATCAAAACATATAAACTCATAATATAAGCATCATCGTAACGTTAAGCGTGCGGACCCTACGGGTTCGAGAACTATGTAGACATGACCGAGACACATCGCCGGTCAATAACCAATAGCGGAGCCTGGATGCTCATATTGGCTCCCACATATTCTACGAAGATCTTTATCGTTCAGACTGCATAACAACATATGTTGTTCCCTTTGTCATCGGTATGTTACTTGCCCGAGATTCGATCGTCGGTATCTCAATACCTAGTTCAATCTCGTTACCGGCAAGTCTCTTTACTCGTTTTGTAATACATCATCCCACAACTAACTCATTAGTTGCAATGCTTGCAAGGCTTAAGTGATGTGTATTACCGAGAGGGCCCAGAGATACCTCTCCGACAATCGGAGTGACAAATCCTAATCTCAAAATCGCCAACCCAACATGTACCTTCGGAGACACACAGAGAGCACCTTTATAATCACCCAGTTACGTTGTGACGTTTGGTAGCACACAAAGTGTTCCTCCGGTAAACGGGAGTTGCATAATCTCATAGTCATAGGAACATGTATAAGTCATGAAGAAAGTAGTAGCAACATACTAAATGATCAATGTGCTAAGCTAACGGAATGGGTCAAGTCAATCACATCATTCTCCTAATGATGTGATCACGTTAATCAAATGACAACTCTTTGTCCATGGCTAGGAAACATAACCATCTTTGATTAATGAGCTAGTCAAGTAGAGGCATAGTAGTGACACTCTGTTTGTCTATGTATTCACACATGTATTATGTTTCCGGTTAATACAATTCTAGCATGAATAATAAACATTTATCATGATATAAGGAAATAAATAATAACTTTATTATTGCCTCTAGGGCATATTTCCTTCAGGAATGCCTTCTTGCATGGGGACTTGAGGGAGGAGGTATACATGGATATTCCACCTGGGTTCTTAACTTCGGAGACTACTGGCAAGGTATGCAGGCTAAAGAAAGCTCTTTATGGACTGAAACAGTCTCCAAGAGCTTGGTTTACAAGTTTAGACGGGCTGTGTGTGACATGGGGTATGGACAATGCAATAGTGAGCATAGATTGTTTTATAGACACTCTAAAGGAAAAATGACCATCCTTGCAGTTTATGTTGATGATATCATTATCACCGGCGATGATGATGTAGAGATAGCAAGATTAAAGGGGTGTCTGAGTAAGGCATTCGAAGTTAAAGATCTTGGTCGAGTCAAGTACTTCCTTGGTATAGAAGTGGCAAGGTATGGAAAAGGAATAGCTCTTTCTCAAAGAAAGTATACCCTGGATCTCCTCTGTGATGTCGGCATGTTGGGTTGTCGAGTTGCTTCAACCCCAATTGATCAAAATCATAAAGTGACTGCCCAATCAGGTGATCTGGTGGATAAAGAAAAACATCAGCAATTGGTGGGAAGATTGTTTTACTTGTGTCATACACAACCAGACATTGCATTTGCAGTAAGTGTTGTGAGCAGATATATGCATGAGCCTAGAAGTGAACATCTACAAGCAGTATATAGAATCCTGAGATACTTGAAGGGTTCTCCTGAGAAGGGATTGATATATAGAAGTTATGGACATCTTGTTGTGGATGGTTATTGTGATGCTGATTGGGCTAGTTGCCTGGATGATAGGAGATCAACTTCAGGCCATTGTGTCTTCATAGGAGGAAATTTAGTGTCTTGGAGAAGCAAGAAACAACCCGTTGTTTCCACATCAACTGCAGAGGCTGAATACAGATCCATGTCTCAGGGATTGAGTGAGTTGTTATGGACAAGAAATCTATTAGAAGAGCTGAAGATATTGAAGACTAGTTGTATGAATGTATGGTGCGACAACAAGTCGGCAATTAACATAGCAAACAACCCAGTTCAACATGATAGAACCAAACATGTGAAGATTGATAGATTCTTTATCAAAGAAAAACTGGATGCTGGGATTATCAAGATAGAGTTTGTGAGTTCAGGACAACAAATTGCAGATTGCTTGACTAAAGGACTGGGAACTAGAGAATGCAGTTCAGCGTGTGACAAGATGGGAATGATAGATATCTACCACCCATCTTGAGGGGGAGTGTTGACCGGTATGGGGGCCTAGCCCATCCCACTGTTGGCATAGGGCCCAAGCCCATGTGTATCTGACCTAGATGAGAGCACCAGACGCCTGTTTGGAGAGGTGCGTGAGGCATACACGAGAGAAGTCTCAGCCGCCACTCGCCTATACACACAGGTATTGTCCCGATTCAACACATGTAAATCAATTTCTAGCATACGTTGGTAAGTGATTCCCTAGTGCATTATTCATAGCTGATTAGGTTTTGGGGCATAGAAAAGTTTTTGCTGTTCCCCTTTAACTGTGCCTTAAATTTTGGCCTTCTGCATCTACCAAAACAAATAAACACAAATAGTACTTGATTATTACATATTTTATCAATCTACAACATCAAATTAAACACATTGTTTATCAAACATAACACAATGTTCATCACACATGATCTTGTCACTTATGGGCTAGCTAGTAGGGCGAGGGTTGATCCTTCAGGTGCGTAGATGAAAACATAAAGTTAGCCATGACGGCGTTTCCTAAAAAAGGGTGTTCATCACACATGACATGACATAGAGGTAGAACTAGTTGTCTTGTTGCTCATTCCATGTTCACCACTCCTGGTGAGATCTCGTTGGAGATTTTCATGAGCATCCCCATCTAGCTTTCTCCTACGAATCACCCAGGGTCAACAATGGAACTGCCATGCTTCGGCCGTTTGTTCTTCTCTATGTGAAGAACCATGAGCACCACAATGTCCTCATCTTCCTCGAACTGATATTCCTCTTCGGAGGAGGAACCATTCCACGAAGAGGATTCAAGCGGACTCATCTACACAACACGGTTCATCACAAACAACTCCTATGTTGAAACAAAAAAAGAAAAGAAAAATAACTTGTAGGAATTTCCTCAAACCCCTGGGTGGTGAGCTCAATTCCTGTCGGTATAGTTCGTAATGGCGCCTTGATCTTCTATGGCCGGAGGGGAGTCGGTGAAAGCACTCAACAGAAATCAACTGCGGTGGTGTTGCAACGACCGTATCGGGTGACGATGGGGAACACCTGGAATCGAGTGGCGTCTGTCTTGGGGTTGCAGCGGACACATCGACCAGTGGGAACAGGCGGCGAGGGGGCCGACGGAGACACGGTGGCGAGAATTGGCCGGAGGGTGGCAACAGCGAAGTTTCAGCCAGTGCGATTGGGTTCGCGCGTTCGGCTAGGAAATTTCAGCCGCGGCGATTGAGTTTTTCTGGCAGACCTGCTGTAGCAGCTTTTTCTATTTTGCGACATCCGCTAGAGATATTGCAACACTTTAGCAAATTTTAGCAAAGTTTTGCTAAAAGTATTGCACATCCAAGTCCTATGTCATTAATTTTACACTAAGATCTGTGCAAGCATTTCTTTTGTCTTTTTTCCT
This sequence comes from Aegilops bicornis, assembly GCA_021605145.1. NCBI lineage: Eukaryota > Viridiplantae > Streptophyta > Magnoliopsida > Poales > Poaceae > Aegilops > Aegilops bicornis. The sequence continues at coordinate 554,708,165 of CM038674.1, forward strand.
TTTCTCTCTAGATTGATTAAGTCACTTAGATGTGTGATAACTAACGTTTTTTCCTCTTCAAAGTGCCCCAAATGGCGGTTTTTGGGCACGGCAGCTATTTTACATGTTCTGTTGGGGATGATCTAACAAGAAGGGTTAAAAGAAGCATGAGACTTAAAATAATATCACTGGATTTTTTAAATACGAATTCAATGGTATAACATGTGGCACATGTCCCATATATTTCGCTGGTCAAACTTGAGCATGAGTTATAAACTGGTGCGGAGGAAGTATCAATCAATTTAAAAGAAAGTACTCAGAACACTTGGAAGTATATTAAACATGGTCTTTAAACAGAGATAAAGTGCAATCAGCTTACAAGTGCAGAGGTACTCAGTTTATCTCTGAAGACAACACAATCCATTGTTTCAGAGCACACCCACGCGAAATTGACGAGCTACATGCATAGGTCCAGCACACTGGAGCACTCGCGGACCTTAATTAACCAGGGCCGACCTTCGGGATATCATAGTGCTCACTAAGATTTGCGAGGTACTGGTTGAAGTCCTGGATGCGGTCCCTGTGCGACTTGTCAGCCACCTTGGCCAGCTTGTGTACGTCAATCTTCTGCTTCTGTTCAATGTAACGCCTCTCGGCTGGGGTGAGGTGGTCATAATCAGCTTGCGCACTCCCTTCCTCTCCCAGCTTGTCAGCTTCACTGAACTCATTGTCAGGGTCACCTGGCAATTCAGAGCTTCCACCTGAAGAATAACCATTGAGTTAGAGATATATGGAGTTCTGTTACACACAGACGTAACACAGACATACACATAAAAGATGTGAATGTATACAATCAAGTTGTTGGACAGATGAACAAAGCATACCAAGCTTGAATATATACAATCATCGAGTATATAAAGCAACTTCTCTAGGTTCAACCACTCAGCAAATCAGCAAAAGCACCGTGCCATTGCAAAGTGAGAAGTTTCTACTTGATACATTCTTCTTTGTCCAATTAAAGCTAATAATTGCCTAACTTGGGAGACTATTTTCAGAAAGGCTCGTGAAGAAACCAACAGTTCGATAAGGATGATAGCATATTCTATCCCGTAAGTCTAACATAGTGTTGACATGGAAATCTGACTACCTTAAGTGTTCAAATAAATTCACTGTAGAATACTAAATCTAGCAAGTACCATCAACGAAAGACACAAGACTCTAACTCAATCCTAAACATGGGCCCTGTTTGGATACTCTAGCTCAGTTAGAGGTTAGAGTTAGATTTTAACCCTGAACCTATCCTAAACTAACTCTAACCAAAGAGCTGTTTGGATGATAGGGTTAGATTGACAACAAATATTCTTTCTCAATCATTTGACTACTTTAGACCATGTTTGGATGGAAGGGGTAACTTTTTTTTACTAATTTTTTAGTGGGCCCAAGAGAACTAACCCAAATAAGCTCCTCTAGTATGGGCTAGTTTTTTTTGGGTGGGTTAGATTCAACTAACCCAAACTAACCCATCATGTTTGGATACTTTTGGGTTATTTGAGCCCAAACTAACAAAAACTAACTCTAACTTAGGGATCCAAACAGGGCCCATGTTTCTTATTAGTTCGGAATTAGCTTCGGTTCACATAGATACAACCTCTAATCCCACTTACCAACTTTAACATTATTAGTCCCTCAATTAACAGCACACTACAACGTTTTTGTTTATTCCCACTGTATTACCAAATTAAAGACGAAATCATGGCAGCAAAACAGTGTCAACCAGCTACAATGCACAAACTACTAACTATGAAGTACGCAAAAGTACACCCCAACTGACACAAAATATACATATGGAAGCAAAGATGCGCATATTAAACAAGTACATATTTGTGCTATGATCATCCATAATATATTCCACGGCGTGGACATAATAGAACAAAACAGAGAGCATTTAGACAATGGTCATCTATCAATTAACTAACCATCAGACGGGTCAAAACCATATCCTTGTTCAGAGCGCAACACAACTGTCATAGTACCAGCCCTACCACACACTAATGCTCATTGACACGCAGTAACAAGCAAAACATCGTTTAGACAATGGTAATGAATCAATGAGCTAACCAGCAGATGGGTTAAACCAATCGTTCAGACTTCAGAGGGTTCTTTTTTGTGTGTGAAAGCTTAGACTTCAGAGTTCAACAAATCGGTCATGATATCAACCCTAAAGGACACTATACTGTTCATTACTTTAGCAATCTGAACGGATGTGTTTATAAGGGACGGCTTCGGTGTAGAAACGAGCAGTACCTTCGCGGAGCTCGCCGTGCTCGCCTTGGGACGACTCCTCGCGGCGGTGCTTCTTTTTATTCTTCTTCTTGACTCCGCCCTCCTTGACATCCAGCGGTTTCCCCTTCAGCTTGAGCTTCCCCCCAACGACGTTCTTGTACTCCGACATCTCGCTGCAAACATCAAAGACCAAACAAATTCGAAGCGAAATTACATCCGACGTCCCGATGGTTTGCAGGGAAAAGATTTGTAAGCGATTACTCGCAGCAAACGACACCAGACTAATCTAGATTGAAAGCGATGGCGACGCAGGGAAGCTAGGGCTTACACTGCCTGACAGGAGGAATCGCTTCGCGGGAGTCTCCGATCCGCGCCGACCGGGAGGAGGATGAGGAGTTCGAGGAGCTTCGGTGGTTGGCTCGGTGGCTCCGGCGAAGGTCGAGGGCTCGGGGGCGGCCGATTTGGGTCGGGGAAGGGGATCCTAATGGTGCGAGACCACCAGGGTCGGTGGGGCTGCTTTAGTCGGCATCCTTTTACCGTTGGGTCCTATGGTACTCGGAATCGGATTTTTTTTGGGGCCCAGGTGTATTGACGGCCCGCATTATCTTAAGATCATCACTTGGATCGAAACCCAATTAACTGCGTGACGAAGTGAGCCCACGAAAAAGATCCACTTTGTTTTTTAGATGAAATGTACCGTAAGTCACGTTGGTCACTCTCTCTCGAAAAAGTGTAAAAAAATACTCTCTAAAAAAAGTCACGTTGGTCACTCCTTTTCTAAAATAAATATTTCTTAGATAAGTATTTCCAGACGGAGAGAGTATAATGAACTAGTCATAACACTCTATTTTCAGAGAAAATAGGTTACATAACGGTTCCAGATGTTGACGTGTCCTTCTAATTAGGCCGCTTTTTGCAAAAAGAGCCCTGACTAAAATTTTAGAGTTGTCCAAAACTGTTCACTTCTTCCTATTCTCTGCCCTTTCTCAACCCAAAACAAAACAAAACAAGAGGAAGTTAATGCACTCTCTTAAAAAAAGAAGGAGAAATAGAGGAAACCATGCATGTAAGAAAGAACATCTAATGTTATTATCACCACTAAAAGATCACAAAAACATTTAAGAAATTAGGCAACATCAACTAATGTACGTCTAGAAAAGTTAGACTGCAAATCAATGGTTAGAAAACTAAGAACTCTCAATTTTTATTTTTTATTTTTGCGAACACGCAAAAGGCTTGCATGTCGATGTATTAGAGGAAGGAAAAATAGTACAGAATGTCCAGCAGCAGGCCGCGGTTACAGGGGATGACGCGACTGTGCCTGGCAGGCAACTAGAATATCGCAGTAAGAAAGACCACGCCCTACAAAGGAGAGGAAACTATCTCAAAATTTGAGGAACGATAGACTATATAAACATACTGCACAATTTCATGAGTTTAAAGTATAATTCAATACAGAAATGGAGAAATAAAATGGGACACATTTCACCATGACTAGTACCTCATTCCTATTTTCCAGTGAATTGTAAATTAAGCTATTATTCACAACATGAGTTCTTTTTTGTTTCCTCATGTGTACGTCAAATTTCGATTTGAAGATTTTGTGGTGTGTAGATATGCCTTGTGTCCATGATGTAGAAAAAGTTCAGTTTTCTTTATCTTGTTTGCTTAAATAAACATTAGTAGTAGCACCTAAGACATTAGTGGCACTAGATACTTCCTTAAAACCACAACATCTCCTCTCCACCACCCTAGGCCAGACACTTAAAAAATATTGTATAGTTTATTTTTGTGGTTTTACATTTCATTTTTCTATTTTCTGTTTTCCCTATTATCCATCCTGTTATTTTATTATTTATTTGTACCTCAAATGTTTTTTAGGACATGAATATTTTTTTTGAATTCTCTATAACACCATGCTCCCTATTTTAAAAAGTCCACATTCAATTAAGGTTTCCAATTAGAATTGCGTCACCTGATTTTAACCGGATCAACAATTACTCATGGCTCTCTCATTCAATTCTTTTATATTATACACCATGCTTCCTAGTTTTTAAGGCCTTACAATTAATTGAGGTATTAAATTCAGAATTGGCTCACCTGATTTTGACCGAGTCAACAGTTTCTCAGGCTCTCCCATTCAATTTTTTTAATTCACTATGTTCCTTAATTTTGAAACTCTTTCATTCAATTGAGGCATTCAATTTTGGATTTGGTTTACGATTTTAACCGAGCCAACGATTTTTCAAATCAATCAACATCAACAGGCCTATAAAAACATATCAATCCAGTGCATGCTCCCATCATCTAGAAAAAAGAAGCGTCACCATGTGATATTGTAGCAACAATATAGTAGATGCTGTCACCTACACATAAATATTTTGGTTAGCGGATAATACGGAATCACACCATAAAAGGCCCCACCAAAACATCACATTATAAATAAAAATAAAACACACTCCATCATCTCCCCCATCAGCCAAACTAGATATTCCACCAGTTCTAAAATATAAGGGATATTTGTTTTCTGGAAAGTCAAATTTCTTTAACATTGACCAAGTTTAGAGTGAAAATATCGACATCCACAATATTAGAAAAAAAATGAAAATCCGTTTTATGATGAATGTAATCATACCTTTATATTATTGATTTTGATATATTTCTATAGAAATTTGAAAGAACTTAAAAGTTTGACTTTTCAAAAAAGTAATACACCTTATATTTCGTAACAGAGTGATTTTTTTGAAAGAAACCCACCAACACCAATGGTGCAACAAAGCGTGCCCAACCCTTCTAGTATATGAATATGTTACCTGGATGCCACAATGTTCACAATGGCATGAGTAGTTTATATGATATGTATGGCTATTTCTATCCAGAACCACACTTATTTCATAAACTATAACAAATTTCAAAACATTTTTCTTTTTGTGGGCGGAAGAATAATTTAAGGCCTAAAAAAGAACATACTTCTATTCAGTTTTCTTGGTCCCTATCCCAGCATAACCAAACAAAGCCCACTAATTAAGTCAAGTCTTGTCTTCGTGATAAATAAGAGACACTAGATAAAGCAACAATTTAATTTGTATTACTATTACCCTTCACTACTGTAAATCCTATAGCATTGGTGGTTTGGTTCATGGGGCTCCTAATTCAGCTAGATACGTACCAAAAAATCAGCTAGATACGTACACTAATGATAAAGCTGTGATTTTCTTTTCTTATTTTTTTACAAAAATGATACGGGGCTAACCCGGTGTAGGCCGATCTTTCACGTTTGGAGTGGGATCCCTCGAAGAACACGATGAACACGGGGAAGAACGGAGAGAAATCACAAGGGGAAACACTCAAGAACAAGTCCAATCACACATCCACTAGACAATCAAACACACAAGATCACAAGGTACATGAACAACAAAGGGAAAGATACAAGGTAAGGTTCATCTCCAAGAGGAGGTCTTGATGATATCCTAGACGGATCTTCCCGCAAGGGGGTCTTGATGATATCCCGCAGGATCTTCTCACATGGAGGTCTTGAACTCCATGGGAGTGGTAGTCTCTCTCTCTCTCTCTCAAGAGTAGAGGTAGGAGCAAAGCTCACCTAAGAATGAGCTATCATATTTGCTAACCTTAGAAAGGAGGTGGAGGTGGTCTATTTATAGTCTAAGCCACGAAGGGGTAAGTGGGAGAGGGATACAAGGCCAAAGGCCCGCTGGCACAAGACACAGCGCCGGACGTCCGGAAGGGGTCGGACGTCCGGAAGCTTCAGACGGTCCGGACGTCCATTAGTCTTCGGACATCCAGAATTCTGTTATGTCGCCAGCACCGGTCTTCCGGTCGGTGTCGGTCGTCCGTGCGCTGGGACTTGTCGGACGTCCGGTCTTGGTCTGTCGTCCGGGCGCTGTAGAGGGTCGGACGTCCGGTGGCTTCCGTCGTCCGTCATTGAGACTCCATAACACCTTCTTCTTCCGTGTTCTCTTCTGTGCTTCTCGCGGATGGTGTAGGTGTTCCTTGGCGCTTGCACTCCTCCTCGTCGTCCGTGAAGCTCCGGCCATACCTATCCATGCACACGAGTGGAGTGTCAAGTAGTATACCATCCTCGATGTGGTCAAGTGAGCACGTGTAAAGGAGAAGATTCACCTTTATGTATGAGAAGTAGAGGTCGCACGTGTCACTTGCCAAACGGACTCTTGACATGGTGATGACTGTAGGATGCTCCGCATCATCCCCTCCCCCTTGGAAAAGATCCGACCTCGGATCGAAAACCAAATCACCATGGGAAAGAGATGTCGTTGTCGTGTCAAGCGATGCGACCACCAAGCACTCATCATCTTGAATCTCGAAATAGGCACTCTCCAATGTCGCACTGCCTTGTGATTCCTTCAAAAGGAGCAAATAGGACAAACACTTGGAAAAACAAATGTGGTTAGCGTTAGTGCAAAACCAAGCATTGAAGAGGCGATTCACGAAACAAGTGTCGTCATCAAGCATAGCAAATGGTGTGACAAAGGATTGTGACATGGCATGTAAGCGCATAAATTGAGCACAATCAAAGATATCATGGGGACAAGCACGTAAATGGGAGGTAGAGATGCAAATATGTGTGCCAAGAAAATAAGCATCTACCTCAAGTTCATAGCAAGCATTCATAAATTGCTCAATGAAAGGTCTATGGTAGGCATATGAATCATTCATAACACCACGTAAAATGAAGTGTCTAAACACATGGGACAAGTGCAAGACAATCCAAGCATAATGTGCATAGGGTGTAGTGAAGATGGAGTGGCACTCAACACAATGGAAAGAGCAATTGTTCATCATGTGTGAGGCAATCAAGGGAATCATGTGACAAGTAAAGGGACATGGCATATGTGAAGAAATGATCTTGGTGCAACCAACCATATGATAGTAGCAAGTAGTCCGCGAATTGGATGCAACACACAAGGTATATATGTCATGAAGCATGGAAATGTGGCAATCATGGGTGAAAGCAATATCTCGAGCATGCGTGCAAATGGTGCAAGCAACACATGAAGTATGATCCACAATATCCAAGCTCAAGAAGGATGTCACCTTGAAGGCGTGTCCTTGTGCATTCTGCACAATGCCGAAGTGGAAGCAAATGCGGTGTAGAAGCGATTCGTGGTAGAATGTATGAGGCTTGCTCTCAAGAGCTCGAATGGTCAACTCACGTGAAGTGGAAGTCGACACAAAGTCCAAGTATCCTACACATGCACAAAACAAAACAAAGAACGTATGCGCATGGTAGATGAACATATCATCCATCATGATGGTTATCATCATTAGCAAATAACCATTAGAAGCACAAGTGCATGAATAATATGATGCAACAATGGCAATATTCATGGCACTAGGTATATGGTGCAAAGAAGTAAGACAAGCATGCTTCACAAGAATTATGTCAAAATCTTCAATCATATGTGAGAATGCTATGGGGGCAATCTCATTACCAAGGCTAAAAGCATTGTTGCACTCGATACATGGAAAATCATTTAGCATGAGAGAGGCAACACATAGAGATATATGACAAGAAGCAACAACAATCATGTGCAAAGCATGTAGATGGCTGTCATCAACCACATGAAATGAGCAAGTATGAATCATGGTTGATGCAACACAAGCAAGCATATCAATCATGTCGTGCAAACTAGTGGAGCGAAGATGCAACACACTAGAGGAAATCATGGTAATCATGTCATGTGAGCAAATAATAGGCATAGACAATGCACATGACATATCACAAGCACGAACACAAAGCAAGATCATAGTATCATCATAGGGGTGGGTCACAAATGGAACATGGCAACAACAAGCAATATCTCCACCAAGCTTGCAAATACACATAAAAGTATGAGAGTCAATCATCATGTGTAAAGCAAAGCATGGGTCACAAATGCATGGAAAAGGCATAGGAATGGGCATATCATGCAAAGTGAACATGGCAAGATGGGCATAGAATATGTAATGGACAACAACCCATAGCCAAGTGAGGGCCATGTAGAAGAAATGCACGAATACTTCGCATGAAGAGAGCGGTGGGAAAGGCAATCCATGGGATCCCAAATCATCGTTGCTCTCTAGAGCTCGTTTTGTCAACTCGTGGGATTGCGAGGTCGACAAGTATTCATGGGTACCTACACAAAAGAGACACAAACCAAAGAAATTGTGCGCGTGGTAAATGTACACATCATCCATCATGATGTGTATGTGCACGTGAGTTAGCACAAGATAAGAAATGCTCAAAGAAATTTGATGCATGGTATAAGAACATGTCATCCATCATGAAAGAATAGTTATTGTGTATGGCACGATGGGGATGCAAATTTAGCATACAAGTATATGGCGCATCAATAGCATTTTCATTCATGGGAATCATATTGTGCACACAAGTATTGGGATCATGCAATGAATGGGATTAATCAAAATCTCCTAAAATGTATGAGGAAACTATGGGGGTCTCCTCATGAGCATTATTGGAAACATAATTTGGAGAAAATGGACAACATCCAAAACAATGCATATCCGAAGCTAGGTGGGCATGGCATGGCATATGAGATAAATGATGCAAAGGGAGCATATCAATATCATCACAAGAAAAACAAATGCCAATAACCATGGGCTTGTCATCTATGCCATATGTGCAAATTGGGTTTATTTTAATGGCATATGCATAGTCACTATGAAGAGATTGCAAATAAGACATATGATGGATCTCATGCATAGCGTATGACAAGTCAAGCGGATTAGCAAACATGATGTGACCTAAAGAATTGTCACAAGAAATCCTATGTAACATGGCATCACAACTAATAGACTCCACATGAGAATCATCATATTCATCATAAATGGGCAAATCATCACATTGGGAAATCATACTAGCATGAAGCATGGTACTAGGTGGATCAACATCATGCAAGCAATCAATCTCAAGAATGTCCACTAGTGGGACTAGAGCATCACCGTCACCTTTGTTACCTTTGTCATTCCACTCAAGTGGTGTAGGTGAGGTGGGAAATACCAAATGGTGGTCATCTTCATCTTGATGGAACCATGTGGGGGGTGCATCATAGTCCACCATGGCCATCGTCTTGTCCAAAGGGAGGACAAAGTCATCGAGGATCGGCGCGTCATCATAAATGGGACCTAGCACCAAATGAGAAGACACACTAGAGGTAGAGGTCAAGTTGTTAGTGTTGAAAGTGGCCTCACATGACCTATCAACTATCTCACTCTCTCTATGTGGTGGTTCACTCACTCCCTCGAAATAGGTGCAATCAAACTCACACATGGTCGAGTCACTCATCTCACTCAAGTGGTGGGGGTTGTGGCTCTCCTCACATGGGAATTGGGGCAACACATCATATATGGGGCTAGTGGTGACGTCACTCTCACTCTCAATATGGTGGCACAAGTCACTCAAGTCATCATACATCGCCGTGGTTGAAGGGAAAATCCCATGCTCAACCATCTCGTCGTGGTCGCCGTGGATGAAGGTCGAAGATGGCACATCATCACTCTCCTCCATGACCGAAGGGAAAATCCCATGCTCGATCATCTCGTCACCGTCACCGTGGATGAAGGCTGAAGATGGCACATCATCACTCTTGCCTCCTAAGATGGAAGCATCATCCTTGCTCGCCACCTTGTCGCTTGTCTCCAAATCTTGGTCCTTGAATGTCTCCGTAGTCGTACTTGTCGCCGCACCATCTTGAAAAAGAGTCAAGGTAGACTCGGCATCATCAATGCCACAAAGAGGGATGGCGGTGAAGTCGCACTTGGGAGCATCGTCTTGGAGCTTGTCGGGCTTGGACATCATGGTGGTACTAGCCTCATGCTTGTCACAGAGCTTGGTCGCCGCGAAGTTTGCTTGGGGTGGAGAAGCCTTGGCCTTCATGAGTTCTTGTTCCGCCTTGAGAGCACCAATGTAGTAGTCGTCGATGGACTTGTAGTTCTCGAGGAAGATAGTCTTGGAGATGTCGTTGTTCAATCCCATCATGAAGTGGAACTTCATCGAAATGGGGTCGTCCACGCCGGCTCGTCGCAAGGCAATCTTCATCTCCTTGAAGTATGCGTCGATGGACTTGGATCCTTGGATGGTGTTCTCCAATTGGCGTCGAAGTTGTTCCGTAGGTTGGAGGCACGAACTCGCCGCAAAGCTCTCTTCGCCTTGGGCCAACTCATATCGTAGTACTTCAAGGTGTGTGAAGCCACCAAGTTGAGGCGTAGTCGTGGAAGTTTCTTGTGGCGCACTTCACTTGATCTTCGGGAGGAACTTGATGTAGCTTGAGGTAGTCGCCCATTAAACGCCTCCCACTCGAGGTACTCCTCGGGTTCTTGAGTTCCATAGAAAGGAATCTTGTGGTCGGTGTCGAGGTCGTAGTAGCTCGTGGAAGTCGCGGACTTGAGCTTGGGGAGCTTCTCTTGAGCGTAGTCTTGGGGTGCTTGTTGGCGAAGATGCCGTATGTCCGTAGGCGAAGATGCCTTGAAGTCGCTTGGAGAAGATGCCAAGGGAGATGGTGAAGTCGTTGAGCGGTAGTTGATGTTGAGCTCATGACCTTCACGTTCTTGGTGGTGATGGTGTCGATGCCGATGTGATCTTGCCGGAGATGGTAGCTCGGAAGCATGTGCTCTTGAGCGTCTTCTCGAAGATGAGGACGATCGCTTGTAGGACTTGATGTGGGCTTTGATCTGCTCCTTTTGAGCTTGCATCTTGGCGTGTGAGTTGTTGTTCATGGCATCGATCTCGTCGTTGTTGTTGTTGACCTTGGGTAAAATGCCTTGCCTATCCATCACAAGACTCGAGTAGAGGTGAGTAGGAAATGAGATAAACAATACCAAGTTACCTTTTCCCAAAGTTGAGGATGTATCCCGTTTCACTCAATGTGAGATGAAAGAATAGTGGAATTGGTACCGGACTTGTTCACTCACACCTATCAAGTAAAGCTTATGGTAGAGCTCGGTGAGGATAGTGGCACAAAAATTTGATGCAAAATGTTAGCAAGAGTCAATAATGTTGAAAGAGATTCACAAATTCGCAAGTGAAACAAGTAGACCAATAGCAATATGTGGCACACGGAAAGACACACACACGGATAGATAAATGGGGTCGTGCAACCAATGAATGAGCACAAAATGTGGAATCCACGGAAAACGCTCGTGTTGCACAACTCAAGAGAGACGCTAGCACGATTGCTCAATAGGCGGATACGACACTTGTGCACAACCTATAAGATGCAAAATGGATAAACTTTCTATCCCAAGTATGCTATGTATGTATGGTTCCCGGTGTTTCTCACACAATGATCCAAGATGATCGGATATGATACCATATGATATATTTTGATGCTATGGCTATTGCTTACAAGCTCTTTGCTCTCTTTCTTTTGCTTAAAAGCTTTTTTTTCTATGTATGGCCACTTTTGCACAATGCACAAACCAAGATAGCTATTGTGTATATGCGGGAACAAACTTGAGACACAATGGATGATATGGTATGGTATGTAATGGATGGTGTAGATCACTAATGTGCACAAGTAGCGTGGCCCGCAATACTCAAATGGCTAGTCTCGATAGGAAAGTGACGCAAAATGGGCTAGGGGTTAACAATGCAATTGCAAGGGAATATACAATGGTGTCGTCGATGTTACCGTCCTTTGCGATGATGAGTGGCGGTGTTCTTGATGTAGATACCAAGATGATGGAAACTCGTCCCTAAGTAGCCGAAACACCTTAGGAAACGGAAAAACCGTGAACTCAAAATCTCAAATGACAAATGTGAAATGGTGGTAGCGGGAATGCGGTGGTGGTTTGCACTTGGCAATGTGGAAGTGAAATGATGGGCTATACACGTGTCGGAGTTGAAGTTGCCGTCCCTAAGTAGCCGAAACACCTTAGGAGACACAAGCCACAACTCAAAAAAGCTCAAACAAAATTGGGTTAAGTTGGGGTGGAAGTGTATGGTGGGTAAGCCTATGCGGAAGTGGCGGTGGTGGTTGATGAAGAAGCAACCGTCCCTAAGTAGCCGAAACACCTTAGGAGACTCGAATCACAACTCAAACAACCATGAGGAACAAAATTGGTTAGGTTGCGGAAGTCGGTGGTGGAGTAGCGGAGGATGTGGTGGAAGCCCTAGGCAAAGGTGCCAAAAATCACAAACTTTGATGGAGTCAAATGATGTTGGTGGTATTTTTGTGGGAAGGGGGATGTCAATAGCTTCAAAACGAGCTAAAGAACGTCAAAATCGGAGTTCGGATGAATTAGTTATGGACAAAACAAAAATCAGCCAAGTCTGAAACTACAGTGTTACGGACGTCCGGAAAGGTCGGATGTCCGGGCGCTTGACGTCCGGAAAGGTCGGAAATCCGTAAATTCGGTTCGGGTTAAGGGTTCCGGTCGTCCGGAAAAGGTCGGACGTCCGGTGCTTCGTGGGGGTCCGGACGTCCGTAAATCGTTGGTCGTCCGGTGGGTCGGGGTCAACGCGAAATTTTAGATCCGGGACGCGATTTTGGGCGGAAATTAGGGATTTCGGGGTCAAAATTCGCGGGGTTTTGTGGACGAAAGATGAGGAAACTTGGGGAAATGCAAGATCCACTCGAAACCAAGCAAATCCATGGATCAAAATCAACAAAACTTCATCTAACCAACAAATCACAAAAAAAATTCGGGCTATTTTTGGTGGGGATTTTCGAAATTTAGGACGAAATCAAACAAAAGAAGGCTAGAAAACGGTGGGAGGGACTCCAAATACGTGATGAACGTGGCTCATGATACCATATGATACGGGGCTAACCCGGTGTAGGCCGATCTTTCACGTTTGGAGTGTGTAACGCCCCGGATTCGATGCGCCAGGTGTCTGCCAGTTATTCGCTGTCGTTGCCATGTCATGTGCTTGCGTGTTGCACTTTGCCATGTCATCATCTGCATTTCATATCATGTCATCATGTGCATCTCATTTTGCATACGTGTTCGTCTCATGCATCCGAGCATTTTCCCCATTGTCCGTTTTGCAATCCGGCACTCCTATGTCTCCCGGTGCTCCCTTTTACCTCTTTTCGTGTGCGGGTGTTAAACGGTCTCGGAATGGACCGAGGTTTGCCAAGCGGCCTTGGTATACCACCGATAGACCGCCTGTCAAGTTTCGTGCCTTTTGGAGGTTGTTTGGTACTCCAACGGTTAACCGGGTAACCGCAAAAGCCCCCTTCTCTTTGCAGCCCAACACCCCTTTCAAAGTGGCCCAAAACCCAGCAAACTCCCTTCCATGCTCTCGGTCGTTCGATCACGATCGTGTGGGCGAAAACCGTGCTCCATTTGGACTCTCCTAGCTCCTCTACCTATAAAACTAGCCCTCCCTCAAATTCTCAAATCCCCTAACCCTAGTTTTTTCCTTCATGCCACGGACATGTCCGTCCCGGTCGGACATGTCCGACGCCTCACCACATCACCCGTCCAATAGGACGCTGACACCTCCGCCCGCCTCCTCCACTCCTCACACGTATGCGCCGCTCAGGGCTGCCGACCACCAGAGTTCATGCAGTTCATGGCCCAGATCCGCCGCCCGGCCACACACATGGCCATGGCTGGCCGGGCCGCCTCCATGGCCGGCCCGCCTGCCGCCCGGGCGCGCCGCCGCCACCCGGCCGTTGCCGCTCGCCGCTTGGCCGGCGTCTGCCGTCATTGCCGCCAGCCACTCGGCCGTCATTGCCGCTGGCCTCCGGTTTCGGATCCGCCGGATCTCGCCGGATCCGGAGCCCCGACCTTCCCGGCCGTCGTCCGGCCATCTCCGTCGCGGATCCGCGCTCCTCTCCGGCGCCGACCACCGGAGTCAGCCGCAAGGCGTTGACTTCGCACCCCTCTCGAGGTAGATTTCACCTAAGTCCCAGATTTTGCATATTATTTGCTCATGTTCATCATGCCATAACTCTGTGCATGTAGCTCCGTTTCGTGCGTTTAATATGTCAAATTGTTCGTCTCAACGAGTACATCATTTCATCTCATTGCATCATTTTCATTTGAGCTCATCTTGATGCCTGAATCTTCGTTGCAAGAGTGCTATGTGATGTTAACCTGCTGAAACTGTTATAACATGCTCTTTTGTCATTTTTGCCATGATTGATGTGTGCATCCTATGAGGTTGATGTCTACATGAGTTTTGATCTATGCCATGCCATCTTTACAGGGGTGCCATCCATGTATTTTTTTGAGTTGTGTAGTGAGTGCATCAAGCTTGTTAAGTAGGGTACTTGCTGTTGCTGTTTTGCATGTCTGAATCTGCTATATCATGATGCTATGTTAACCTGCTTCTACAAGTCATTCTATGCATAATCTGGAGATGTTCACTAAGGATGTTTTGTTCTACATATCATGCTCTATCCATACATGCCCCTGGTTCCATTTATAGTTTGCTGTAGCTTGTTCATATCTTGCTCCAAAGTTGCTTAACAATGTTGCTGTCAGCCTGTTAACATTAAGTTCAGTTTTGCCATGTGATTTCCTAGTGATCCATGCACTCTATGAACTTGCTCTTGCCATGCTTAGCTTCATAAACATGCCTTCTTACTGTGAGTTGTCTTGTCATGCCATGTATTGCTCTGTGGTGAATGGTTCAAGCTCACCAACATGCCTACTTATTGTTGTTCCTGCCTTGTATGAATCTGTCATATAACTTGTCATGTTTACATGGGTGCCATCATATCTTCTGATCCTTTTTGGCTCATGGTCAATAAAGTACTTTTGTTCTATGCATTTAGTAGTATCATGCCATGCCTTTGTTTGCCATGTTAAGTTCCTGTAGCTTGTTGTTTGATAGCTGTAAACATTGCAACCTGATGTTACTCCTGCTAAGCCTGAAACTGTTATTATTTGCAATCTTGCCATGTCATTTTGAGCATGTTCTAGTGATCTCTGGAGATAGCTCAGTGTTCATGTTCTGTCATGCTTTACCTGTACATCATGCCCATGCCTTTTGTTATTACGTTGAGATGTTGTAGCTTGTTGTTTAGGTGCTTGCAATATGCCTAGTTGCTGTTTTGGACAGCTTGTCCTTTAAACTTGTATAGTGTGTATGTGTTGAACCGTTGCTCCGTTTTGAGTGTGCTCTATATGAAACTTGCTTGATTTTGCATGTAGTTTCATATTATCATGTTGCATCCTTGTTTTGAGGTGTTTGCTTGATGTTTGTATGCATTTTGCATCAATGCCATGTTTAACTTGTTTTGCTCATATCTTCTAGGCCGTAGTCTCAATTAAATGAACTTTATATGTAACTTGACTAGAATCTCGTGTAGATCATCTTGGTGCATCTTAACTTGCTGTTTAACAACTTGAACATAAGGTTTATTCATATCTGGACCAATTTCGAAATTTGCATATGAGGACTTACCGGAATTGTTCTATGTTGTTCCCGGCCTCATTTAAACTTGCCTTGATGTGTTGCTCTTGTTTGCATCATCTCTTGCCATGAGTAGCTTCATCTAGAATTGTCATGCATCATGTTTGTTATGCATCATGTCTTGTTCATGTGTGGTGTGTTTACTATGTTGTGTGCTTCTTCTTGTTAGTTCATGTTTCGTCGCGATCGTGACGGTTCGCTCGCTTCACGCCGGTTCGACTTCATCCGTCCATGTTCTTCATGGACTCGCTTCTTCTTCCTTGCGGGATTTCGTGCAAGATGACCGCTACCTGGATCTCACTACTATCATTGCTATGCTAGTTGCCTCGCTCTATCGCTTGTCTGCGCTACCTATTACTGCTTTTTCAAGCCATCCCAAATTGCCATGTCGCCTCTAACCTTTTGCACCCTTCCTAGCAAACCGTTGTTTGGCTATGTTACCGCTTGCTCAGCCCCTCTTATAGCGTTGTTAGTTGCAGGTGAAGATGAAGTTTGTTCCTTGTTGGAACATGGAGATGTTGTTCCTTCTTTGGAACATGTTTACTTGTTGGGATATCACAATATATCTTATATTTTTAATGCATCTATATACTTGGTAAAGGGTGGAAGGCTCGGCCTTATGCCCGGTGTTTTGTTCCACTTGCCGCCTCTAGTTTCCGGCCATATCGGTATTATGTTCCCGGATTTTGCGTCCCTAACGGGTCGGGTGATTTATGGGACCCCTCGACAGCTTCGCTTTGAATAAGACTCCTCCAAAGAAGGCCCAACATTGGTTTTACCATTTGCCTCACCACTACCTACCTTTCCCTTGGGAGTAATTAACCCAAGGGTCGCCTTTTATTTTAGCCCCCCGGCCAGTGCTTCTCTAAGTCGGTTCGAACCGAAACACCATGGGCCACATGGGAAACTCGAGGCCTGGTTTTACTCAGAGCTTTGTCTCATCCGGTGTTGCCACGAGAACGAGATATGTGCAGCTCCTATCGGATTGTCGGCGCATCGGGCGGCCTTTGCCGGGTCTTGTTTTATTATCGTCGAAATGTCTTGTAGCCGGATTCCGAGATCGATCGGGTCTTCCCGGGGAGAAGGAATATCCTTCGTTGATCGCGAGAGCTTATCATGGGCTAAGTTGGGACACCCCGCAGGTATAATCTTTCGAAAGCCGTGCTGGCGTTATAGGCGTATGGGAATTTGTTAATGTCCGGTTGTAGATAACTTGACACCAGATCCGAATTAAAACGCACCAACCATGTGTGTAGCCGTGATGGTCTCTTTTCGGCGGAGTCCGGGAAGTGAACACGGTTTCTGGGTTATGTCTGACGTAAGTAGGAGTTCGTGGATCACTTCTTGATCATTACTAGTTGACGACCGCCTTTGTTTCTCTTCTCGCCTCTCTTTATGTATGTTAGCCACCATATGTGCTTAGTCGCTGCCGCAACCTCACCACTTTATCCCTTCCTTTCCTACTTAAGCTTTGCTAGTCTTGATACCCATGGTAATGGGATTGCCGAGTCCTCGTGGCTCATGATTACTACAACACCGCCAGTGTGTACAAGTTTGAGATGACCATGACGCGAGAGCGATGTTTGCTTGTGTTGGAGTTCTTCCGCTTCTTCTTCGATCGTGGGATAGGTTCTGTGTCGGCACTGGGCTAAAGGTGGTGGATATTGTTTGAGTTTCGTTTATGTTTCATCCGTAGTCGGATGTTGATCTTGTATATGATGTTGATGTATTCTTGTGGCATTTGTGCCTTATGTATGTATCCCCATCTATTATGTAATGTTGATGTAATGATATCCACCTTGCAAAAGCGTTTCAATATGCGGGTCTATCCTTGGTGGGACCGTCGAGTTCCTTTTGGATAGGGTCGCATATTGGGCGTGACAGAGTCGGATCCCTCGAAGAACACGATGAACACGGGGAAGAACGGAGAGAAATCACAAGGGGAAACACTCAAGAACAAGTCCAATCACACATCCACTAGACAATCAAACACACAAGATCACAAGGTACATGAACAACAAAGGGAAAGATACAAGGTAAGGTTCATCTCCAAGAGGAGGTCTTGATGATATCCTTGACGGATCTTCCCAAGAAGGGGTCTTGATGATATCCCGCAAGATCTTCTCACATGGAAGTCTTGAACTCCATGGGAGTGGAAGTCTCTCTCTCTCAAGAGTAGAGGTAGGAGCAAAGCTCACCTAAGAATGAGCTATCATATTTGCTAACCTTAGAAAGGAGGTGGAGGTGGTCTATTTATAGTCTAAGCCACGAAGGGGTAAGTGGGAGAGGGATACAAGGCCAAAGCTCATGGTCACAAGACACATGCGCTTCGGACGTCCGAAGCTTCGGACGGTCCGGACGTCCGGAAGTCTTCGGACATCCAGAATTTCGCTTCTGCCATGTAGCACCGGTCGTCCGGTCGGTGTCGGTCGTCCGTGCGCTGGGACTTGTCGAACGTCCGGTCTTGGTCGGTCGTCCGGGCGCTGTAGAGGGTCGGACGTCCGGAGGCTTTCGGTCGTCCGGTCGCTGTAGACTCCGCAACACCTTCTTCTTCCGTCTTCTCTTCCAGGCTTCCCTCGCGGATGGTGTAGGTGTTCCTTGGCGCTTGCACTCCTCCTCGTCGTCCGTGAAGCTCCGGCAATACCTATGCATGCACACGAGTGGAGTGTCAAGTAGTATACCATCCTCGAAGGGGTCAAGTGAGCACGTGTAAAGGAGAAGATTCACCTTTATGTATGAGAAGTAGAGGTCGCACGTGTCACTTGCCAAACGGACTCTTGACATGATGATGACCGTAGGATGCTCCGCATCGAAAAAGGCCTCAGATATATTCATTATACTGACACCCAAAAAATATTAAAAAATACATGAAGATTCTTGGAGGCCAATCGTCCTTTTCCTTCCGAACAGGCCAATGGCACGCCACCACCACTGCCTCTCCATCAAATGAGCTACCAATCATTGTTGATCGTGAACGGGAAGTCATCAAGGCCATGGTACTGCCAGACCAGCGCTCAGGAGAAGAAACCTTGAAAGCTTCGCCGCCAGAAGATCCACAGGTACAATGTCCCAATGACCAAAAGATCTCACATGCTGCACGGCGGCACCAGATTTCGTACCAACATGGCAGAGTGTAGGCCGGAGGACCAAACTGCAAAGCGAAGTCTTCGCTGCCACCATCTAACTGTTGGGGAACGTAGCAGAAATTCAAAATTTTCCTACGTGTCACCAAGATCTATCTATTGAGAAACCAGCAACGAGGGGAAGGAGAGTGCATCTACATACCCTTGTAGATCGCTATTAAGCTGCTCAAGAGAACGGGGTTGAAGGAGTCAGATTGCCGTGGATCCAAATCACCGGAGATCCTAGTGCCGAACGGATGGCACCTCCGCTGCTCAACACACGTGACAAATGTAAGGACGCCTCCCACGCCTTGATCCAGCAAGGAGAGAGGGAGAGGTTCAGAAGACTGGCCCAGCAAGAAAGACAACGGGCAGTGGTGATGGAGGAGCGTGGCAATCCAAAGCAGGCTTCGCCAAGCACCGCGAGAGAGGAGAAGGGGAGAGGTAGGGCTGCGCCAAGAGGAGAGAAACTCGTGTCTTGGGCAGCCCCTACACCTCATGTATTTATAGGGGAGGGAGGGTTGCGCCCTCTAGGGTTCCCTCCCCAAGGGGTGGCAGCCCCAGATCTCATCTGGGTGGCGGCCAGAGGGAAAGAGGGAGGCGCACTGGGTGGGCCTTAGGGCCCATCTCGCCCTAGGGTTTGCCCTTCCCACTCTTCCTCGCCTTGGGCCTTGTGGGCGCACCACCCACCGGGCTGGTCCCTCCCACACTTGGCCCATGCAGCCTCCCGAGTTGGTGGCACCACTTGGTGGACCTCGGGACCCTTTTGGTGGTCCCAGACGTTATCAAAAAAACCCAAACTTTTCCTGACCAAAACAGGACTTCCCATATATAAATCTTTACCTCCGGACCATTCCGAACTCCTCGTGACGTCCGGATCTCATCCGGACTCAACAACATTCGGTAACCACATACAAACTTCCTTTATAACCCTAGCGCCATCGAACCTTATGTGTAGACCCTACGGGTTCGGGAACCATGCGCATACGACCGAGACGTTCTCCCATTAATAACCAACAATGGATCTGGATACCCATGTTGGCTCTACATGTTCCACGATGATCTCATCGGATGAACCACGATGTCAAGGACTCAATCGATCCCGTATACAATTCCCTTTGTCTAACGGTATTGTACTTGCCGAGATTCGATCGTCGGTATACCGATACCTTGTTCAATCTCGCTATCGACAAGTCTCTTTACTCGTTCAGAACACATCATCCCGTGATCAACCCCTTGGTCACATTGTGCACATTATGATGATGTCCTACCGAGTGGGCCGTAGATACCTCTCCGCTTACATGGAGTGACAGATCCCGCCTCGATTCGTACCAACCCAACAGACACTTTCAAGATACCAGAGTGCACCTTTATAGCCACCCGCCACGTTGTGACGCTTTGGTACACCCAAAGCATTCCTACCAGATCCGGAGTTGCACAATCTCATGGTCTAAGGAAATGATACTTGACATTAGAAAAGCTTTAGCATACGAACTACGATCTTTGTGCTAGGCTTAAGATTGGGTCTTGTCCATCACATCATTCTGCTAATGATGTGATCCCGTTATCAACGACATCCAATGTCCATGGTTAGGAAACCGTAACCATCTATTGATCAACGAGCTAGTCAACAGAGGCTTACTAGGGACATGGTGTTGTCTATGTATCCACACATGTATCTGAGTTTCCTTTCAATACAATTTTAGCATGGATAATAAACGATTATAATGAACAAGGAAATATAATAATAACTAATTTATTATTGCCTCTAGGGCATATTTCCAACACTAACTACCCTGCATGCTCTAACCTCACTGGCCCGAAATACTGGCAGAAATCTACCGCAACGAGCCATCGATGCTGCCGTAGCGCCGACGGCGTTGCAATGGAGGGCTTTGAGAATTATTCATCAGATCGGCGTCACCAAAGAAAGCCTCCGCATAATCCAACTAAAGTCCCAAAGCGGGTGAAAACTAGAGCTTCATAAAGCAAATCAGGACCTTCCCGCACTCCCAGACCGGCAGAGCCGATAGAGGAAGGGTGACAGCGCGGTGTGTCTTGAAAATTTCATCTATGGTTTGGAGAGGAGACCTTTTACTTGATGTACTCCTTTTGTTTTGGCTGTGTGCGTACAAGGATCGGGGTTAGTTTTATACAGTTTGTAGTATCAATTTGATGCGATTATAAATTTTGCTGAATTATTTTATCATCGAACGGTGAGATTGACCCGAAAGATAAGGACTGTGCTAACGACCAGTAGACTGGTTGTTACCGACAGATCCGCACGACTAGTTCCTACGTGATCGTTATCATCCCATACTCGCTTCCATTGGTTTTTTTTCCTTCTCTCAAAAACCGTAGTAAATTGCTAGTGGCTTTTTCTGTTTTTTCGCTGCATAATATGAAAAGAAAATAAAAGTGCTTGAAAGAGGATTCGAACCCAGGTCTATGTAATACCTATCGAGCCTAATAACCAACTAAGCCACCTTTTGTTGTTGTCTATTGTAGAATGACAATGTTATTTGAACCTTTCTTATTTCTGCCATATCAGAAGAAAAAATAAAGTTTGGCTTGGTAACTTTGGCAATGACCAGCGTGATAACTATGGTCTGAGCAACATGATAACTATACCATGATAAGGCTGGTAACTACAGTACGAGAAGGTTAAAAGCATGGGGAAGTATGGTAATTTAACATAGAAATTACCGGTGAAATGTTTCAAAAACTTTTTCCCCTTGGATGAAAGACACCATGGTGTTTAAACGTAAGATATTAGTTATCAAGTCTGCGATGATACATCATCATGTTATTTACACAGAAATTATCGAGTGTATGTTTTTCAACAAAAAAGTTTCAGGTCAAAAGTTACAGTGGCGTTTGTATGTGAGTTATCAATTTTGTATGTTTCTATTATCATGCTATTTACACAGAAATTAGCGGGGCATCACCCCCCGCCCCTCGCCATAGTCGTCATATTTACCAGGATCAGGTACATAAGTTATCAAGTCTGCGATGTGTGAGTTATCATGTTATTTGCATAAGAGTTATCGTGGTATGGTTCAACAACTCCTCCCACCCCTACCCCCACCGACAAAGTTATCAGGACTGGGTACATAATTTATCATGTCTGTGATGTGTGATTTATCATGTTATTTGCATAGAAGTTACCGTGGTATGTTTCAACGACTCCCCCCACCCCTACCCCCACCGACAAAGTTACCAGAACTGGATACATAATTTATCATGTCTACGATGTATGAGCTATCATGTTATTTGCATAGAAGTTACCAGAACAGTGATGCGTAAACTATCATCATATTTACACAGAAGTTATTGAGGGTATATTTCATCAAAACCCCTCCCTCCGGCGAAGGGAAAAGTTATCATGTTTGCGGTGCGTAAATTATCATGATATTCACACAGAAATTACCGGGGTATATTTCATCAACTTTTTCTGATTTAAAAATTACCATCGTGTTTGCATGTAAGTTATCAGGTCCGCGATGCATAAATTACCAGGCTATTCACATAGAAAATTACCGGTTGGTATATTTCAACAACTTCTTTCACCTCGGGCTAAAATTATCACGGTGTGTGTACGTAAATTATCACGTTTGCGGCCCAAAAATTACCGTCTTTCAGAGATGACCTACCACCTTTCCTTCGTCAACATCTCCTACCTCTCGGACTGAATATTCTTTAGAAGAATCGTTGATCGCATCACCAAAATCATCTGCACCGTCATCCGAGTGTTGGCGGAGATACCTACTTCCATCATAAAGTGGAACAACAACGATAAAATAAAGAAAACTCATGGAATTAAAAAGAGAAAATGTATATTTTATAGAAGATACAATACTAAATATCATGATTAAATAGTTTAGCTTTATCCAACTTAACACGTACCTAGACAGTGTGGAGTGGTTAGTGTATTTTGGTCTTCCTTAGCTTCATGTCACAGGTGCTCAGTTCGAATCCCCGCATGCAAATTTTTTCTCCAACCTGCTCTATTTTTGGATGGTTATTAATACCTGCGGAAAAAAGGAAAGTGCAGGTAATTAATTCAGCGCGAAAAGGGGGAAGTGCGGGCAGGAAGGTAATAATCAACGTGATTTCGGGGAGGAGCGAAGGGATTGTTTCCGCGGCACACGTAGGACTACAGTTAGTTTCCGCTAAAAAATCACGATCGTGCTATCCAGATCCAATGACGCGCGGGTCGTTTAGATCTGTTAGCGAATTTCCAGTCGGCAGGAGAATAGCTTTTTCGGAAAGATAAACCTGTTGCTACCGCACTGCCTCGAGTGGACGGCAAGCTTGGCCAATAGGATGACGAATGACCATACATGCATACACGGTAGCTGAATCGAGACTGGATGTTGACGAATATCTATTGCATCAAGCTGAATTGACCTCATCTGTCCGTTTCCTTACTTATGTTCAGACTATCAGTACTACGATGTTGAAAGCTTTGAGGTTACCTTGGATTGACGTAAAACTAGGATCTTTCTTCTTGGCACCTTGATCCCAGTAGTCAACATTTTTGTACATAAATGCGATGTAACAGCTGCCAACTGCCATAGGCATGAAGGAAGTTTCTTCATCTCACCTCCGGTCTAAGCTAGTCTCTAGTTAGTATTCAGGCACACCTACCTCAGAAGACTTTGAGATGGATCTTGCAATATCCGCCGTTACAGGTGACCTCGCCAGCCGATTCATCTCTTTCCTCATGAACAAATATGCGGATCATCTGTACTCGGAGCAGAAGGTGGAGAGGCTACGGCAGCTCTTGTTGAGAGTTCACACGGTCGTCGAGGAGGCGGATGGACGACACATCACCAACTCTTGTATGCTCATGCAGTTGAAGCAGCTATCGGCAGCCATGTACCAAGGGTACCATGTCTTGGACAGCATCAGGTACCGGCAACATAAGGAGGCATCCAAGGACTTGGTGAGCGATTCATCTACCTTGTCTGATTATATCATTCCTTTCAAACGTGCTCGCACAACCAATAGTTCTTCGGCAAACAAGGCCTCCAACTCGGAGTTACAAAGTGCACTTCAGAATCTGGAAGCTGCTGTTGCTGACATGGTGGAGTTTGTTGTGCTTTTGGGCGGATGCGAGCGCATCTCCCGGAGACCGTATGATGCCTATCTTCAGGTCGATAACTTCATGTTTGGTCGGCATGTCGAGAAGCAGCAGATCGTCAACTTCTTGCTGCAGCAGAACATGCCTGGTCCTCCGGCAGTGCTACCAGTCGTTGGTGGACGTGGAGTTGGGAAGAAAACTCTTGTTGCACATGTATGCAGGCATGAAACTGTGCGTTCTCACTTCACAGTTATTTTGCACTTGAATGGAGATGGTCTTACCAGAATAACAGACAATGAAATTCCGTCAGGGAAGACACTGGTAGTTGTCGAGTTTGCTTCCGATGTAGATGACGATGACTGGAGGACATTCTATCCCTCTGTTGCCAGCATGGACAGAGGAAGCAAAGTATTAATCTTAGGCCGAAATGAAAGCTTGAAGAAATTTGGGACCGTTGAGGCTATTTCTCTGAACCGTCTAGCATTCGAGGAGTACAGGTACCTGCTCAAGACGCTCGCATTCGGAAGCGCGAACCCAGGAGACCATCCGCGGTTAGCAATGATAATGGAAGAGTTCGCTGTGGTGTTGGAAGGATCACTCGTTTCAGCTAACTTGCTTGGATGTGCAGTGAGAAAGAATCTGAATGCCCATTTCTGGCTTAGCACATTGAACAAGATCAGAATCACAAGGAAGGTGAACATGTCCAGGTTTGGCTGCCATCCAAATGGCCTTTTCGATCAAGTCCGTCCAGTGCACTTCGGCCCTCACCACCTCTTGTCTCCTGCTACTCCATCATCCCTTGTACCCTCTGCTAGCTGTCCGGATAGTAGTCTACCCAAAGTCATATTTGGGGACTTACTAGCAGAAGCATGCCATATTGTTCAACCGAAGGGAGATTTTAGGCTGATCTCTTGGGAATCAAGGTTACCACCATACACTGCATTTGTTCATCTGGTTCGCTTTGTTCCAAGTTGTGTGGATGATAAGCCTGAAGCATCCTTGTCAGGGAAGAAGCGTCCGGGGCCATCTGCCTAGTCTCATGCCACATATCTTCAAGTAGCATTTATATATCTTTTGGGATATTTATAGATCTGAGTATAATGTAACAATAAACTTGCCATTGGTTGGTTCGTACGGATCGGTTCCAAATTGGCAGATTATGTATAGCATTGATTATCTTGATTAGTACAGGAACCTTTAACTATCAAAGAGAGCCTTGGCTCAGTGGTTGGGCATTGCGGTTGTGCAGCTTAACGACCCGAGTTTAATTCCTAGAATTGACAGGTGATGCATGTGGGGTTTTCCTCATTTATCGAGGATCAAGCTTGATGTGTGGTGAAACCACTCATCAAGAAATATCTTGATACTCATTTAAAAATGTATGAGCACCATGTTTATCTTGGTACTCATATTAAAATGGTTGTATGCATCCCTAGTTGGTGCGGAGGCCGGAAGTGAAAATCTCTCCCATTTTCTAGCAAAGAGAGCCTTGGCTCAGTGGTTGGATATGAGGCCCGAGTTCAATTCCTATTAAGTGATGCATTGATACTAATTTTAAAAAAAATCTGAGGACCATGTTTATCTTGGTACTCATGCTAAAATGCTTGTATGCATCCCTCCCTAGTTGGTGCAGAGGCCGGGAAGTAAAAATCTCTCTTTTTAAGAACAACTGACCCCCGCATCGCTCGTAGTGGCAGCTCCGGAAACCCTAGTCCCGGCCTTGACACCTCTCCCTCTCCGCCGAGGGTCTCTGCCCGCCTGGCCAGAACCTTTGCCCGGCTGTGGCGGGGCCTTCCATGGGCGTGGCTCCTCTCCCTCCCTGGCGGCAGCGCAGCTCCGATCTGGCGGGGGCGGCGCTGCTCGGTGACGGGTGTGCTGGGGTGCTCAGTCCGGTGGTGTGCCCCGGCTTGCAGCGACGGCTTGGGCTGCTGATCCCTCCGATCTGATCAGGGTGGGTTGGTGGAGCTCGACCCAAAGCTGTGGTCGGCTGTGTGGCTCGTCGGCTGATGCGGACTGGGGCTCTGGTCGGCAGGCTTCAGGCCATAGATGTTGGCAGGCAGGCAGCGGCGGGCTGGATCGTGGCGGCGTGGGGCCCTGCTGCCGTGAAAATAATGGTGGTTGTCCTCGTGCTCTTTCCGCATCATGGCAACGTCCTACATGATTGGCCCCCTCGATTTGGTCATCGACGTGTTCCGGAACTGAGACCCTGCCCAAGATATCTGGATCGGATAGAATTCGGTCGTGCACGCCATATCAACCTACGAGGTTCATGAAGATGTGGCGCGAAGCTCTATTGTTTGTTGACACCATGGGACATGTCAGCTTCTCGATTTCTATGGTTTTGACAGCTGTGGAGAAGGTCATGGTGGCAGAGATCGGAGGATCAGTTAGACGGACGGAGCCTTCAAGGCGATGGAGTCAGCCAGGTGTTTGGTAACTCTCAGGAGCATCAGTGTCAAGTGGGGGTGGCAGCATCAGAGGAATTCATTTTTGGTGGTGCTCCTCGGGTGTCGAGCCGTGACTTTCAGGGTGAAAACCTAAGGTCTGGCCTTCATTGGTTGTGCCAGCAATTGCCTTGCTGAAGGAATGTTTTGAGAGCTCGGACTTCTCCAGGGTGAAAACCTAAGATCTTGGATCAGGCAATGATGGTGCTTGTGCACTGTTTCCTTCTTGGAGGTGTTGCTTTTGGAGACCTTTTATGTTTTCCGGGTGTTGTATTTGGTGGTGGTTTGTGTGCGGCTGCTGAAAGAAGTCGATCGCTGTAGCGGACCTTTGTTTTTCTCCTTTCTTTCTTTTTGGATTTTGGATGTGTGCATCCTGGATGTCGTTGCGACATCTTGTAGGTGCAGAGGCTGGGTGTAATTGGTATATGCGCTCCTCCTTACTCTCCTTACTAAGCCTTTTGTCCCAAACAAGTTGGGGTAGGCTAGATATGAAACCCTTTCACGAGGACTTCCCAGGAGGTCACCCATCCTAGTACTCAGTGGCGGAGCTTGGCCCAATTGTTTGGCCGGGCCGGCTGAAGGAATTAAGTATCTGGACTTATTTTGCATGGCCCAATTGTAGGTATAGAATAGAAAAAACTCATGGACTGGGCGGGCCATGGCCCACTCGGCCTTGCTGTAGCTCCGCCACTGCTAGTACTACTCTCGCCCAAATGGATTTCATACCCAAAGGACCGACTAGTTTTTACGTTGGCTCGCCAAGCCTATCACAACCCTTAGATATGAAACCCTTTCACGAGGACTTCCCAGGAGGTCACCCATCCTAGTACTACTCTCGCTCAAATGGGTTTCATACCCATGGGACTGGCTAGTTTTTACGTTGGCTCGCCAAGCCTATCACAACCCTTAGATATGAAACCCTTTCACGAGGACTTCCTAGGAGGTCACCCATCCTAGTACTACTCTCGCTCAAATGGGTTTCATACCCATGGACTCAGCTAGTTTTACGTTGGCTCGCCAAGCCTATCACAACCCTCCTCCTTTACCCGGGCTTGGGACCGGCTATGCCTAGAAGACATAGGCGGAGTTGTAATTGGTATATGCGCGATATTAATATATTCCTCTTTAAAAAAAATCTAAGTAAGAACATGTTATGAGCTTTTATTCATCATGGTTGGTGTGATTAGGGAGAAGACATATATTGTACGCATCACGTGATTTTTCGTGTAAAAAAACATCATTTTTTTCGAGAAAACGCAAAAGACTTTTGCGTTTCATTGTATTGAAAAGAAGGGGTTTGGTACAATCCTCCTAGGAGGCAGATTTACAAGGCAGTGCACACTAGTGGACATCCTGTCTGCGGCAAGATGGCCCGGAGCCCCAAGGCGCCAGCCCGCCCAGAGTGCGGCCTCTTCCTTAATCCTAGCGATCGGGGAGGTAACCGACGGTGTTGCGCCCTCAAACACGCATCCGCTATGCGATGCTTCCAAATCATCCAAGGGACGAGCAAGGCAGCGGAAGCCAATCCCTTGTGCATAGGTTTAGGGGTGTCATGTCGTGCGAGCTCCACGGTCGTGGAGAGTGGCATCGTTATTGGGCGTGAGCAAGAGAGGCGCAGCCATGAAAGGATCTCGTGCCACACTTGGCGGTGAAAAGGGCACTCCAGAGAAGATGATGAATCGTCTCGAGCCCGATCGCAAAGAGGGCAGCGCCGGTGCGGCAGGTTGCGTCTCGCGAGGCGGTCGGCCGCCCAAAGACCGATCGAGGTTGGCAAGCCCGGTGGAAGAAAGCGCACCAGGCGGTGCCCAGCACTTCCGTAAGCTTCCAAGCACGGCATCTAGTGGAGCCACGAAAAGTGGCAAGGTATGCGGACTTGGCGGAGTACTCGCCGTTCGCGGTCCACTTCAAATGAAAGCAGTCCGGTGCGTCCGTGAGGGCAGTTTCGCGAGCATGTGCCATAGGCGCGGTATTCTCCAATCTCCGGGATGCCAATCATGCCGTGGATGTCCGTGGCCCATTGGTTCGCATGAAGGCCGTCCGCTACAGTTCTGGACTTGCGACGCCGTTTGGGGATGAGAGCAAAAAGGAGAGGCGTGATCTCACGGATCGCACGCCTGATTGATCCATCTGCCTCCCGTAGCAGGTGCGTTGGCCATTGCCAATAGTCATGGTAGTGGAGGCGAAGAAGACCGCAAGGCCTCGGGCGCGAATTGCGTGTCAAGGCCGCTTCCAGTTCTCGCTATCATCGACTCGACCGAGCCATTGCCACCGCATGCGAAGGGCGAGGCCAAGGCGCCGAGGTCGTGGAACGCCAAGGCCACCGAATCGATAGGCGGCAGACGCGCCGCCAATGACGTGGCAATCGCTTCCATCGCCTCGGCCAGCCCAAAGGAATCCTCTTTCAATCTTCTCCAAGAGCTTGATGGTCTTCTTTGGCGGCGCAAGCACAAGGAGGCGATGAATGGGGATCGCGCTCAAGACAGCCTTGACGAAGGCAAGGCGGCGGCTTTGTTCATGAGCCAAGCCTTCGGAGAGGCAGCTTCTCAAATGACCTTGTCGACGACGGGTTGGAGCCGGGCAAAGGCGACGCAGCGGCGGAGCGGGATGCCCAAGTAAGTGAGCGGAATTGACGATGGGGCATCCCAGTGCGCGACAACATGAGCGGCGTCCACGGTGTCGCAGCGGATGAGGCGCGGCGCTCTTCCGGAAGTTCACGCAGCTGCGAGGCGCGCCTAAAGAGCCGCGGGATCTCCTTCACCGCCGCGATATCATCCGGCGAGGTGGCACAGAGAATTACGCCGTCGCATAGAGGATATGGCGAGGGATGGTGCGCGCAGTGGAGCCGCCGCATGACCGCTAGCGATGGAAGAGCTCGCCAACGTATCGACAAAGAAGGACGAAGAGCTGCGGGGAGACAGGATCACCTTGGCGCGATCCACGGCGGTGCCAAATCGCGGGTCCAGGTTGCCGTTGAGGAGGACCTTGGTGCTGGCCGACAGCGGAGAAGGGCGATCCAACCAAGGAAGCGGTTGCCAAAGCCATGGCATCGCAGCACCTCGAACAGGAAAGGCCATGAGACGGAGTCGAAAGCCCGCGCCAAGTCAAGCTTCGGAAGCGCGAGGCACCAAGTCGATGCAATAGCCGCGGATCGACGACAAGGATGAAGTTGTCGTGAAGACTTCGCCCGGGGATGAACGCGTTCTGGACGTTGCTGACAAGGTTGTTGAGCTTGGGAGCTAGGCGGAGCGAAAGCAGCTTGGCCAGGACCTTGGCGACAATGTGAATTAGGCTTATGGGCCTAAAAAAACATCATGTGACTGAGATACATTTTCACATTTGTATGAATTTCATAAAATTCACAAAATTAAAGAAGTGATTGGTATCTTCGAAGATGTTAAGGGCACTAGTAGATCTCTCGGGATCCATCCTATTCGAAGGAAGCTTTCAATGGGTTCAACTTATTGCTGGACGGTGCTTTGGAATAATATATTCAATAAAACAATAAGAAAGTCACTATCAACTAATGCGTAAATTCTGCCCACAATCCCAAACAAGTTGGGGTAGGCTAAAGGTGAAACCCATAAGATCTCGCAGCCAACTCATGGCTCTGGCACATGGATAGCAAGCTTCCACGCACCCCTGTCCATAGCTAGCTCTTTGGTGATACTCCAATCCTTCAGGTCTCTCTTAACGGACTCCTCCCATGTCGGATTCGGTCTACCCCGCCTCTCTTGACATTCTCCATGACGCTTTAGCCGTCCACTATGCACTGGAGCTTACGGAGGCTGCTGAATATGCCCAAACCATCTCAGACGATGTTGGACAAGCTTCTCTTCAATTGATGCTACCCCAACTCTATCTCGTATATCATCATTCCGAACTCGATCCTTCCTCGTGTGGCCACACATCCATCTCAACATACGCATCTCCGCCACACCTAACTGTTGCACATGTCACCTTTTAGTTGGCCAACACTCAACGCCATACAACATTGCGGGTCAAACTGCCGTCCTGTAGAACTTGCCTTTTAGCTTTTGTGGCACTCTCTTGTCACAGAGAATGCCAGAAGCTTTGCGCCACTTCATCCAACCGGCTTTGATTCGATGGTTCACATCTTCATCAATACCCCCATCCTCCTGCAGCATTGACCCCAAATATCGAAAGGTGTCCTTCTAAGGTACCACCTAGCCATCAAGGCTAACCTCCTCCTCACACCTAGTAGTACTGAAACCACACATCATGTACTCGGTTTTAGTTCTACTAAGCTTAAACCCTTCCAATTCCAAGTTTGTCTCCATAACTCTAACTTCCTATTTACCCCCGTCTGACTATCGTCAACTAGCACCACATCATCCGCAAAGAGCATAGACCATGGGATATCTACTTGTATATCCCTTGTGACCTCATCCATCACCAATGCAAAAAGATAAGGGCTCAAAGCTGACCCCTGATGCAGTCCTATCTTAATCGGGAAGTCATCAGTGTCCACATCACTTGTTCGAACACTTGTCACAACATTATCGCATACATGTCCTTGATGAGGGTAATGTACTTTCTCGGGACTTTGTGTTTCTCGAAGGCCCACCACATGACATTCCACGGTATCTTATCATAGGCCTTCTCCAAGTCAATGAACACCATATGCAAGTCCTTTTGCTCCCTATATCTCTCCATAAGTTGCCATACCAAGAAAATGGCTTCCATGGTCGACCTCCTGTGCATGAAACCAAACTGATTTTTGGTCACGCTTGTCATTCTTCTTAAGCGGTGCTCAATGACTCTCTCCCATAGCTTCATTGTATGGCTCATCACCTTAATTCCACGGTAATTAGTACAACTCTGAACATCCCCTTGTTCTTGAAGATTGGTACTAATATACTGCCTCCATTCTTCCGGCATCTTGTTTGCCTCAAAAATGAGGTTGAAAAGCTTGGTTAGCCATACTATCGCTATGTCCCCGATACCTTTCCACACCTCAATGGGGATACAATCAGGGCCCATCGCCTTGCCTACTTTCATCCTTTTTAAAGCCTCCTTGACCTCAGACTCCTGGATTCGCCGCACAAAACGCATGCTGGTCTCATCAAAGGAGTCATCCAGTTCAATGGTAGAGCTCTCATTCTCCCCATTAAACAGCTTGTCGAAGTACTCCCGCCATCTATGCTTAATCTCCTCGTCCTTCACCAAGAGTTGGCTTGCTCTGTCCTTGATGCATTTGACTTGGCCAATATCCCTCGTTTTCCTCTCTCGGATCTTGGCCATCTTATAGATGTCCCTTTCGCCTTCCTTCATGCCTAACCATTGGTAGAGGTCCTCATATGCCCGACCCCTTGCTTCACTAATACCGCTTATGCGGCCTTCTTCGCCATCTTGTACTTCTATATGTTGTCTACACTCCTATCCGGTATAGGCGTCAAGCAATCTTTCTTCTCTTTAATCGCCTATACGGACATCATCATTCCACCACCGGTATCCTTATCTTCGCTTCTCCTTCCCTGGATACTCCAAACTCCTCCGAGGCCACCTTACGTAATGCAAGTCGCCATCTTCATCCACACACATTGTCGCATCCCTCCTTCCTCCCAAGGGCCCTCCTTAATGACCCTCTCCTTGAACGGCCGAGCTACCTCCCCTTGAGCTTCCACCACTTCGTTCTAGCGACTTTTGGCACGCTTATCCCGCCGGACACGAATCCGAAGCGAAAGTCAAGAACCACCGACTTATATGCCGGGTACAACACTCTCTCCGTGTATCACCTTACGCCTAGGCACGACGCCTATCTTCTCTTCTCGAGAGGATGAAATCAATCTGGCTAGAGTGTTGGCCACTACTAAAAGTCACCAGATGTGATTCTCTCTTTCTAAAGAGGGTGTTAGCTACAATCATGTCGTAGGCTAGAGCAAAGCTTAAGACATCTTCTCCTTCTTGATTCCTGATGCCATAGCCAAAGATCCCATGCGCCCCTTCAAAACCTGTGTTAGATGTACCCACGTGGCCATTGAGGTCTCCTCCTGTGAAGAGCTTCTCACCAATCGGTACACTCCTAACCATGTCTTCTGTGCCTTCCCGTAACTCCCTCTTGGTGTTCTCATTGTGGCCTACTTGCAGGCATACGCTACCGATAACATTGAGAACCAAGTCCTCAACTACCACTTGACCAGGATAATCCGGTCCCCACGCCTCTCGACGCCTACCACTCCATACTTGAGGCTCTTGTTGATCAAGATGCCTACGCCATTTCTGTTTGCGGCCCGTCCCGTGTACCACGCTTGAAGCCGGTATCCTCCACCTCCTTCGCTTCCGTCTCTCCATTTGGTTTCTTGGACGAAAGGATATCAACACCTCTCCTCACCGCTGCATCAACTAGCTCTCAAGCTTCCTGTCAGAGACCTACATTCCAGCCTACCTAAGCGAATCCTCCTAGGCTCGGCTAGCTTCCTTACCCTTCGTGACTCAATGAGTCAAATGCTAAGACCCTTGCTCATTTTCCACTACATCCCAAGGCGGCGATGTAGCGCGCCACTAAGGATGCGACGACTGATCCTCGCTCACTTGCCACCGTGATCCGGATCAAGATACTGGCGCCACTTGGGGGTGACGGCCCGGCCTTGCCCATTTGCCACCACACCGGGTTAGATGTGGCGCTGTCACGAGAGGTTACGCCCAAATGAAAATCTTTTGGGTTTCATCTCCATAAGAGTGGCTGAGTTTTTACGTTGGCTCACCAAGCCTATCACAACCCTCCTCCTTTACCCGGGCTTGGGACCGGCTATGTTGAGACAACATAGGCGGAGTTCTGCCCCTTCTATTGTTTACTTGCTTAAAAATATTATATACTGACACTATCCGAAAAACAAAGTATTGTTATAAAAGAGGGCATTTAACACGCACTAAGTAGAAGCTCTGCATCAATAGTACACTTTTTGTTTTGCTAAAATGGTAATGTAGTTAATAAAACTGGCCCGGACATGAAATAATGTCATTTCTTACAAGTTTGTTTACAATTACAGGGCATTGTTCAGATAAGCTGCCGACTTCCCTTAAAATTGCATGGGAAAGTCAAATGAATTAAACTTGGCAAACTACAAACTTAGTTACTCACCAAAAATATCTGCAGCAGAACTCTGTTTGCAAGTGACAATGTCTCACCAATCCACAACAGCAATCAAACTCCACCAAAATCTGCCAACAAAATGCAAATGTGAGGTAAAAATAAATCACTTCAATCAGCTTCTATTAACTTGATAGCATACTTGTCTGCTATTGCCCATTCCAACACAGCAGCTAAGGTAACCTTTGTCAGAGCATTTGAAATTGCAGGAGGAAGCACCAGTAAAAGTTCACCTCCCAACCTTTCTAGGCATCTCGGATTTACACGCAAAATGTACACCAGGCAACAGCTGTGATATACCCAACAAGTTAACTACAATATTTGTATTGTACTTGATAGACATGTGCCCTGCAGAATAGAAAAGAAAGAAGGAAATGAGAATGGAAGTGTAGATACAGGCTTGCATCAGAAGAAAATATATGATAACAATGACCCAAACCATATACTGCAGTCATAAAAGTAAATAGGACTAATGCCTGAAACTCGTATATGCAATAACAATGACTCAAACCATATACTGTAGTCGTAAAAGAAAATAAGACTAATGCCTGAAACTCGTATATGCAAGATAAAATACAAACCAATTATACATTTGGCCTTGCTGCATAATTGTGCAATAAACTGATCTGTGCAGTAACTCTCTCTCATAGTAGATAAAGGGACCTGATAATTGATCTGTAGCTCTTACTCATTTATAATTCCATTCAGATTTTAGTTTTATCATACTAAAACTCATAATTTATCCAAACATTAAGTTATGGCCCTAAAATGCATTAAGTACATAAAAGCTAACACAACCCAAAATAAAAGGTTTCAGTGAAGAACTAATCATTTTTAGCCCAACACTTCCGAATTCTAGCAAATCTTAAAAGGACGATCTCAGAAAGTAAGTACTCCCTCCATAAAGAAATATAAGAGCGTTTAGATCACTACGCTCTTATATTTCTTTATGGAGAGTTTAGATCACTACGCTCTAATATCTTGTATTTATTTAAGTTCAGAACTTCAAATATAGGTAGAGAGAAAGAGATGAAGCTGAAATGTTGTTGGAACAAAACCGATTGCTGCTTGGGTAACCAAGGTGCATTTCTTATGGCACGTATAAACTCTAATTGCAAGGTCAGATTGTATAAAAGGAGCGCATAGAGACTGTATGCAATATACTGCTTTTTTTTTCCTTAGCAGATTGCTACGATCAGGATGTACCATTCAGTATACACTGAATTCATTTTCTGTATTTTGATGCACTTAAATCTATAGACCTTTCTGATCTTGGTTTCTCTGTCTATTTGTTGGTTTCCTGTCCAGTTGTGCGGGTACTCTCAAACTTCAGCAAGCTGAGGCAAGAAAATGTCGCCAGAAAAGATTATGTCGATCAATTCAAGACCGACGTGATGGCATACTACGGATACAATGAGTTTCTCATTGAAGTATTTTTTTAGGTCAGCTGCCTATCTAATCGACTGATTGTCAGACATATCCACTGCCAGTATCTCTTTCAGTTTGAGTTGTGGTGATCCAGCTATCTGAGATCAGTAGTTGCAAATTGTCTGTCTGGCACGCTTATTCAAATAATAATAATCATGATTTAGTTGCCGTGGTTGTGAACATTATTTCAGCTACAATCGTGCAGATGTTCCTAGCCGTTGAGGTTGTTGAGCTACTTGAATCATTTGAGAAAAGACCTCCTGAGTGCCTGCGTACTAATACACTGAAGGTACTCATCTTACCGGCCACTAGCAGATTTCCAGCCGAAAACAAAACGATGGGCAGAGATCTGTATTTTTTTCAGGGGTATTTGAGACAAAACGGTAATCCAAACAAGGCCTAAGATGGTCAGCTTTGTTAAATACTACACCTTGCGGAATGAGCCACAATATCAAAGTACTGTAAACATGAAATTCAAAGATGACAGGACACAAAAAATTACATAGAGGAAGCTTAGAACTTGGAAGAGGACCCAGCAGGCAGCGGCAGAGTGGAGGAGGAGGAGCAGTCCGGCGGCGTCGAGCCGTGGAGCCGTCAGCTGGGGAGGACTGGAGGAGGAGGCGCGTCGGCCGTCGGGGATGGAAATTGGGGATCGTTCTCGATTGGGTTTCTCCAGGTTTTCAGGTCGCTCCGTGAACTGAATCCATCTCATGGGCTGGGCCACAACGTGTATATACTAGTATATGGGCTCACTTTAAACCATTCAGTTTGCTTGTTCTTCCTCCTCCGGAGCAACAAGTTAACACGAGAGCAAACTAATCAAGTACTCCTTCAAACAAGAAGCTTGACAACCTTCTTGAAACGTTGGGGGCAAATTTGTTTTGTGTTTTGTGTGCACGTAGCGAGGACTTTTGCATAAGATATTTCTGTTGGTTCGATAAATCTTGATTCTTAATCAAAAAAATACTTATTGTTAGGTTAATTCATCCTTACACTTGAAGTTACCCGACCACACTTACGAGAGAGCAAGCAACACCTCATGGACATCACCATGGATTCCACACCAATAAAGGGAGCAACCATGGAGAAGCAAAGGAACAAGTCCGAGCCATGGCGAAAGAGGAGTAACGAGAAAAAGAAGCGCCAATTGAGGGAATTCTGGATTTAGGGGTCCTTAGGTGTCCGGCCTATTCTATATGGGCCGGATTAATGGGTCGTGAAGATATAAGGCAGAAGGCATTCCTCCCGTGTCCGGATAAGACTCTCCTATGCGTGGATGGCAAGATTGATGTCCGGATATGTAATTTCCTTCTCCTGTGAATCGAGTCTGTACAACCCTAGACCCCTCCGTTATAAACATTATTTCTGCTACAATCGTGCGGATGTTCCTAGCCTCATGAATGCTTTCGTACTAATACACTGAAGGTACTCAGCTAAAACTTGTAGTTTCGAAGCAAGGGATGAGCGCGAAAGGCGTTGCGCTTTTGTACACGCGCATACGTTTTTTTGCTGGGGCGGACATGGATTTCTCTCTAAAGGCGAAGAAAAAGAAGTGGGTGAACACTCGGCCCAGCGGGCGAACATGCCGCTCCGGCCGGCGCACTCTTGACACCTTTCGAAGCACTTTCACGTGTGAACCGAAGTCGTTTTGCCGAACTCCTTCCTTTCTCATTTCAGTCCTCGCCTTTATGCATATGTATGGCACCACGATTCTACAGTAGTTTCTGACTGTAGATCCATTGTTGATCCATTAAGTATGCCTCTCTTATCATGTTTGTGGAGTTTGCAGTGCAGACCCGTAGGAGAGATCTAGCTTGCTGTTGCTCTTAGAGCAACTCCAACGAGGAGACCCAGACGGATATCGATTTTGTCCGTTTTTTATTTGTTTGGGTCGCCCGTCCGCGTCCGCTTTTTCAATTGGGTCAGCCGGTGCGCCCAACGGGAGATGGATGCATATTTTGACATGTTCGTCTGGACATTCCGTCAAACACGTATTAGGCAGAGAGCTTGTAGCTAGGAACGTCGCCAGTGCCGGCCGTCTGTATCCGATTCCGCCGGGGCCGGCTGGGCGTGGATACCTAGGCGAGGCGCCGCCGATGTCGGACTGCAGAACGGGCACGGACTCGCCGCGTGCGGACTCCGTCGACAAGCAGCCGCCCGCCGACGCCGAGTCGCCCGGCGGAGGCTAGAGCAAGCGCGAGCCCGTAGCTCAGCGTCGCCTCCCGGTCTGCGTCCGTCTCCGTCTCGGCGTCCTCCTTGTCGTCAGGGTGGTCGCTGTGCGGGACGTGGAGCGAGAAGAAGTAGTGGCCGGCGTCGAGCTTGACGACGGCGACGTCGCCGGCGAGCGGCCACTGCACGGGCTCCTGCGCGTCGCTAGAGCTGAGGAAGCTGAAAAACCCGCGCCGCTGGTTGGACTTGTCCGGGATGAGGCGCGCGAGGACGGCGACGCAGTGGTCGCCCTGGCGGAGGCGCACGATGGAGAGCATGTCGGCGCCAAGGTCGAGGCTGCGGTCGGGGTCAACGAGGTGGAGCCGCGCGCCCGGAACGTCGACGAGGGTCTCCTCCACCGTGGGCGGGGCCGGGGCGGCGTCCTCGGCCGCGTCGGCCGGGAAGAGGTTCTCGGCCATCTCGTGGGGGTCCATGGCGGGGTACAGCGACTCGTCGGCGCCGGTGCTGCTAGCGGCGGCAGGATTGTACTGGAAGGCGGTGTTGTGGTCGGGGTGGGACTGGGGTACCTCCGGGTATATGTGGATGGCAAGTGGGCCAAGAGCCATATGCAGCCGGACAGAGGGGGTGAAGAGGGCACAAAGAACGTCCGTTTTGTGTCCGCTTTTGACCCAATTTTTCTCAGATTTGAGCGCAAAATGGATCCGAACGGACACCAAACGGACAGCAGGCGGATGTCGTATCTGTTTGGGTCATCCCGTTGGGCTGAGTTTTGTGTCCGGATGATCCAAACGGACAAAATGGGTCGCCCGTTGGGCTGAGTTTTATATCCAGATGACCCAAACAGATAAAATGGGTGGCCCCGTTGCTCTTATTCCAAGAGGATTTAATCTGGATCCTAGGAAAATGGTCAAAGGTTTGCTTTCTTTCAACATGTTTTCTTTTGCAAGTAAATATTACAGAATATTGAAGCAACCATCGTGGTTTGGGCTATTTCAGGTAAGATTAGCTTTATTAAGATTCAACATTGTAGCTTTTGACAAGATGGTAATATACCTTTAAGATGGTCAGCTTTGTGTGTCTTCTAATTTTGTGTACTGTAAACATGAAATTCAAAGATGACAGGACAAAAAAAAAATTGCATAGAGGTCGAGCCGTGGAGCCGTCAGCCGGGGAGGACTGGAGGAGGATGCGCGTCGGCCGTCGTGGTTGAAAATTGGAGATCGGTTTCTCCAGGTTCAGGTCGCTCCGTGAACTGAATCCATCTAATGGGCTGGGCCACAACGTGTATATACATATGGGCTCACTTAAAACCACTAGTCAATGTATACGTGCTCCACCCCTAAAAAAAGTGTACGTGCTCCAGGTCCTAGCGAAACCACAAGGGGAGCCTAGGATGGCTCAACCACGCCCGAACCAATGGGTACCACCAAAAGAAGGAACACGCAAGATCAATGTTGATGCTGCACTCATGAGAACCAGACCCGTAGGGGCGGTAGCAGCGGTGTGTAGGGATCGTCAGGGAGTTTTCTTGGGCGCGTCCACGATTACCTTTCATGGCATTGATGATGCAACGACGCTTGAAGCCTTGGCTGTTGGGGAATCATTAGCACTGGCGGATGAATTGTATGAAAACATGATCTCAGTGGCCTCAGACTGCAAAGTGGTCATTGATGATATTGGGCAGATGAGTGCAGCGGTTTATGGAGCTATCATTAGGGAGATTGTAGATCGTTCCAAGAATTTTGTTAATTGCTTTTTTAGTCATGAGTTTAGGAGCTGGAATGCCGAGGCTCATAATCTAGCGAAGCATGCTCTCTCACTTGGTGTTGGCCGCCGCGTGTGGTTACGCAACCCAGGTGATCTATCTTTCGTCCCTGTAAACATTGTGACGAGTTAAATAAAAGATTCATGAGATTGTCTCGAAAAAACGTGCAATGCACATTAATTTGAAAAATATAATAAGTGCATGCAAATATTAAGTAGGGTATTATTTGCGTGTTATTATGTGATTAGCATTATATTTGGCATTAAATTAATTGCACGCTAAACGTGTTGAGCGCTTGACATTGAAGCAGTCTAAATCGTTGGATTGCCATGATTTGATGGCCAAGGTTAATTGGATCTGCCCCTTTAGGTCTTTTTATATTGGTATATAGATATAGATATAGATTCAGTTTGCTTGTTCTTCCTCCACTGGAGCAACTAGTTAGCACAAGAGACCACGTGACATATGTGGTAAACAATTCAAACAATTCAAAAAGAAAACAGTTAACATGAGAGCAACTAATTAAGGAGTACTCCTTCGAACAAGAAGCTTCACAACCTTCTTGAAACGTTGGGAAAACTCTGTTTTGTGTTTTATGTGCAGGTAGCGAGGACTTTTGCAGAAGATGTTTCTATTGGTTCGATAAACCTTGGTTATCAATCAAGGGAAATACTTATTGTTAGGTTAATTCACCCTTAAACTTGGGGTTACCCAACCACACTTAGGAGAGAGCAAGCAGCACCTCATGGACATCACCATGAATTCTATACCAACACCCCAAGTGCCAAGAGGACCGTTGACTACCCTTAACCTTATATGAGACATGGCTATACTACATCAAGCAAGACACCCTATGCATACTCAAGTACCAAGGGAGCAACCATGGAGAAGCAAGGGAACAAGTCCAAGCCATGGCGAAAGAGGAGTAACGAGAAAAAGAAGAGCCATCACAAAAAAAATGAAGGAGAAGAAGCGAAGGTTGACCATGCACTCAGGCCAGACATCCGGACTCAAGTCCGAACAAAAAGGCTCCCTGGATAACCTTCCCGTACCCAGCCCGGCCATCTAGCTAGGCAACCGAAGGTTCATCCCTCAAGTCGGACGTGAACTGCCCTAGTTACTTATTGTTTGTCGATCTTGTGATTGTTGTGTGGATTTGTGGAGAGAGAACATGTGTGATTGGATCTATGTCCATGAGTGGCTGTGTTTGTGATTTCTTGTGTTTCCCTTGTGATTGAGTGTTCCTCTCGATCCGCCCCCAATTCATGAAAAATTGGGAACCCTAGGGTTTGACACTATATCATGTTTACTTTCCGCATTTTTATGTATTGGAGAGATGCACTTGGTGAACCTATGAACTCTGGTCCAGTTTTCAGATAAGAATCGCCTTCCAACAATTTTTACAAGTACTTTTATTTTTGGTTTTGTTCTATTCTGAAAATACAAAAAAATACCACATTATCTTTTAATTATCATGTGCAACTAGCAAGACTAGCAAGGTTGACACCCATGATAACTTTGTTGGGGACACAAGTGAAGTTTTATTTGGATTGTAGAATATTATATTGTTGCGGGACAACCACACCTCTGCGGATTGATGCCTTGGTTTCTAAAACTAAGGAAGAATTATTGTGCACTACAAACTCCTCCACTTGGAAGCCGAACAGGGGGGTACAGACATGCTACTGGCGTTGTGCAAGCGCCGTCTTGTGCCGCCGTGGCCGCAGAAAATGCACAGAGGAAGCTTAGAACTTGGAAGAGGACCCAGCACGCAGCGGCAGCGTGGAGGAGGAGCAGCAGTCTGGCGAGGTCGAGCCATGGAGCCGTCAGCCGGGGAGGACTGGAGGAGGAGGCGCGTCGGCCGTTGTCGGTGTCAAAACCGGCAGATCTCGGGTAGGGGGTCCCGAACTGTGCGTCTAGGCGGATGGTAACAGGAGACAAGGGACACGATGTTTTTACCTAGGTTCGGGCCCTCTCGATGGAGGTAAAACCCTACTCCTGCTTGATTAATATTGATGATATGGGTAGTACAAGAGTAGATCTACCAC
The DNA here is from genome assembly GCA_021605145.1 of Aegilops bicornis. Lineage (NCBI taxonomy): Eukaryota > Viridiplantae > Streptophyta > Magnoliopsida > Poales > Poaceae > Aegilops > Aegilops bicornis. The sequence continues at coordinate 554,749,008 of CM038674.1, forward strand.
GAGATCAGAGAGGCTAAACCCTAGAAGCTAGCCTATGGTATGATTGTTGTTCGTCCTACATACTAAAACCCTCCGGTTTATATAGACACCAGAGAGGGTTAGGGTTACACAGAGTCGGTTACAATGGAAGGAGATCTACATATCCGTATCGCCAAGCTTGCCTTCCATGCCAAGGAAAGTCCCATTCGGACACGGGACGAAGTCTTCAATCTTGTATCTTCATAGTCCAGGAGTCCGGCCAAAGGTTATAGTTCGGCTATCCGGACACCCCCTAATCCGGGACTCCCTCAGTAGCCCCCGAACCAGGCTTCAATGACGATGAGTCCGGCGCGCAGATTTGTCTTCGGCATTGCAAGGCGGGTTCTTCTCCAAATTCTGTGTACCTGTTGAATAGTGTCCGGCTTTTCGTGAATATTGCGCTCCTTGGCTTCCACGCCCAATAATGGCCGTCTTCCACGTGTCAAACGAATGCGAAAAGCCAGGGTGTTTTTACTTTTACCCCCTAGCTGCGCAAATAATCTGCCTTATAAAAGAGACGATGATTTAGATCCGAATCACGCCATCTCCCCTTCGCGAGCATTCATCGGAGCGCTTGTCGTAAATCCATTCCATCATGGCGGTCCGACGAACTCCTCCTCTCGCCCTGCTAGCCCTCAGCCCGGAGATTGGGAGAGATGTTCCGTCCCACACAGCGAGCTAGTGACGCTCCAAACCAAGGGATTTCTTCCCCCAGCCTTCATGGTCCTGGTTCGAGCCGAACTCGCCACCTATAATGGCGGAAAGCAGGCGGAGAGCGTCCCCAATCCCTCCAGAGGAGAGCGGGTATGCCTTGTCCCTTACTTAATAAGAGGGCTCTGATTTCCAATTCATCCGTTTCTCCGGGGCTCACGGAGTTCTACGACCTCCATTGCACAACCTTCCTTTGCCTCCATATTGCATATCGCGGGCTTCGTAGCCCTTTGCGAGCTATTCTTGGGCGTCGAGGCACACTTCGCGCTGTGGAAGAAGCTGTTCTGCCTTGTGCCCCGTTCTCAGGAGGGGTCGATATATCAAGTGGGCGGAGCCGAATTATGGCGCATCGCAGGGACCGGATATCTATCCGGAACCCCAAAGAAGGCATCCGAAGACTGGCCTTCAGAATGGTTTTATGTAGAAGATGTCCCCCTGCCGGCCCCTGTGTGGATCGGCCTTCCTGAGTTCAATAATGCTCCTTTGAAGAAGCGCCTAAGCTGGCGCCCACGGAGCCTTCAGAAGGAAAATGACAGGGACGTCCTTTACCCGATGAGCCGGATAAGATTACTAGCTCATTCCGGACTGACCATGATCGGGGTCATGGCCACATGCATCATGCGGGAAGTGCAGCCGCGATAGAGGCCACCCCATGTGGGATTTCAATGGGGAGGATGATGCCACCCGCTACGGCCGTAAGGGGCCGGGTTCAGTTGCTGCTCTGACGAAGGCCTTATCCGCATTATACAAGGGAGAAGAGGAGGATTTCCTCCGCGTCAATCCACAGGGCGGATTTTCTATGAACGATCCTTCAAGCTGGGTAAGCGGACACTTCTTTATGCCCATCCGTTCCATATTCCCGTAGTTATGTACCTTATTCTGTGATTTCGACGCAGGAATTGCGCCGGGCTGTAAAGGATATAAACATCCCTCCTCCACAACCCGAGGATCCGGAAAGGTCCCTCGATCCGGCCTCCCAAGAGGATCCGGACATATCCGTGGAGCTGATCGATGGGGTATTTTACCAACTGAGCATCGACAATGCCTTGGTCGCCATTACGGCCGATTACCCCGGAATATTTCCAACCTCACAGGTAACTGAGACCAAAGTCCCAATACTTTGAAGATGATCCACCCGTGCTCATCTTTGACCATCGTATATCAATGGTGTTTTGCAAGGGGAGCCCTTGAGGCGGAAGGCCGAGCCTGCGGTGGCTAATCAACAAGGGGCAGCAAGGCCCAGCAGGCTGAAAAGAAGTGCGGTCCGGAATGAGACGCCGGCGCCACGGTATGGCATGACGCCTTTTTCCTGTGTTTTATTCCGGAAGGTATACTAACGCTCGTGCTCTCTTCAGGAAAAAGAGCGCTCGCCGGACTATATCCGGAGAGGCTGCCAATCGAGCCTCCACCAGCCAGGTTCCGAAGCCAGGTCCAGAGGCGGAGGCGAACACGAGGCGCATGTCGGACACTCCTCCGACAGAGGATGCCGACGGACTATCTGCCACCAATTCCGAGGTGGAGAGTGCCATGAATCACAGGCGTCGTCGGATTGTTCTTCGTGACGCATGTTTCTCCCAAGAGGCATTGGATGCCTTCAATTCGGGAGATGCGCACCTCCGTGCCGCTCAAAATGGTTTAGCCAGAGCCACGGAGCAGTATGTGAAAGACATACGAGTGAGAAAATTTGATGGTTATATATACGGTAGCCCGAGACTTAAAATAGTTAGAATAACTGATTTAAGGATCATTTATTATGAGGATCTTACAAAAAGAATACCCAACTGTCCCAGGAGCTGGAAGAGTGCAAAGCCCAACTTGAGGCCGCACTAGCCGCTGCAGGGGAGGCCAAGGAGACTCCCTCTGGTAATATACGCTTCGAAAGATAGGTATGTTGCGAAGTGCGGCGTATGTGTAAATCTGACAATATCATTGCAGATTGCGCTCGGAGTAGATCCGGACAAACAACAACTCTTGCGCCGGTTAAAAGCCGGGGAGAGCGTGCTTACGAGGGTGAGGCAGGAGAAGAATAATCTCCAAGATGCCAACACCCAGCTGGGAGAGGACCTCAAAGATGTTCGTGCCCGGTGGCGGACTCCGTGAAGGAGAATCGGCGGCCGACGCGGCATTTTTAGTAAGTGCTTGAGCGAACTTGAAAAAAGAGTTCGGCGAAGAAGTCGACTAACGAGTTATGTCTGTAGGTATGCTCACTGTGTCGCCCTCTGCAGAGGAAATGCCAGTTCTACGGGTGACCTTCTTCCCGAGCTCTTACAACCGCATTTAACGAGTTCGGCAGGTGATGAAGGGCGTCCGCCTGTGCCTTGTGGCCATCTGTCTCCCCTGCCTCAAGGCCTTGGAGAGCTTGCGAGAGAGGTGAAGGGAGTGTGGTGGCGCTTCCGATTATGGAAGATATCGGCCTGCCGTCAAAGGCGCCGAGGAGGCTCGGGCCATGGTGAAGACGCAGACACGAAGGCTGACCCAAACCACATGGTCGAGGTCGGACCTGTGGGGCCCGATGGGAAGGAGATCCTGTGAGCTTAGTGTACAACCAAGTAGAATTGGCATAAAGTATTCCCAACAGGACTGTAAACTAGACATCCTATTAGATGGTATTGAGGAGGAATACACCCAGTCAATTTGACTATGTAATTTAAGATGACATGTAAAAATGCCTTCTAGCCGGATTGTAGATCGTTTGTCATGGCGGACTTTTTCGCTTCAACCTCGGGACCCTATAGTCCGGAGTGTGTCCGAATACCATCACGATTATCTAAGAACTGTGGTATGCGTGGATACCAGGCATAGGGGTCATTAGTGCTTTAACAGACAAGTGCCCAACTAGTTATGTTATATTACATGGTTAGTAAGAAACATCTTCCAGGGAGAATAGTTCCGTTAGGGGTTCCTTTCCTTTGGGAGGCATGCCTTAAAGTGCATGTCCGGGCTGCGGAAAAAAGCAGAAAAGCATCTGGGGGCGGATAAATAAATAAATGAGGAATCATCTTTAGTTCACCGACCGAATATTCTCTTAATAATGCTAGCTTTCGGCTTCACCCAGTCTGAGGTACACATCCGGCTGAACCGGCGGTAACAATCGCAGAGGTGCTCCCTTTACCACCTAGCCGAACAATCGGGGAGCGTAGGGGTAAGCACAGGGAGCCGAGCAACCCAGCTTGGCCAAAACTTAAGTCATATCGATGCATATAATGGTGAATAAAAGGTACATGCAGAAGCATTACACATGTGTTAGGCATAGAGCCCGTAAAATAAGCTTCTGTTAAAGAAGCCCCCAGGTATAATGAGCGCGGATAGCACGTCAAGTGTGTGCGAACAATGAGCGAATGAGCCTTTAAAGGCTGTAAGAGAAAAAGAGGGAGAAGGAGAGAAATATAATACAGCTAATGTGTAAAAAATAGACAGAGGAAGGAGACGAACTCAGAATCCGGCGCTAGGCGTAGAATCTTCGGAGACGTGCTGCGTTCCATGGGTTCGGCTCGAGTCGGTTATCCGATGCATCTCGCAGGGCAGTACGCTCCATCGGTCGAGGACTTGGTCGATAATAAAGGGACCTTCCCATTTGGGCTTGAGTTTGTCCTTTTTCTTGTCCGTGGGCGTAGAACTAATTCGCCAACATTGTAAGTTTTGGCTCGTACTTCGCTTTGATATCTTGAGCCTGCTTTGTTGATAGAATGCGGAGCGGGCTTTGGCCACGCCACGCTCCTCCTCCAAGGCGTCAAACTGTCCCGCCGATCAAGCTCGGCTTCTCTTTCTTCATACATGCGCACGCGAGATGAGTCATGAATTGTGTCGCAGGCAGAACTGCCTCTGCGCCGTATACCATAAAGAATGGTGTGAATCCGGTGGTGCGATTCGGCGTGGTCCGCAGCCCCCAGAGTACGGAGTCGAGCTCCTCTACCCAGTGCGTGTTAGATTCCTTGAGGGACCGCACTAACCTGGGTTTGATGCCGCTCATGATTAGACCATTTGCTTGTTCGACTTGACCGTTAGTTTGAGGGTGATAGATCGAAGCATAGTCGAGCTTGATGCCCATGTTTTTGCACGAGTTTGACCTCGTCGGTCGTGAAGTTTGTGCCGTTATCGGTGATGATGCTATGGGGACGCCGTGAATTAATGTCGACCCACGATATGAAGTCTATCACCGGTCCGGATTCGACCGTCTTAACAGCTTGGCCTCTATCCATTTGGTGAATTTATCCACCATGACCCGAGGTATTTTTGCTTGTGGGTTCCTCCTTTAAGGGGTCCAACCATGTCAAGCCCCAGACCGCTGAAGGGCCAGGTGATGGGTATAGTTTGGAGGCGGTGGGTGGCATGTGGCTTTGATTAGCAAAGAGTTGGCAACCGACGCATCGTTGGACTAAGTCCTGAGCATCTGCCCGGGCCGTCGGCCAATAGAATCCTGTACAGAAGGCCTTGCTTACAAGGGCCCGGGCTGCGGCGTGGTGCCCGCCGAGTCCGGCATGAATTTCATCCGCCCTTCCTCTTTGGAGATACACCTTTGAAGGACTCCAGTGGTGCTTTTCTTATAAAGCTCTCCCTCATGGACTTTGTAGGCTTTAGATCGCCGCACTATGCAGCGTGCCTCATTTTGGTCCTCGGGAAGTTCCTGCCTAGTTAGGTAGGCTAGGAATGGTTCCGTCCACGGGGCAATGACTGCCATTATTATGTGGGCTGAAGGTGTTACTTTGTTGGCAGGGCCTCCAATTGTGTCAGAATGTTCGGTGTCAAGGCGGTCTTTGTTGGGTCCGGCTGTTATTTCGGACTCCTTCCCATGATACGGATGGCTTGAACAACCTCTCTAAGAAGATATTGGGGGACGGCATCGCGCTTTGTGCCAATGCATGCCGGGGCGTCTGCTTTGCTGATTGTTTTCCGGGCTATATGGTGAAATTCGAGCCCTTCGAACCGAGCTGAAATTTTTAGGACGGCGTTACGATAAGCTGCCATTTTCGGATCCTTGGCATCAAAGTCTCCATTTATTTGGGATATCGCGAGGTTCGAGTCCCTGCGTACCTCTAGGCGTTGAATGCCCATGGATACTGCCATCCGGAGACCATGTAGAAGGGCCTCATATTAATTGCGTTGTTGGAGTCCGTATACATTATCTGGAGTACATATTGAACTGTATCTCCTGTTGGGGACGTCAGAACGACGCCAGCCCCCAGACCGGCCAACATTTTGGAGCCGTCGAAGTGCATGATCCAGTTGGAATATGTGCCGTACTCTTTAGGGAGTTCGGCTTCAGTCCATTCGGCGACGAAGTCGGCCAAAACTTGCGACTTAATTGCTCGCTGTGGCTTAGAGGTTATGTCGAACGGGAGGAGCTCAATGGCCCATTTGGCAATCCGGCCCGTCGCGTCACGGTTGTTTATAATGTCATTAAGAGGTACTTCGGAGGCTACTATTATTGAACACTCTTGAAAGTAGTGTCGAAGCTTCCGGGATGCCATAAACACCGCGTACGCTATCTTTTGATAATGCGGATACCGTGACTTGCATGGAGTGAGGACAGTGGACACGTAGTAGACTGGTTTTTGAAGGGGAAACTTGTGTCCATCCGTTTCTCGTTCGACAACGAGCACCGCGCTTACAACTTGATGGGTTGCGGCGATGTATAATAGCATTGGTTTGCCCATGTTGGGCACGGACAGAACCGGGTTTGTTGCCAATATGGCTTTTATTTCTTCGAGTCCGGCCGTATGCATCAAATCCACTCGAAGTGTTCGGTGCACCGGAGGAGGCGATAAAGGGGTAATGCCTTTTCTCCCAATCGGGAGATAAAGCGGCTTAGGGCCGCCACGCATCCAGTCAATTTCTGTATTTGTTTGAGGTCCTTTGGGATATCCAGTTGTGACAAAGCTCGGATCTTGGCTGGGTTTGCTTCAATTCCTCTACCGGATACAATGAAGCCCAAGAGCTTTCTAGTTGGTACGCCGAAAACGCATTTTTCCGGGTTAAGCTTGATGTCATATGTTCAGAGATTATCGAATGTGAGCCTCAAGTCGTCTACTAGAGTTTCGACATGCTTGGTTTTGTGACCACATCATCTACATATGCCTCCACTGTTTTGCCGATCTGGTTTGCCAGACATGTCTGAATCATGCGCTGATATGTTGCGCCGGCGTTTTTGAGCCCGAAGGGCATTGTGTTGAAGCAGAACGGGCCGTATGGGGTGATAAATGCCGTTGCGGCTTGATCAGGTTCCGCCATCTTAATTTGATGGTAGCCAGAGTATGCGTCGAGGAAACACAACGAATCGTGTCCTGCGGTAGCGCCGATAATTTGATCGATGCGGGGGAGGGGGAAGGGATCCTTTGGGCAAGCCTTGTTGAGGTCCTTGAAATCGACACATAGGCGCCATGATTTGTCCTTCTTTGGTACCATCACCAGGTTTGCTAGCCAGTCCGGATGTTTTATGTCTCTGATGAATCCGGCCTCCAATAGCTTGGCTAGCTCCTCTCCCATGGCTTGTCTCTTGGGTTCAGAGAAACGCCGAAGAGCCAGTTTGACTAGCTTGAATCCTTTTAGGATGTTTAGGCTGTGTTCGGCCAGCCGGCGTGGGATTCCTGGCATGTCTGAAGGGTGCCAGGTGAAAATGTCCCAATTTTCGCGTAGGAATTCTCGTAGTGCGGCGTCTACATCAGGGTTTAATTGTGCCCCAATGGAAGCCATTTTTGTAGGGTCCGTTGGGTGGACTTGGAATTTGACTATTTCGTCTGCTGGTTTAAAGGAGGTGGACTTGGATCTTTTATCGAGTATCACATCGTCCCTGTTCACCGTGGAGCGTAGCGCAGTCAGTTCCTCGGCCGCTAGGGCTTGGATAGTGCCTCAAGGGCTAGTGCGGCTGTCTTATTTTTGTACGGAGTGCTATGTCCAGTCTCTAGCGAGAGTGATGATTCCGTTGGGCCGGGCATTTTGAGCTTCATGTACCCGTAATGGGGTATAGCTTGAAAAATTGTGAATGCCTCTCGCCTCTAATAGAGCGTGGTATCCGCTGCTGAGCAGGGCCACTTGGGCGTGACTTCCTCGGACCTGTAATTGTCCGGCGTGCCGAACACCACATCCAGTGTGATTTTACCTGTGCAGCTCGCTTCCCAACTGGGGATTTTTCCTCTAAAGGTCGTGCTGCTTCTCTCAATGCGTCTCCAGTCTATTTCCATTTTTCGAAGGGTTTCCTCATAAATGAGGTTCAATACGCTGCCACCGTCCATGAGTACCTTGGTAAGGCGAAAGCCTTCCACTATTGGACTGAGGACCAATCTTCTTTGGCGCTTTCGGGCTGTTCGGAATTTAGGTTCATCACTGGCATTAAAGGTAATAGCCGTGTCACTCCATGGATTTATTGTTGCTACTTGGTAGACTTCGGCAAGGCTGCGGAGTGTTCGTTTTCGCATATTGTTTGATGCGAAAGTCTCGAAGACTGTTAATACCGTACTGGTATCCCTGGGCTGGTGCTCTGTGGATGCTGGGGTTAGAAGCTCCTCGCGCTTTTGGCCACTTGCCGGAGTATCCAACATGCTCTAAGGCTATGAGTTGGTGTGGCGCCCTATGTGCTATGAATTTTACAGGGTCCGATCAGCCATCCCTCCAGTACGGTTCCATGCCCCGTGGGGTTTTTTTGTTTTTTGGTGTTTAACCCGGGTGATTGGCGATAATGCACCCTTTTGTTTCGGACTGGGTTTGTATTCGGGGCCGGATTGTCCCAAAATCTTACTTCGGTTTTCCAGGCGCTTTCCATCGCACAATACTTTCGCACTATGGACGCCAAGTCAGCAAAGCGTGTAATTTCACGACGACCTATGGCGTTGAGGATTCCCATGTCCGTGCAATTATTGCAGAAGAATGAAATTATGTCTTCCTCGCGGTAGTCCTTTATCCTGTTCATAACCAGGAGGAATCTGGCCCAGTAATGATGTACTGTTTCCTCAGGCTCTTGCCTAATATTGGATAGATCGCCTATGTTCGGGTGGGTGGGTGGAATTAGATCTGAAACCCCACCCAATCTGAGGCTCAAGGGCCAAGGAGTTTTCGAACCCGGAAGCTTGGATTCTTGGATGTTATCCACTGAATCTAGCCCATTGCCTGACTCTAAGTTCAGGTCTTGAGTGACGTCCTCCCCTCCGCGGGTATCTGGCTTGGAGGGATTGGGAATCCGGACATAGTTAGTCCTTAAGATAGATGAAGGATCGTCACGTTGTTCCTCCACCACATCAACATGATGGGTGGCCTGGGGAGAGTTAATCTCTCTCAGATCGGGTTTAGGCCTAATCTGATCATAGTCTGTAACGACTCCCAGGGCGGCGATGAGATCCAAGAGCTCGTTTAAAGAAGAGAGCTCCGTCGGATCTAACTGCTCGGCGAGTTCCAAGTTGACGTGAAGATTGCTTTTGATGACCCGAGAAGTCATCGTCGGCGCGGCGGCCGAGCAGGCGGTCATAAGAAAACCGCCTAGCCGGAGAGTTTGGCCGATAGCTAAAGCTCCTTTAGCAACAGAGCCGTCTTTAAAGACGGGGTGAGGCATCCTTCCTGATGGCGACAACACAGCGGAACTCTCAATGAAAGCACCAATGTCGGTGTCAAAACTAGCGGATCTCGGGTAGGGGGTCCCGAACTGTGCGTCTAGGCGGATGGTAACAGGAGACAAGGGACACGATGTTTTTACCCAGGTTCGGGCCCTCTCGATGGAGGTAAAACCCTACTCCTGCTTGATTAATATTGATGATATGGGTAGTACAAGAGTAGATCTACCACGAGATCGAGAGGCTAAACCCTAGAAGCTAGCCTATGGTATGATTGTTGTTAGATCCTACGGACTAAAACCCTCCGGTTTATATAGACACCAGAGAGGGTTAGGGTTACACAGAGTCGGTTACAATGGAAGGAGATCTACATATCCGTATCGCCAAGCTTGCCTTCCACACCAAGGAAAGTCCCATCCGGACACGGGACAAAGTCTTCAATCTTGTATCTTCATAGTCCAGGAGTCCGGCCAAAGGTCATAGTTCGGCTATCCGGACACCCCCTAATCCGGGACTCCCTCAGCCGTCGTGGTTGGAAATTGGGGGTCGGTTTCTCCAGGTTCAGGTTGCTCCGTGAACTGAATCCATCTAATGGGCTAGGCCATAACGTGTATATACATATGGGCTCACTTAAGACCACTAGCCAACGTGTACGTGCTCCAGGTCCTAGAGAAACCACAAGAGGAGCCTAGGGTGGCTCAACCACGCCCGAACCAATGGGTACCACCAAAAAGAAGGAACACGCAACATCAATGTTGATGCTGCACTCATGAGAACTAGACCCATAGGGGCGGTAGCAGCAGTGTGTAGGGATCGTCAGGAAGTTTTTTTGGCGCGTCCATGATTACCTTTCATGGCATTGATGTTGCAACGATGCTTGAAGCCTTGGCAGTTTGGGAATCATTAGCACTGGCTGATGATTTGTATGAAAATAGGATCTCAGTGGCCTCGGACTGTAAAGTGGTCATTGATGATATTGGGCAGATGAGTGCATCGGTTTATGGAGCTATCATTAGGGAGATTGTAGATAGTTCCAAGAATTTTGTTAATTGCTTTTTTAGCCATGAGTTTAGGAGCTGGAATGTCGAGGCTCACAATCTAGCGAAGCATGCTCTCTCACTTGGTGTTGGCCGCCGTGTGTGGTTAGGCCACCCAGGTGATCTATCTTTCGTCCCTGTAAACATTCTGATGAGTTAAATAAAAGCTTCATGAGTTTGTCTAAAAAAAGTGCAATGCACGTTAATTTGAGAAGTATATTAAGTGCATGCAGATATTAAGTAGGGTATTATTTGCGTGTTATTATGTGATTAGCATTATATTTGGCATGAAATTAATTGCACGCTAAACGTGTTGAGCGCTTGACATTGAAGCAGTCTAGGTCGTTGGATTGACATGATTTGATGGCCGAGATTGTCGGGGGTGTCGTGCCACATATGCCAAAGGATGGCTTATCATGGAGGGGGCTGTCGGTGTCAAAACCGGCGGATCTCGGGTAGGGGGTCCCGATCTGTGCGTCTAGGCTGATGGTAACAGGAAGCAAGGGACACAGATGTTTACCGAGGTTCGGGCCCTCTCGATGGAGGTAAAACCCTACTTCCTGCTTGATTAATATTGAAGATATGGGTAGTACAAGAGTAGATCTACCACGAGATCGTAGAGGCTAAACCCTAGAAGCTAGCCTATGATGGTATGATTGTAATTGTGATCGGCCTTCTAAGGACCTACCTCTCCGGTTTATATAGACACCGGAGAGGGGTAGGGTTTACATGGAGTCGATTACAAGGAAGGAAATATAATATCCGGATCACCAAGCTTGCCTTCCAAGCCAAGGAAAGTCCTATCCGGACACGGGTCGAAGTCTTGAGTCTTGTATCTTCACGCTTCAATAGTCCGGACGTTGTATACTCTGATCCGGCTGTCCGGATACCCCTAATCCAGGACTCCCTCGGTAGCCTGAACCAGGCTCCAATGACGATGAGTCCGTAGCGTAGTCTTGTCTTGACATTGCAGGCGGGTTCCATCTCCGAATACTCCAAAGTACCTGCTACGATGAATAGTGTTCGGAACTCCATCAATGTTGTACTCCTTGGCTTCAGTGCCTCAATAATGACCATCTCCACGTGTCGAGCGAATGCAAGGAGCCAAGGTGTTTTTCGCATTTACCACCCTCAATCTTTTGAGCTGACCACCTATTTGAAGAGACGGGGATTCTCAGACCCAAACCTCACTCTTCCCCCTCGAGCGAGCATCCAACAGAGCGCTCCGGAAAAACCATTCCAACATGGCCGGTCGTCACAGCTCTTACGCTCGCTCTCCTCGCTCAAGCCGGGGGCCGGGAAGAGTGTTCGATTCCCATAGCCGTTTGATTGAGTTACAAACCCAAGGGCTTCTTCCACCGGCATTCATGGTCCTGTCCGAGCCGGAATAGCCACCTATAATGGCGGGGAGCAAGCGGAGAGATCTCCGAATCCGTCTCAGGAGAGCGAATATGCCTCATCCGCATACGCTAAGGGTGTCGGGTTTCCTATCCACCCATTCCTTCGCAGGCTCTCGAGTTCTACGGCCTCCATACACAATCTTACCCCTGCCTCCATACTACATATAGCAGTACGTCACCCTTTATGAGCTATTTTTAGGCCATGAGCCTCACTTCGGGTTATGGAAGAAGGCATTACGCCTTGTCCCCGCAACCAGGGAGAATCCCTATGTCGGTGGCGGGGGCGAAGTATGGCGCATTGCCGAGATCGGATACCTATCCGGCACTCCTAAGAAGGTACCGGAAGAACCGGCCTTGAGTGGTTCTAGATTGACGACGTTCCCCTTCGGATCCGGTCGGACCGGTCTCCCAGTTCGATGCGCCCGGGCGTGCGTCTAAGCTGGCGCCCGAGGCCCCAAGAGGAGGATACCAGGGAAATACATTACCTAATGAGCAGAATAAAGTTCTTGGCCAACTCTGGGTGACGATAGTCGAGGTTATGGCAATATGCATAATCTGAGTGCAACCACTTCAATATTGGGGGAAGCCCATGTGGCACTTCAACGGGGAAGATGATGCCACCCGCTGTGGCCGTAAGGGTCCGGACTCCGCCACTGCTCTGGCAAGGATATTGTCCGATTTATACAAAGGCGAAGAGGAGGAATTCCTTCACGTCAAACCGCGAGATGGATTCTCCATGTACAACCCTCCGAACTGGGTAAGTTGTCATTCCTTTCCCTACATCACTTATTGTGGCGTTCTTCGCTAAGATCATCTGCCTCGATATTTCCGAGCAGGAACTAAGGAGGGCCGTAGAAGGAATCTCCAGCCCCTCCCTGCAGCCAGAGGACCCGGAAGGGGCCTAGATCCAGGTCTCGAAGAAGATCCGGATATTACCGTGGAGCTCCTCAACGGGATATTTTATCAAGCGAGCCGCGATGGCGCCTTGATAACCCACAAGTATAGGGGATCGCAACAGCTTTCGAGGGTAGAGTATTCAACCAAAATTTATTGATTCGACACAAGGGGAGCCAAAGAATATTCTTGAGTATTAGCAGTTGAGTTGTCAATTCAACCACACCTGGATAACTTAGTATCTGCAGCAACGTGTTTAGTAGCGAAAGTGGTATGATACTAATAGTAACGGTAGCGAAAGTAAAGATAAATATTTTTGGGTTTTTGTAGTAGTTGTAACAGTAGCAACGGAAAAGTAAATAAGCGAAGAACAATATGTGAAAAGCTCGTACACAATGGATCAGTGATAGATAATTATGCCGGATTCGATTCCTCATGCAATAGCTATAACATAGGGTGATATAGAACTAGCTCCAATTCATGAATGTAATGTAGGCATGTATTCCGTAAATAGTCATACGTGCTTATGGAAAAGAACTTGTATGACATCTTTTGTCCTACCCTCCCGTGGCAGCGGGATCCTAGAGGAAACTAAGGGATATTAAGGCCTCATTTTAATAGAGAACCGGAACAAAGCATTAGCACATAGTGAATACATGAACTCCTCAAACTACGGTCATCACCGAGAAGTATCCCGATTATTGTCACTTCGGGGTTGTCGGATCATAACACATAATAGGTGACTATAGACTTCCAAGATAGGATCAAGAACACACATATATTCATGAAAACATAATAGGTTCAGATCTGAAATCATGGCACTTTCGGGCCCTAGTGACAAGCATTAAGCATAGCAAAGTCATAGCAACATCAATCTCGAACATAGTGGATACTAGGGATCAAACCCTAACAAAACTAACTTGATTACATGGTAAATCTCATCCAACCCATCACCGTCCAGCAAGCCTATGATGGAATTACTCACACACGGGCGGTGAGCATCATGAAATTGGTGATGGAGGATGGTTGATGATGACGACGGCGACGAATCCCCTCTCCGGAGCCCCGAGCGGACTCGAGATCAGCCCTCCCGAGAGAGATTAGGGCTTGGCGGCTCCGTGTCGTGAAACGCGATGAAACTTTCTCTCTGATTTTTTTCTCCCCGAGACGGAATATATGGAGTTGGAGTTGAGGTCGGAGGAGGTCCAGGGGGCCCACGAGATAGGGAGGCACGCCCTAGGGGGGGCGCGCCCCCCTGTCTCGTGGACAGGCCCTGGGCCCCCTGGTGTATTTCTTTCGCCCAGTAATTTTTATAAATTCCAAAAAGTGCCTCCGTTGATTTCCAGGACATTCCGAGAACTTTTCTTTTCTACACATAAAACAACATCATGGTAGTTCTGCTGAAAACAACGTCAGTCCGGGTTAGTTTCATTCAAATCATGCAAGTTAGAGTCCAAAATAAGGGCAAAAGTGTTTGGAAAAGTAGATACGTTGGAGATGTATCAACTCCCCCAAGCTTAAACCTTTGCTTGTCCTCAAGCAATTTAGTTGATAAACAGGAAGTGATAAAGAAAAACTTTTACAAACTCTATTTGCTCTTGTTGTTGTAAACATGAAAAGCCAGCATTCAAGTTTCAGCAAGTATTATGAACTAACCATACTACCAATAACACATAGGTCTCATAATTACTCATATCAATAACATAATCAGCTAGCGAGCCATAATAATAAAACTCGGATGACAACACTTTCTCAAAATAATCATAACATGATATAACAAAATGGTATCTCACTAGCCCTTTCTGAGATCGCAAAACATAAATGCAGAGCACCTTTAAAGATCAAGGACTGACTAAATATTGTAATTCATGGTAAAAGAGATCCAGTCAAGTCATACCCAATATAAACCAATAGTAATGAATGCAAATGACAGTGTGCTCTCCAGCGGGTGCTTTTTAATAAGAAGGGTGATGACTCAAATAAAAGTAAATAGATAGGCCCTTCGCAGAGGGAAGCAGGGATTTGTAGAGGTGCCAGAGCTCGATTTTAAAATATAGATTGAATAACATTTTGAGCGGCATACTTTCACTGTCAACGCAACAACTATGAGATGGCTGTATCTTCCATACTACATGCATTATAGGCAGTTCCCAAACAGAATGGTAAAGGTTTATACTCCCCCTCCTCCACAAGCATCAATCCATGGCTTGCTCGAAACAACGAGTGCCTCCAACATTCAACGGGTCCCAGGGGGAGTTTTGTTTGCAATTATTTCGATTTAGTTTGCATAAAGCATGGGACTGGGCATCCCGGTTACCGGCCCTTTCTCGTGAATGAGGAGCGGAGTCCACTCCTCTTGAGAATAACCCACCTAGCCCTTTGTACATGAGCTGCTCGAGCATACAAAACAGAATTTTATTTGAAGGTTTGGAGTTTGGCACATACAAATTTACTTGGAGCGGCAGGTAGATACCGCATATAGGAAGGTATAGTGGACTCATATGGAACAACTTTGGGGTTTAAGGAGTTTGGATGCACAAGCAGTATTCCCGCGTAGTACAGGTGAAGGCTAGCAAAAGACTGGGAAGCGACCAACTGAGAGAGCGACGACAGTCATAAACATGCATTAAAATTAATTCACACCGAGAACGAGCATGAGTAGGATATAATCTACCATGAACATAAATATCATGAAGGCTATGTTGATTTGATTCAACTACATGTGTGAACATGTGCCAAGTCGAGTCACTCAATTCATTCAAAGGAGGATACCATCCCATCATATCATATCATAATCATTCTAATAGCATGTTGGCACGCAAGGTAGACCATTATAACTCAAAGCTAATCAAGCATGGCACAAGTAACTATAATCTCTAAATGTCATTGCAAGCATGTTTACTTCATAATAGCTGACTTAGGAACGATGAACTCATCATATTTACAAAAACAAGAGAGGTCGAGTTCATACCAGCTTTTCTCATCCCAATAAGTTCATCATATATCGTCATTATTGCCTTTCACTCGCATGACTAAACGCTGTGTATAATAATAAGAGTGCACGTGCATTGGACTAAGCTGGAATCTGCAAGCATTCAACTCAAGAGAGAAGACAGGGTAATAAGGGCTCTAAGTTAAATAAACATTCATGCATATAAGAGCCACTAAGCATTTTCAATATGGTCTTCTCGACCCCCAAAAGAAAGAAAAGGAAATAAAACTATTTACACGGGAAAGCTCCCAACAAGTAAGAAGAAGAACTAGAAATCTTTTTGGGTTTTCATTTTAATTCTACTACAAGCATGGAAATTAAACTAACTAATTTTTGGTTTTTCTTAAGGTTTATCAAACACGCAATAAGAAAACTAGAAAAAGAAATTTAAACTAACATGGATAATACAATGAAAGAGTATGAGCACCGACAACTAGTGTGTGAACATGAATGTAAATTCGGTGAGAAATACGTACTCCCCCAAGCTTAGGCTTTTGGCCTAAGTTGGTCTAGTACCATGGACACTTTGGTGATATCCATAAGTGAAGGCTGGGTTGTCTTGAGATGCGGAGGCGATCGCCTCCCGAGCGGCAGCGTGTTGGCGAGCTGCCTCCATTCCTCTCTCATACTCAGTTGCTTCCTCCCTGGTGACAACGTATCTTCCTCTTGCCTGATAATAAAAAAGTTAGGGGGTAGGAAGAGTAACAGGGACGACGTTGCGTCTGTCATAGATTAGTCGATAATGGATGAATTGTTCATTCCTCTCAAGAAAATGATGTTGGAACATAGCTTCTTTGTCCAAATAAACAGGAGGTAAAATTATATCCCCCTCTCGTGGAGCTATATTAAGAAAGTTAGCCACACGGGTTGCATAAATTCATCCAAATAAATCTCCCTTTCTACTATTATTCCGCAACCTACGTGCAACTATTGCCCCCAAGTTATAACCTTTATAACCTGACACATCAGTCTTGAGGACAACAAGATCAGGAGCACACATGTGACATACTTCGTCCTTACCGTTAATGAATCTACCAATAAAGAGAGCAAAGTAATGTATAGCAGGAAAATGAATGCTCCCTATGGTAGCTTGTGCTACGTCCCTAGATTCTCCCACAGTAATACTAGCAAGAAAATCTCTAAATTCAGAGTTGGGAGGATCATTAATATTACCCCACTGCGGGAGTTTGCAAGCAGTTGTGAAATCCTCTAAATCCATGGTATAAGATGTATCATAAATATCAAACATGACACTAGGAGAATTACACGCACAGTTCTATCTAAACCTCCGCACAAAAGAATCAGTCAACTGATAATACCGCAGACACTTATCTTGTAAGAAGTCCTCCAGCTCGGCATTATGTACATATGCGTCAAATTCCTCCTTGAAGCCTGCTTCGACCATAAAATCATCGGATGGCCACTCACAAGCCCGTACATTTGCGTCCCTCGGCAATTCAACATCTTGCTCACGTATAGCAATCCTTGGCCCTTTCTTTGCCGAGGAACCTCCTTGGTACATTCTTCTAAGCACATTTCTTTTTCTGAAAAAATTCTAAAATTTTAGTAACTTCAAAATAAAAGTGCATAAAACTAAACAAGATTGATAGCAACTACTCCTACAAGTGCCTAGAGCCTATATCATGCATTGGAATTGCTTGGGACCTTAACATGCAAGCTCAAGAACATGGTCACCTATGCAGCAAAAATTTGCAATGAATAAAGCACTAGAACAAAAACTAATTGGACCAATGGAGGAGTCACATACCAAGCAACAATCTCCCAAAGCAGTTTTGTGAATGGAGGTTTGAGCAAGGAGATCGAAAATCGCAGCAAGAAGAGCTAGAACTCGTGCTTGAGCTGGATGGGGATTTTTTTGGGTAGAAGATGAAGTGTGTGGGTCTTGGCATAAGTGGAGGGGGCCACCAGGGCCCACGAGATAGGGGGCGCGCCTACTGGGGGCACGCCCTCCTCTCTCGTGGCCTGGTGCTTGCCCTTCAGTGTTTTCAAGGCCTAAAATCCTCAAATATTCCAGAAAAAATCATACTAGATTTGCAGGGCATTTGAAGCACTTTTATTTTCGGGCTATTTTTTAATGCATGGATAATTCAGAAAACAGACGGATAATACTATTTTTGCTTTATTTATTCTAAATAACAGAAAGTAAAAAGAGGGTACAGAAGGTTGTGCCTTCTAGTTTCGTCCATCTCGTGATCATCAAAATGAACCCACTAACAAGGTTGATCAAGTCTTGTTAACGAACTCATTCCGAATAACACGAAACCGGAGAAATTTCGAATAACACTAAGTTACCTCAACGGGGATATGAAAATCCCCAACAATAAGAATATCATACTTTTCTTGACATGAGGGAGAGGAAATTCAAAACCTCCAAAAATAATAGTTGGAACTTTTCCAATTGAATTGATGCTATGAACTTGAGATTGTTTCCTCGGAAAGTGTACCATATGCTCATTACCATTAACATGAAAAGTGACATTGCCTTTTTTGCAATCAATAACAGCCCCTGCGGTATTAAGAAAAGTTCTACCAAGGATAATAGACATACTAGCGTCCTTGGGAATATCAAGAATAACAAAGTTCGTTAAAATAGTGACATTTGCAACCAAAACATGCACATCCTCACAAATACCGACAGGTATAGAAGTTGATTTATCAGCCATTTGCAAAGATATTTCAGTAGGTGTCAACTTATTCAATTCAAGTCTACGATATAAAGAGAGAGGCATAACACTAACACCGGCTCCAAGATCACATAAAGCAGTTCTGACATAATTTCTTTTAATAGAGCAAGGTATAGTTGGTACACCCAGATCTCCAAGTTTCTTTGGTATTCCACCCTTAAAAGTGTAATTAGCAAGCATGGTGGAAATTTCAGCTTAGGTATCTTTCTTTTATTAGTGATGTTATACTTCTTATTCTTAGAATAAGGATTTACTTTAAGCATATGAGTTAAACGCCACGTAAGAAAATAGGTCTAATCATTTCAGCAAAGCGCTCAAAATCCTCATCATCCTTTGACTTGGATGGTTTAGGGGGAAAGGGCATGGGTTTCTGAACCCATGGTTCTCTTTCTTTACCGTGCTTCCTAGCAACAAAATTTCTCTTATCATTACGTTGATTCTTTGATTGTGGGTTATCAAGATCAACAGCAGGTTCAATCTCTACATCATTATCATTGCTAAGTTGTTCATCAACATGAACATTATCATTAACATTATCACTAGGTTCATGTTCATCACCTAATTGAGTTTCAGCATCAGAATAGAAATATTATTGGGATTCTCGTGTGTGTCTCTGATGAGGTTCATTACAAGCATGCAAAGTTCTATCATTTTTCTTCTTCTTCTTTTTAGAAGAACTAGGTGCCTCTAAATTATTTCTCTAAGAATCTTGCTCGATTCTCTTAGGGTGGCCTTCAGGATACAAAGGTTTCTGAGTCATTCTACCAGTTCTAGTAGCCACTCTAACAAAGAAAGTCATTATTATTATTTAATTCATCAAGCAAATCATTTTGAGCTCTAAGTACTTGCTCAGCTTGAGTAGCAACCATAGAAGCATATTTGCTAACGCAGTGAAGTTCATCTTTAACTCTAGCTAGATTATCACCTACGCATCCTATTTCAAAAGCATTATTCTTTAACTCTCTACCAACATAAGCATTAAAACTTTCTTGCCTAGCCATAAAGTCATCAAATTCATCTAAGCATGGGCTATGAAATTTAGTAGAGGGTATTTCAACTTTATCATATCTATAGAGAGAATTTACCTTTACTACATGTCGGATTATCAAGACAATGTGGTTCTTCAAAGGTAAATTAAGACCATGTATTTCTTCAATAGGAGGTAAATTCTTAACGTCTTGACTTTAATAACTTTTTCTTTCATTGATTTCTTTGCCTCTTGCATATCTTCAGATCGAGAAATAAAACGCCTCTCTTCTTCGGAGTGGGTTTAGGAATAGGCTCGGGGTTGGCTCAATTGGTTCAGAATTACTTGAGAACTGGCTTAGGAAGAGTCCAATTATTTTCATTAGTCAACATATTATTCAACAATATTTCAGCTTCGTCGACTGTTCTTTCCCTGAAAACACAACCAACACAACTATCCAAGTAGTCGTTGGAAGCATTGGTTAGTCCATTGTAAAAGATATCAAGTATTTCATTTTTCTTAAGAGGATGATCAGGCAAAGCATTAAGTAACCAGAGAAGCCTCCCCCAAGCTTGTGGGAGACTCTCTTCTTTGATTTGAACAAAATTATATATTTCCATAAGGCAGCTTGTTTCTTATGAGCAGGGAAATATTTAGCGAGAAGTAATAAATCATATCACAGGGACTACGACGCAACCAGGAGAAAGAGAATTATACCAAGTCTTAGCATCACCCTTTAATGAGAAAGGAAATATCTTAAGGATATATAAATAGCGAGACTTCTCATCATGAGTAAACAAGGTGGCTATATCATTCAACTTGGTAAGATGTGCCACAATAGTTTCAGATTCAAGGCCATAAAAAGGATCAGATTCAACTAAAGTAATAATATCAGGATCTACAGAGAATTCATAATCCTTATCAGTAACACAAATAGGTCAAGTAGCAAAAGCAGGGTCAGGTTTCATTCTAGCATTAAGAGACTGCTGCTTCCATTTAGCTAATAATTTCTTAAGATCATTTCTATCATTGCAAGCAAGGATTTCAAGAGCAACTTTTTCATTCATAACATAACCCTTAGGAACAACAGGTAAAACATAATCATTGGGGAACCTTCATCATCACTATCATCGATAATAGGATCTTGATAATTTCATCCTCTAACTCTAGCAAGTTGTTCATCTAGAAATTCACCTAATGGCAAAGTAGTATCACGCACGTAAGTAGTTTCATCATGCATAGCGAAGTGGCATCATCAATAACATGCGACATATCAGAACTCATAGCAGTAGCAGGTTTAGGTGTCGCAAGCTTACTAATAACGGAAGGAGAATCTAGTGCAGAGCTAGATGGCAGTTCCTTACCTCCCCTCGTAGTTGAGGGCAAGATAGTAGTTCGGTCGTCTTTCAAGTTCTTCATAGTGATCAACAGATATAAATCCCAAGTGACTCAGAGAATAGAGCTATGGTCCCCAACAACGGCGCCAGAAATTAGTCTTGATAACCCACAAGTATAGGGGATCGCAACAACTTTCGAGGGTAGAGTATTCAACCCAAATTTATTGATTCGACACAAGGGGAGCCAAAGAATATTCTTGAGTATTAGCAGTTGAGTTGTCAATTCAACCTTGAGTATTAGCAGTTGAGTTGTCAATTCAACCACACCTAGATAACTTAGTATCTGCAGCAAAGTGTTTAGTAGCGAAAGTGGTATGATAATAATAGTAACGGTAGCGAAAGTAAAGATAAATATTTTTGGGTTTTTGTAGTAGTTGTAACAGTAGCAACGGAAAAGTAAATAAGCGAAGAACAATGTGAAAAGCTCGTAGGCAATGGATCACTGATGGATAATTATGCCGGATGCGATTCCTCATGCAATAGCTATAACATAGGGTGATATAGAGCTAGCTCCAATTCATCAATGTAATGTAGGCATGTATTCCGTAAATAGTCATACGTGCTTATGGAAAAGAACTTGTATGGCATCTTTTGTCCTACCCTCCCGTGGCAGCAGGGTCCTAGCGGAAACTAAGGGATATTAAGGCCTCATTTTAATAGAGAACTGGAACAAAGCATTAGCACATAGTGAATACATGAACTCCTCAAACTACGGTCATCACCGAGAAGTATCCTGTTATTGTCACTTCGGGGTTGTCGGATCATAACACATAATAGGTGACTATAGACTTGCAAGATAGGATCAAGAACACACATATATTCATGAAAACATAATAGGTTCAGATCTGAAATCATGGCACTCGGGCCCTAGTGACAAGCATTAAGCATAGCAAAGTCATAGCAACATCAATCTCATAACATAGTGGATACTAGGGATCAAACCCTAACAAAACTAACTTGATTACATGGTAAATCTCATCCAACCCATCACCGTCCAGCAAGCCTACGATGGAATTACTCACGCACGGCGGTGAGCATCATGAAATTGGTGATGGAGGATGGTTGATGATGACGACGGCGATGAATCTCCCTCTCCGGAGCCCCGAACGGACTCCAGATCAGCCCTCCCGAGAGAGATTAGGGCTTGGCGGCGGCTCCGTGTCGTGAAACGCGATAAAACTTCCTCTCTGATTTTTTTCTCCCCGAGACGAAATATATGGAGTTGGAGTTGAGGTCGGAGGAGGTCCAAGGGGCCCACAAGATAGGGGGGCGCGCCCTAGGGGAGGGGGCGCGCCCCCTGTCTCGTGGACAGGCCCTGCCCCCCCTAGTGTATTTCTTTCGCCCAATAATTCTTATAAATTCCAAAAAGTGCCTCCGTGGATTTCCAGGACATTCCGAGAACTTTTCTTTTCTACACATAAAACAACATCATGGTAGTTCTGTTGAAAACAGCGTCAGTCCGGGTTAGTTTCATTCAAATCATGCAAGTTAGAGTCCAAAACAAGGGCAAAAGTGTTTGGAAAAGTAGATACGTTGGAGACGTATCACGCCTCAGTGGCCATTACTGCCGACTATCTCGGACCGCTTCCTACGTCGCGCGTAAGCCAAGTCGAAAAACCCTATCCTCCGAAGAGGACTCCCTTCAGATGTCATGCCTTACCTTTGAAGTGTCGTGTTTTTGCAGAGATGATGGTCGGAGCGTGGGGCCGAGCCTCTAGGGACTCGTCAGCCAAGGGCGTCCGGATCGGGCAGGCTCAAGAGGAAGGCGGTAAGGGTCGACTCGCCGCTACAGAGGTAAGGCAAAAACTTGTGCTGTGATTATGGTATTTTTGAAGTATGACAACACCCTTTGTGTCCTGGCGGGAAGAGGAGCAGCCGGACTATATTTGGGGATCCTGCCAACCACGCCTCCACCAGCCGGATTCCAAAACCGGCTTCTTGAACGGAGGCGGGAGCAGGGCTGATGCCGCATAGTTCTCCAACAAAGAATGTGGATATGCTCTCGGCCACGAATTCCTAAGTAGAGAGCGCCATGGATCACCGGCACCGACGAGCTGTACTTCGGGACAACATCTTTTCCGGAGAGGCATTTAACGCCTTCAATTCGGGAGAGGCATACATCCGAGCTGCTCAAGGTGGGCTTGCTCGAGCGACGGACCAGTATACCAAAGATATACGGGTAAGAAAATTTGATAAGCATGTGTAGCAGTAGCCCCTGAGACTTGAAACGGTTGGAACAACTGTTTTAAGGATTAATTTATGCACAGGTCCTTGTAGATAAGAATGAGCAATTGTCTCGGGAGCTGGAGGAATGCAAGGTCGAACTGAGGGCCGCATTTGCCAAGTTAGAGGAACCCCAAAAGCCCTCATCTGGTAACAATTGTCACAATTGAACGAAGATGCACTAGTTAGTAAATGGCTGATATGACAAGTCTAACAAAAAATTCTGCAGATAATCCCGGGGTGAATCCGGAGGCATAAGAGAGGACGCCTCGCATCTCAAAAGGCAGCCGGAGGCTGGCGAGCACATTCTTACACGGGTTAGGCAGGAGAAGAATGATCTTCAAGATGCCAAAGTCCAGCTGGACGTGGAATTAAAAGATCTCCGCGCTCAGTTGGCGGACTCCGTGAAGGAGAACAAAAGGCTTCGACGCGACATTTATGGTAAGTGCCTAGACAAACTGTAGTATAGTTCGGCGAGGAAGTATATTGAAAGAATTTTGCTTGCGCGAATGTTAACGGGTCGAGGAGGAGATGCCCTCATCTGCAAGTGATTTACTGCAAGACCTTTCTCAAGCTGCACGGCGAGCTTCGACAAGTGATGCAGGTGTTGCTCGGGCTTTGTGGCCATCAAGCTTGCAGCCGAATGGCATGGGGAGCTTGTGAATATGCTTCAAGGAGCACGGCGCGCTCCGACTGTGGAAGGTGTCCGCTTCGGCAAGCGCAAAGAGAAGCTGGGCTATGGTGAAGACGCGCTACACCTAGCTGGACCCGAACCATATGGCCGAAGTAGGACCGGCGGGGCCCGATGGGCAAGAAATTCCCGTGAGTCTGGTATATGACCAGGTAGCGTTAGCCGCTAAGTATTATCAACAGGATTGTAAGCTAGATAGCTCGTTGGGCCGGTATAGAGGAGGAATATAGTCACCCAAGTGATCGTGTAATTCAATGGACATAAATAGTCCCTAGCGGATTAAAATCATTTGTCATGGCGGACCTTTTCGCTTCAGCCCCCGGATCCTATAGTCCGGGGTGTGTCCGAATACCCACTCAGTTATAAAAAACCGGGGTATGCGTGGACACCAAGCGTAGGGGTCATAAGTGCTTGAACAGACAAGTACCCAACTAGTTATGTTATATTACATGGATAGTAAGAAACATCTTCCAGGGAGAATAGTTCCGTTAGGGGTTCCTTTCCACAGGTAAGCATGCGACAATGCACATGTCCGCATCTGCGAACGATTGCGCAGGATACAAAACTTCTGGGATTTGCGTTATAATAAACGAATACATCTTTTGTTCACCGACCGAATATTCTCTTAAGGAAGCTAGCTTTTGGCTTCACCTACCGAGGAACACATCCGCTGAACCGGCAAGAATAATCGCAGAGGTGCTCCCCTTATGCCCTAGCCGAATTAACAGAACGTAGGGCATAAACACAAGAGCCAGGCAACCCAGCTTGGCAACATCTTAAGTCATATCGATGCATATAATGGTGAAGAAAAGGCACATATGGAAAAAGAATGCATATGTGATGGGCAGAAAGCCATGTGAGTAATTATTCTTAGCTTCCGTATAGGAAGTCCCCAGGTATTGCTTACACACTTAGTGCGGCCGGAGTGATCCGGGAATCCGCACTGTATTGAATACTTTGTGTGAAGAGAGAAAAAGGTCGAGAAAGGAAAAAGGGATGGAGCATAATTAAAATGGAGGGGTTAGGAGACGAACATTGAGTTCGGCGTTAGGCGTAGAATCTCCGGAGTCTGGCCGCGTTCCATGGGTTCGGCTCAAGTCTGTTATCGGATGCATTACGTAAGCGGTATGCTCCTCCGATGAGAACTTCGTCAATGACGAAGGGACCCTCCCACTTGGGTTTGAGCTTGTCCTTCTTCTTCTATGGTAGGCGTAGAACGAGCTCGCCAATGTTGTAAGTTTTGACCCACACTTCTCTGCTTTGATATCGTCGAGCCTGCTGCTGATAGAATGCGGAGCGGGCTTTTGCGACGTCGCGCTCCTCCTCCAGGGCATCCAAGTTATCCTGCCGATCTAACTCGGCTTCCTTCTCTTCGTACATGCGTACGCGTGGCGAATCATGTATTATGTCGCAGGGTAATACTGCTTCTGTGCCGTACACCATAAAAAATGGTGTATATCCGGTGGTGCGATTTGGTGTGGCCCGCAGCCCCCAGAGTACGGAGTCGTGCTCCTCGACCTAGTGCGTATCCGACTCTGTCAAGGATCGCACTATTCTGGGTTTGATGCCGCTCATGATGAGACCATTTGCCCGCTCTACCTGGCCGTTTGTTTGGGGATGGTAGACGGAAGCGTAATCAAGCTTAATGCCCATTTTCGCGCACCAAGTTTTCACTTTGTCGGCTGTGAAATCTGAGCTATTATCAGTGATGATGCTGTGGGGGACACCGTATCGGTGTACGACCCTGGATATGAAGTCTATTATTGGTCCGGATTCGGCCGTTTTGACTGGTTTGGCTTCTATACATTTGGTGAATTTGTCCACCATGACCAATAAGTATTTTTTTCTTATGGCTTCCCCTTTTAAGAGGTCGGACCATATCCAGCCCCCAGACCACAAAGGGCCAAGTTATGGGGATTGTTTGGAGAGCGGTAGGGGGCATATGACTCTGATTGGCAAAGAGCTGGCAACCAACGTAATGTTGGACAAGGTCCTGTGCGTCTGCTCGGGCCGTCGGCCAGTAGAAACCTGTACGGAAGGCCTTGCTGACTAATGCTCGAGCCGCGGCGTGGTGCCCGCCCAGTCCGGCATGGATTTCAGCCAAGAGCTGCCGCCCTTCCTCTTCGGAGATGCATCTTTGGAGTACTCCGGTAGCGCTTTTCTTGTAGAGTTCCCCTTCGTAGACTTTGTAAGCTTTAGAGCGCTGGACGATGCAGCGTGCTTCATTTTGGTCTTTGGGGAGCTCCTGCCTATTTAGGTAGGCCAAGAAAGGCTCGGTCCACGGGGCGATTACAGCCATGATTTCGTGGGACGAGGTCGTTAGTTCGGTGGTAGAACCTCCGACTCTGTCGATAGTTCGAATCTGGGGTGTATTCGGATCCGTGCTAGTATTGCGGACTCCTTCCCATACTACGGATGGCTTGAACAGCCGTTCCAAGAACATGTTAGGTGGGACAGGGTCGCGTTTAGCACCGATGCGAGCGAGGACATCCGCCGCTTGATTTTTTTCTCGAGCCACATGGTGGAATTCGAGCCCCTCGAACCAAGCTGACATTTTGAGGACGGCATTATGGTAGGCCGCCATTTTTGGGTCCTTGGCATCAAAATCTCCATTTATTTGTGATATCGCGAGGTTTGAATCCCCACGCACTTCTAGGCGTTGAATGCCCATAGAGGCGCCATCGAAGACAGTGCAATGAGCCTCGTATTAATTGGCTGCATTGTTGGAGTCTGTGTGTATAATATTTGGAGGACATCTTTGGACCGTGTCTACGGTGGGAGACGTCGGACTACACCTGCTCCCAATCCGCCAGCATTTTAGAGCCGTCGAAGTGCATGATCCGGTTTGAGTATGCGCCGTACTCTTTAGGGAGTTAAAGTACATCCATTCGGCGACGAAGTCAGCCAATACTTGCGACTTGATGGCCCGCCGAGGCTTGTATGTTATGTCGAACGGAAGGAGCTCAATGGCCCATTTGGCAATCCGGCCCGTAGCATCGCGGTTATTTATTATGTCATTGAGTGGTACTTCAGAGGCCATCGTAATCGAACACTCTTGAAAGTAGTGTCGTAGCTTCCGGGATGCCATGAAAACCGCGTATGCTATTTTTTGATAGTGTGGGTATCGGGATTTGCATGGAGTTAGGACCGTGGATACGTAGTAAACCGGCTTCTGGAGCGGGAATTTGTATCCGTCAGCCTCTCGTTCAACAACGAGTACGACGCTTACAACTTGATGCGTTGCAGCTATGTACAGCAGCATAGGTTCGTCAATATTCGGCGCTGTTAGTACTGGATTACTGGCCAATAAGGTCTTTATTTCATCCAGTCCGGCCGCAGCTGCATCTGTCCACACGAAGTGTTCGGTGCATCGAAGAAGGCGGTAAAGAGGTAATACCTTTTCTCCTAACATGGAGATAAAGCGGCTTAGAGCAGCCATGCATCCGGCTAGTTTTTGGATGTGCTTGAGGTCTGTTGGTATAGCCAACTGTGACAGAGCTCGGATCTTTGCCAGATTCGCTTCAATTCCTCTATTGGAAACGATGAAGCCGATTAGTTTCCCTGAGGGAACGCCAAAAACGCATTTTTCCGGGTTCAGCTTGATGTCGTATGTCCGGAGATTGTCAAATGTAAGCCTCAAGTCATCTATTAGGGTTTCGATGTGTCTTGTTTTTATGACCACGTCATCCACGTATGCCTCCACTGTTTTGCCGATTTGCTTTTCCAGGCATGTTTGGATCATGCGTTGGTAGGTTGCGCCGGCGTTCTTGAGCCCGAAAGGCATAGTGTTGAAGCAAAAAGGGCCATATGGAGTTATGAAAGCTGT
Organism: Aegilops bicornis; assembly: GCA_021605145.1. Classification (NCBI taxonomy): domain Eukaryota; kingdom Viridiplantae; phylum Streptophyta; class Magnoliopsida; order Poales; family Poaceae; genus Aegilops; species Aegilops bicornis. Next base: position 554,776,406 of record CM038674.1, read on the forward strand.
TGCAGCTTGATGAGACTCTGCCATCTTTATTTGATGGTATCCAGAGTATGCGTCAAGGAAACATAGCGAGTCATGTCCTGCTGTGGCATCAATGATTTGATCGATGCGAGGGAGGGGAAAGGGAACCTTGGGGCAAGCCTTGTTGAGGTCTTTAAATTCGACACATAAGCGCTAGGATTTGTCATTCTATGGTACCATTACTAGGTTTGCCAGCCAATCCGGATGCTTGATATCTCTGATGAATCCGGCCTCGAGTAGTTTGGCTAGCTCTTCCCCCATGGCTTGCCGTTTGGGTCTGAAAACCGTCTTAGAGTCTGCTTGACCGGTTTGTATCCTTTTAGTATATTGAGGCTGTGTCCGGCCAATCTGCGTGGGATGCCTGGCATGTCCGATGGGTGCCAGGCGAAGATGTCCCAATTCTCGCGTAAGAAGTCTCGCAGTGCGGCGTCCATCACGGGGCCCAGCTGTGTCCCGACGGAATCTGTCTTTGTGGGGTCCGTTGGATGGACTTGGAATTTGACTATCTCGTCTGCGGGTTTAAATGAGGTGGACTTGGAATTTGACTATCTCGTCTGCGGGTTTAAATGAGGTGGACTTGGGTCGCTTGTCGAGTATCACGTCGTTCCTGTCCATGGTGGCCTGCAGTGTTGTTAATTCTTCGGCTGCTAGGGCCTCGGATAATGCCTCCAGGGCTAGTGCTGCGGTTTTGTTTTCGGTGCGAAGTGCGACATCCGGATCACTGGCTAGAGTGATGATTCCATTGGGCCTGGGCATTTTAAGCTTCATGTACCCGTAATGGGCTATAGCTTGAAAGCTTGCAAACGTGTCCCGCCCTAAAAGGGCGTGGTATCCGCTGCTAAAAGGGGCCACTTGGAATGTGATTTCTTCGGACCTATAATTTTCCGGGGTGCCTAATACCACGTCGAGTGTGATTTTTCCTGCACACCGCGCTTCCCGACTAGGGATAATTCCCCTGAAGGTTGTGCCTCTTTGTTCAATGCGGCCTTTGTCAATTTACATCTTGTTGAGTGTCTCTTCATAGATCAAGTTTAATCCGCTTCCGCCATCCATGAGCACTTTAGTGAGTCGAAAGCCGTCCACGATTGGGCTAAGAACCAGAACGGCTGGTGCCCGGACAGTCCGGGATCGAGGTTCGTCACTGGCATTAAAAGTTACAGCAGTGTCGTTCCAGGGGTTTATTTTGGCCATATGGCAATTTCCGTGGAGCTTCGATGAGCTTGCTTGCGCCTACTGTTTGAGGCAAAAGTCTCGAAGACTGTTAGTACCGTATTGTGCTCCTTGGGGGGATGTTGTTCTGTAAGAAGATCCTCGCCACTTTTTGCAACCTGTCGGAGTATCCAACATGCCCTAAGGCTATGAGTTGGTGCTGTGTCCGGAGTGCCGTGGAGTTTACATGGCCCATTGAGCCATTTTTCCAATACGGTTCCCCGCCCTGGGGTGGGCTTTGGTTTCTTGGGGATTGGATCGGCCGACTCGCGAGAGTTTTCCCGTTTAGTTCGGACAAAGGTTTTGGTGAAAGCCGGGCTGTTCCAAAATTCAGTTTGAGTTTTCCAGACGCTTTCCATCGCACAGTACTTCTGTACTATGATTGCCAAGTCCGCAAAGCGTACTATGTTATGGCGACTTATAGCATTAAGGATTCCTTTGTCCGTGCAGTTTTTGCAGAAGAGCGAGACTATGTCCTCCTTGTGGCAGTCCTCGACTTTGCTTAGCGCAAGGAGGAATCTGGCCCAGTAATGATGTACTGTCTCCTGGGGCTCTTGCCGGATATGGGAGAGATGATTTAAGTCCGCGTGGGTGGTTATAGCTGAATCCGGATTCTGATCCGATCTAGCACCCCGGGGCATGGAAGCTTCCGAGTTCAACAGCTCAGGATTCGGGACGCTGCCCAATTTTTCCAGCCCCGTGCCCGGTTCTAAGTCCGGGACCCGGGTCATATCATCCCCCGGGCGGGTGTCCGGCTCCGGGAGCTCGGCGATCCGGACATAATTCGTCCTCAAAATAGAGGGATACTCCTTGTGTGGTTCCTCCGATACGGCCATCTCAGGGGTGGCCGGCGGGGATTTAATGTCCCTTTGGTCGGGTTTAAGCCCAATCCGGTCATAGTCCGTTGAGACTCCCAAAGCGGCGATGCGATCCAAGAGCTCATTAAGAGAAGAGAGCTCTAACGGATCCATCTGTTCGGCGAGTTCCGAATTGATGTGAAGTTTATGCGTGATGACCTGAGAGGCCATCGTCGGCGCGACAACCGATGGGGCGGCCATGACGAAGCCGCCTAGTCGGAGAGTTTGGCCTACATCCAGAGCTCCCCCCTGCGGTAATGTTGTCCCTGACAACGAGACGAGCCATCGAGCCTTGCAGCGACGACACAGAGGAACTCTCAATTAAAGCACCAATGTCGGTGTCAAAACTGGCGGATCTTGGGTAGGGGGTCCCGATCTGTGCGTCTAGGCTGATGGTAACAGGAAGCAAGGGACACAGATGTTTACCTGTGTTCGGGCCCTCTTGATGGAGGTAAAACCCTACTTCTGCTTGATTAATATTGAAGATATGGGTAGTACAAGAGTAGATCTACCACGAGATCGTAGAGGCTAAACCCTAGAAGCTAGCCTATGATGATATGATTGTAATTGTGATCGGCCTTCTAAGGACCAACCTCTCCGGTTTATATAGACACCGGAGAGGGCTAGGGTTTACATGGAGTCGGTTACAAGGAAGGAAATATAATATCCGGATCGCCAAGCTTGCCTTCCACGCCAAGGAAACTCCTATCCGGACACGGGTCGAAGTCTTGAGTCTTGTATCTTCACGCTTCAATAGTCCGGACGTTGTATACAGTCCGGCTGTCCAGATACCCCCTAATCCAGGACTCCCTCAGGGGCTAATAAGACGTCGCCGGTGCCAGGAAACGGGATGAGGCTTAGACATGCACGCCGGCGAATCTTACCCAGGGTCGGGGCTCTCCTAGGAGATAACACCCCTACTCCTGCTCTGCGGGGTCTTCGCATGATCACTCAAGCAACAACGATGGTTACAAGCTTGCTCCTTGAGCTGTTTCTCTAGAGGGGGAAGAAGAACAAGGCTAGCCCTAGCTTCCTCTCTCTATATGGGTGTATGGATGAACTAGAGTCTGAACCCTTTGCATGGGTGCCCTGGGGGGTTTATATTGGCCTACCCCCCAGGGGTACAAAGGTAATCCGGCCGGGTGTTGGCCCGGTTGTCAGTGTCTCTGGTCGCCGGCTCCTCCACCGGCAGATGGGGCCCGCCGCCTGGTGGGCCCCATCGGCTTTCTCGTAGTTGGCCGACAGGCCGTGCCCGCCGCTCGCGGGTCTTGCTGGCTGCTCAACACTGTAGCTGTGCTGGTAATGATGCATGCTTTGTCGGGGGAGGCGTGGCTACAGTACCGCCACCTGGCGGGCGTTCACTGTAGCCACTCCCCCATCTCTTCTGGTTAATGGCGCACAAACTCCAAGGAGAGGAAGAGCCGCCTGGTCAGGGGCCGGCCTTCCTACGAGCCGACTGGTTTGGGCTCGCCGCCTTATGGCTCCTTGAGGACAAGTAGCACTACAAAAAATACACTTCCGTGATGATACATGTTTGTCACAGTAGGTCACATTTTCTGTCATGCATGTACATCCATGACAAATTTATGACAGAATCAAATAGTCATACCTGTGCTGTCGTAGAAGTGTTCCATGACATTACCAAAATTATCATCACGGAAGTGTCCACTTCCATGACGATAAATCGCGCGTCACAGAAGTGCTTTCATCAAGGGTGACCGACACATGGCATCCACCATAACGGAACGCCGTTAAGCTATCAGGTCCGGTTTTGGATCCGATAACCCGTTAACATCCCCGACCAATGGGGATTTTCCATGTGTAAAATCAGCATTGGCTAGAGGAAACACGTGTCGGCTCACCGTTGGGACAGATGTCATCCACTCATTGGACCCAAAGCGCCTATGATATGTCGACACGTGGCATGGCCCAACAGAGGCCCATTCCTGTGAAAAGGCCGGCCCGTTTGACTTGGTCAAAAGGTGGCAGGCCGGCCCACTCAAGCTCGTTAACGGCATGTTCGCATATAGCCCATTTACAACCCGCTAACTCAGGGGCCCGCTTACGGCCTATCCGAATTAGGGCCTAGTAGCGCCATTCCGGCCGTCCAATATAATTCCAGCCCGTTTTAACTTCCGGCCCATGTATGGCCCATGACGTCTTTCGGCCCATATGAGGCCCTTAGTAACTTCGGCCCATTAACGACCCGTGGTAAAAATGACCCGTAATGAACAGTGTATCACTTTATACCACGGCCCGTGGTAAAACTGGCCCGTAATGAACAGTGTATCACTTTATACCCATTAACGGCCCATTATTCAGTTGGGCCATTTCTAGCCCATGTTATCTTTCGGCCTTCTCAGGGCCCATTTATTCTTGGGCTCATTTCCAGCATTCGTTTACTTACGGCCCGTTACTGTCATTTTCTGCTTGTGGGCCAAATTCAGCCCGTGGTTACAGTCGGCCCGTTTGTGGCCCGTTAATACGTTGGGCCATTTTCATAGCGTCATCAAATACAACCGATTAACGACGGTCCTTATGGCCGGCCCATGAACGGACGATTTCAACTCTAGCTCATTTACGGCCATAATGTGGTCTATTATTGGCCCATGTTTGGCCAACCGATCATACAACCCGTAGAAGGCCCATTGATGATACGACCCGTAGAAGGCCCATTGTGTCTACGACCCGTATAAGGCCCATTGTTTCTATGCCCCATAGAAGGCACATTGTTTCTACGGCCCTTAGAAGGCCCATTGTTTCTACGGCCCGTAGGAGGCCCATGTTAACTACAGTAAATATGTAGCCCATGGTTAATGTGGCCTAGTTTTTAAAAATAGGTTATTGTGGCCACTAGCAAACCGCGGAAGAACTGCACTGACTACAAGAAAACAAATAAACAAGACAATAAGGAAATAAATAAGCAAGCAACTTACGCTAGGCTATCACGGCTATTACACATATTACATCCACTGGGCATCAAAGTTCGCCACCAGTGCAAATATAGGGAACACCCTACAGTATACAAAAGGAAGGATGGCATAAAACTTAACAGTCTAGCAGATAAATGCACCACCAGAAGTTCAGATGCTCAGTTCATTTGACCTGACTGTTACATTTTCATGCTGTATTGTCCGATGGAGCACCATAACCTTCGCCTTTAGTTCTCCTAGGCTCCTGAACAACATAGCAAATGTCTGATAGTCTGGTTTCAAAACCATGCATATCTTGACAACATCGAACAATGTCTCTCCTTGTTTCACAAAGGGTCTCTATTAGGGAATGGACTTGTGTCTGGAGCGCAGATACAACATTGTTTTGAGCTTGCATATCTTGATCATGAGGCAGTTTGGACGAGATTGCCTTAACAACCAAGCCAGCATTACGCAGGAATGTGCTTTTAGCCGTTAGTGGACAGGTCTTGACCCATGCGCAAAGAAGAGTCGACATTGCGGTTATAGTTGCCTCGCCACCTTCGTAAGGTGGCGGTTCCACCATTTTTCCATAGCTTGCGAAAAGTTGAGGTTTTACATTAGTAGTACTAGAGCAGAAGATATTAAGGAGGCAAAGAAACCAAACAAAATAGCTTTGGTCTATATACGTAACTTATTACGGTGAACCCATGTAAAATAATAGTTGTATTTTATTGCAAAGTACATAATAAAACCAGGTTCCAAACATATGACCATGTACCATCACTAATGTATTGTCTATTTCTTCACATTGTATTGAGGGCTAAGGATAAAGAGACGAAGTTTATAATAAGGTAAGCATAGTATGACATCATTCATATCACAAAACAACTGAGAACAGATAAACAAGCAATTGTAGCATTGTGTGGGCAAGTCCAGCACGGAACTAGATTACAGGTCAAGATCAAAGGAACGTCACTCCTCTCTTTTAAACCTTGTAAGGTGCAATGATACACTAAGACAATTGTGTATAAAATTGAAAAGAGTAATAGACATTGGCTGCAAACTATGCAGTTCAAGGCACAAGTCAGAGTAAGTAGTAGTTAAAAGGCATGAGGATTAAGGACTTACAACGACGGCTTTGACTGGTGTAGTCATGCCCTTCTTCTTGCTGGTGTGACAGTCCTTGAAGATTTCCACAACATTTGGTTCAGGTACTTTTTGGTCCTTGCGGGCTTTCCTATACATTTGGAACAAGTCAATATAGATCTGATAATATGGTAGAGCGAAAAGAGTGGAACAACAGCTAATTACAAGAGCCTCGCAGTGTGCAATATAGCTATGAGATCCTGTCGTCTGTTGGAATTTCACTTTTGTACGGTTGGCCTTATTCTTTGAATTGTTCACCTACAAGAAGATAGATCTGTGTGGCACATGCGTAAATAGGACTTCAACACGTGATCTGATCACATATATATAATGTACCTGATACTTCGGATCGGACCAGTGTTTAACGAGGCCTCTCCAGTCTTCATCAGATATATTTTCCACTGGAGATGTTTGGGCAAGTTCACTGTTAGCCTTGCCTTCAAAATGAGTTTTCCTCGAGTTATACCGATAATGTCGGAGAGCAGACTTGAAAACATGGGTGCAAGCTTGTCTGGTTGCATCATCTTGGCTGTCCAACTTGAACCTCATCTGTTGAAATTTATGGGAGTCTCATTATTAGCAACCTAGAAAGTATTGGACAGAGCAAGACGATATTACTAGTTTCCATACATAACCATACTTACAGATAAATGGTCGAGGAAGGTGTTGAACTGGTTTCGTCTTTGTCATTCCTGTGTTGAATCCATGTTGGGAGGATACGTACATGACACCTAACAGCAACCGCTGCCTCTGATACTAACTTGGCTGACTCTGTAGCATCACATGGCCTTTTTAAACCTGCCTCAAAACGGATCTCCATTCTTCTCCTCTAGATTTAGTTAACCTATTGAAAGTGCAACTATCCTAGGTGGTTTTGGTAATTCCTAACAACATATAGCTCATTGAGCTAACACTATTTCAAGAATAATATTTCAAGAAAGCTCAATGATTGGCATGGCATGGATGAGAAAAGTGGACCCCTCAAAATGCTAAGGACAAAGGGATTGGCTCAAGCTTAAAGCTCAAGACTCTACATTTTCTATTTTAGTGATCCAAGATCACATTGAGTCTATAGAAAATCCAATACTATCAAGGAGGGATGAGGTGTTGCTTAATGGCTTGCTTGCTCAAAATGCTTAGTGATATGCTCCAAAGCCCTCAACTACTTTCTCACATCCACATATGACCTAAACCAAAAGTCAAACTCGGCCCTACCGATTCTTTCCATCCGGCGCCACCGAGTTCAGATGTCATAGCCACTGCCACAAACCCTAGGCAAATTGGTCACACCGATAGGGATCTCGGTCTCACCGAGATGGGATTGTAATCTCTCCGTTGCCCTTCGTAACGTTTCGGTCCTACCGAGATGAGCGATCGGTCCCACCGAGATTGCAATGTAAATTCTCTGTTTCCCTTTTGTAACATTTCTGTCTCACCGAAATGAGCGAATCAGTCCCACCGAGTTTACCTGACCAACTCTCTGGTTAGCTTATTACCAAAATCGGTCTCACCGAGTTTGTGTAATCGGTCTCACCGAGATTATGTTATGCCCTAACCCTAACCATATCGGTCCTACCGAGTTGCATGTCGGTCCCACCGAAAATCCTAACGGTCACTAGATTTGCTGAATCGGTCCGACCAAGTTTTTCAATTCGGTCCCACCGAGATTGGTAAGTTATGTGTAACGGTTAGATTTTGTGTGGAGGCTATATATACCCCTCCACCTCCTCTTCATTCATGGAGAGAGCCATCAGAACGAACCTACACTTCCAATACACATCTTCTGAGAGAGAACCACCTACACTTGTGTTGAGGCCAAGATATTCCACTCCTACCATATGAATCTTTATCTCTAGCCTTCCCCAAGTTGCTTTCCACTCAAATCTTCTTTCCACCAAATCCAAATTCTGTGAGAGAGAGTTGAGTGTTGGGGAGACTATCATTTGAAGCACAAGAGCAAGGAGTTCATCATCGACACACCATTTGTTACTTCTTGGAGAGTGGTGTCTCCTAGATTGGCTAGGTGTCACTTGGGAGCCTCCGACAAGATTGTGGAGTTGAACCAAGGATTTTGTAAGGGCAAGGAGATCGCCTACTTTGTGAAGATCTACCGCTAGTGAGGCAAGTCCTTCGTGGGCGACGGACATGGTGGGATAGACAAGGTTGCTTCTTTGTGGACCCTTCGTGGGTGGAGCCCTCCGTGGACTCGCGCAACCGTTACCCTTCGTGGGTTGAAGTCTCCATCAACGTGGATGTATGATAGCACCACCTATCGGAACCACGACAAAAACATCCGTGTCTCCAATTGCGTTTGAATCCTCCAAACCCTTCCCTTTGCATTCTTGCAAGTTGCATGCTTAACTTTTCGCTGCTCATATACTCTTTGCATGCTTGCTTGAATTGTGTTAAGATTGTTTGACTTGTTCTAAAGTTGCTAAAATCTGCCAAGAACTAAAATTGGGAAAAGGCTAGATTTTTATTTGGTAAAGTAGTCTAATCACCCCCCTCTAGACATACTTTCGATCCTACAAGTGGTATCAGAGCTTTGGTCTCCATTTGCTTTGATTTCCATAGATTTTGGTGGTCATAGCCTTGGTTTCACAACCTAGGAGAGTATGGCGTCTAGCGAGGGAAATTATCACCGTAGAGGTCCTTACTATGATGGTACTAATTTTGCTAGTTGGAAGCATAAGATGAAAATGCATATTCTTGGACATTGAAAACGCAACTATCCCTAGGTGGTTTTGGTAATTCCTAACAACATATAGCTCATTGAGCTAACATTATTCCAAGATGAATATTTCAGGAAAAGCTCAATGAATGGCATGGCATGGATGAGAAAAGTGGACCCCTCAAAATGCTAAGGATAAAAGGATTGGCTCGAGCTCAAAAGCTCAAGACTCTACATTTTATATTTTAGTGATCCAAGATCACATTGAGTCTATAGGAAAAGCCAATACTATCAAGGATGGATGAGGTGTTGCTTAATGAGTTTCTTACTCCATAGTGCTTAGTGATATGCTCCAAAGCCCTCAACTACTTTCTCACATCCACATATGACCTAAACCAAAAGTCAAACTCGGCTCCACCGATTCTTTCTATCCGGCGCCACCGAGTTCAGATGTCATAGCCACTGCCATAAACCCTAGGCAAATCGGTCTCACTGATAGGGATCTAGGTCTCGCCGAGATGGGATTGTAATCTCTCTGTTTCCCTTCGTAACGTTTCCGTCCCACCGAGATGAGCGATCGGTCCCACCGAGATTGCAATGTAAACTCTCTGTTTCCCTTCCGTAACATTTCGGTCCCACCAAAATGAGCGAACCGGTCCCACCGAGTTTACCTGACCAACTCTCTGGTTAGCTTATTACCAAAGTCGGTCCCACCGAGTTTGTGTAATCGGTCTCACCGACATTACGTTATGCCCTAACCCTAACCATATCAGTCCTACCGAGTTGCATGTCGGTCCCATCGAAAATCCTAACGGTCACTAGATTTGCTGAATCGGTCCGACTGAGTTTCTCAATTCGGTCCCACCGAGATTGGTAAATTGTGTGTAATGGTTAGTTTTTGTGTGGAGGCTATATATACCCCTCCACCCACTCTTCATTCGTGGAGAGAGCCATCAGAACGAACCTACACTTCCAATACACATTTCTGAGAGAGAACCACCTACCCTTGTGTTGAGGCCAAGATATTCCATTCCTACCATATGAATCTTAATCTCTAGCCTTCCCCAAGTTGCTTTCCACTCAAATCTTCTTTCCACCAAATCCAAATCCTGTGAGAGAGAGTTGAGTGTTGGGGAGACTATCATTTGAAGCACAAGAGCAAGGAGTTCATCATCAACACACTATTTGTTACTTCTTGGAGAGTGGTGTCTCCTAGATTGGCTAGGTGTCACTTGGGAGCCTCCGACAAGATTGTGGAGTTGAACCAAGGAGTTTGTAAGGGCAAGGAGATCGCCTACTTTGTGAAGATCTACCACTAGTGAGGCAAGTCCTTCGTGGGCGACGGCCATTGTGGGATAGACAAGGTTGCTTCTTCGTGGACCCTTCGGTGGAGCCCTCCGTGGACTCGCGCAACCGTTACCCTTCGTGGGTTGAAGTCTCCATCAACGTGGATGTACGATAGCACCACCTATCGGAACCACGACAAAAACATCCGTGTCTCCAATTGCGTTTGAATTTGCCAAACCCTTCCCTTTACATTCTTGCAAGTTGCATGCTTTACTTTCCGCTGCTCATATACTCTTTGCATGCTTGCTTGAATTGTGTTAAGATTGCTTGACTTGTGCTAAGATAGCTAAAATCTGCCAAAGACTAAAATTGGGAAAATGATAAGTTTTTATTTGGTCAAGTAGTCTAATCACCCCCCTTTAGACATACTTTCGATCCTACAGACATAACCCCGCTGTTTGGGCTATTGTGTATATTGGCTTGCAAGGTGAATTCTTTGATGGGAGAGAACCGAACCATGAAGCTAGCACGGAAGAGTTGAAGATGCTGCAATACAATTCGCAAGCTTGTGATATCCTCTTCAACGGATTATGCCCCGAAGAATTCAACAAAATCAGCCGTCTTGAGAATGCAAAGGAAATTTGGGATACTTTGATTGATATGCACGAAGGTACCGACTCCATCAAGGAATCCAAGTTGGATGTGCTTCAAAGTCAGCTTGACAAGTTCAAAATGAAGGATGGTGAAGGTGTCGCTGAAATGTACTCTAGGCTTGCTCTTATCACAAATGAGATTGCCAAAAACAAACATAGGAAGTGTTAGTGTACATCAAACTGTGAGACTACATATAAAGAAGCATGCAACTGTAACTTGACTCCAGCAACTACCTTCTTGCTGTTGAAGCTCACAAAGTTCATCTGATCTTGCCAACTCATCTTGTGTCAAGAGTGCTTCGGAAGTAGTGTCAGGTGGCAAGGGAGCTTGGGAACGTGCTGCTAGCTGAGTTGACCAATGAGTAAATCGTGCAACTGGTGGTACTGTGGAAGGTCTTGCAACAACTAGGGTTGTCTCTGCTTGTTTGGTGGCAGCTATTTGTTTCTGTTTAGCTTGTTCTGCAGCTCGTTTAGCACAGGATACCCTGTCGGTACAATTTTCTGCTGGACTTTGACCTTCTATTGCACCATCAGTACCAGCAGAATCTGCAGGATTCTTCCGCTTCCCTTTCCATGCCATTCTGTCTTGCTTCCTCTTTCTCTATGCCATGTTAAGTCAAGCCGACAAGAAAAACGAATAAAAATTTAGTTCTTCAGAACAAATTGATGCATGATCTGCATTTAACTGAACTTTGATGTTAGACAACCACATGATAGGAGGATGTAATATGTAAGAAAAACATGACGACATGAGATTACCATAACTATGATGTGTAAACTAAGCATAAGACATTTCACTAAATTAGAAGCAATGCAATGGAAGGTAGACACCATATGAAAGATGCTACAAATATCGCTCTGCCAAGTTAACAGTGTCTCATCATAAATACCATTTAAACAAATGTGAAGCAGTACAAGAAATAAATGATATGCAAGATGCAAACAACATCATACTATCAAGTTAAAGGTCTCTTGTCATTAGTGCCATTGCATATTCACAGCATTGCATATTCACAGCTTATGATGTGTAAACTAAGGAGAAGGCATTTCAACAAATTATAAGCAATGAAAGCTAGACACCATATGAAAGATGCAACGAATATCACTCTACCAAGTTAAAGTTGTCTTGTCATAAGTGCCATTTCAACAAATTAGTAGTACAAGCTAGAAAAGAATGCAAGATGTAACCTATATCACACTCCGAAGTCAAACATGTCTTATGATAAGTGATTGTTGCAGGTTACACAACAGTAGTAATTTGATGTAAGAACATGGTGTGATAGATGATATTGTATGTTCTAGAAACAGGAACACGTGTCTTATTCAAGTATAATGTGTAAAGTAAGCAGATGGAATTCAAAAAAATTAGAAGCAATACAAGCTAGACATCACACATAACATGCAACCACATATAATAGTGCCAAGTTAGAGGGAGCACCGGTGATGGTGCACTAGGGGAGACGTGCTCATCATAAACACAACTACATTGAGTGTCGATGCATGTGTTGTCTTGGAAATCATCTTGGGGGATGGAGGAGTAGAAACTGTAAAGGCCCTCCGTTTGGTAGGAGCACCTTTATCAGCTGCCTTGCTAACTTCCTTCCGCTTTATTGATTTTGAATTGTCAAGTAAAACCGACAAGAAAAAGCAATAAAATTCGCTCTTCAGAACTCATTCATGCATGATACTGACAATCACTACTTTGATGTAAGGCAAACACATGATACTAGGATGGAATATGTACGAAAAACAGGACGGCATGGCATGTTCACAACTGTTTGTGTAAACAAAGCAGAAACCATTCCAACAAATAAGAAACAATGCAAGCTAGACACCACATGAAAGATGCAACCAATATGACTCTGCCAAGTTAAAAGCGTCCCATCATAAATGGAATTTCAACAAATTATAAGCAGCGCATGCTATAAATCATATGAAAGATTAAACTAATATCGCACTGCATATACTAAAGGTGTCTCGTCATATTGATTGATGCGGGATACAAAAAAAACAATAGTTTTATGTAAGGACATGCTTAATAGACAGATTTACTATGTACTAAATACAGGAAGGCATGTGACATTAACAGGTATAATGTATAAGCTAAGTAGAATAGCACATGTAGTTTAACCAGATTGGAAGAATTACAATCTAGACACCATATGCAACATGCAACCACATATCACGCTGCCAAGTTAGAGCAAGCACCTGCGATGCTAGTGGAGGGGCAATGCGGTAACCAACTACTGAGCTACGTTCACTATCTTCATCTAGCCTTGCTTTGTTTCTTGAGAATCATGTCGGGAGGTCGACCTTGCATTCTTTAAATGAGGAGTAATCCCTTGCTCGACTGCCTCATCATAACTGATTGATGAGGGATACACAAGAACATTAGTTTGATGTAAGAACATGGTTAATACACAGATGTACTAGTATGTACCAAAAACAGAAAGGCATGCCATATTCAAAGGTATAATGTGTAAGCTAAGCAAATGCAATTTAACCAAATTGGAAGCAATACAAGCTAGACATCCGGCTGGAGTGGTGAGCATGACCATATAGGACATGAGAGCCTGGTGGGAGGCGGGCTACTTCGCCACCATCGCGGCTTTTTAGTTGGCTTCCAGGTGATGCCTCTCTTTGCTGGGCTTGTCACTGGCTCGGCCAAAGGCTCGACTAGCTATTTGTATTCGGTGCTCACGGGATGGTGGTTCATGTAAAAAATATCTTTCCTTATCTTAATAAAGACCGACTTCGGCCTTTCGAATACAAGCTAGACACCATATGGAACATGCAACCACATATGACACCGTGAAGTTAAAGCAAGCACCTGGGATGGTGGTTCATTGCGAGCGAGGTCATCAACTCTAGAGCTACGTTTACCGTCTCCATCTGCTGACACTGCACCTATTATAAGGCTGAAACGTGTCTGGCCTATCCGCTGCACGATCTTTGGAGCGACTTCTCTCTTTTCTTTTTGCTTCCCTCATAGCAGCAGTAGTCTGAAATACCCTTGCATAAAAACACAATAGTGAGAGTATGGGTGAAGTGTGTGCGTAACTAGTGCCTCGTAAAAGTAGCAGATAGCAGGTGGCTGAAGAAAAATGACAGGAGACATATGATAACTCTACAACATTGCATGGCAAACAAAATTAGATTCTACTCGTATGATTTTTTAATATATGAGCACAGGAAATGCAGGTACTCCTCCAGCACACCACCACATGTGGTCATATCAAGATAACGATGATTGAAAATAAATAGGTCGATCGATTTTTTAATGAACCGTCCGATCTATAAGGAACAGCAGATGACCTTCTTCTACCTCCCGTCACCACTATTGACGATCTTTCTCGAACCGCCACGACCACCGCCCAGACCCTGCCTCCGCCCGCCGCCTCCCTCGACCTCACACCACCTCCGTGCTTGGCAGTGCCCCCAGGCCATCCCTTTAATCCCGGCTGACCTCCAGATCAGGCGCCAGTAGATCTAGGCCCCACACGCCCCTAAGATAAACATCGAGGCACTGCTTCCCCGGTGTAATAGGCGGACTAGCGTCTGTTACGCCGGGGAATGCTTCCGTTAATTGGGAATCAACTGACCAGGAATTGAAATCCAGGGGGGCGACGGACCTCTAGCTAAGGTGAAATAGTATATGAGGAGAAACCTTGTGCATCGCGAGTTACTAGGAACATCTAGTATCAAGAAGAAGCGGTCAACTAGTGTCTTCTCTGGGATGAATACCGTGCAAGTAGACATGTAAGATTTGCACGAATAAGGGAAGAGGAGTACCATTTTCGGTTGCCAGTATGGTCGCCTCCACATGTCGCGCCGATCTTCTTCTTCTTGCCGGGAAAACCGATGTTCTGGAAGGTGCAGGCTTGGACGAACCCATGGCCAAATTGTTGACTGAGTTGCCGTGGCCGTATGTCAGCGGAGGGGAAGCAGATCCGAGGCGGCAAAGGACGACGTAGCAAGAACAGCTCCAGTGCGGTGGAGGGTGGCGAAGTTGGAGCGGCAGCGGTGAGGCGCAGGACGTCATGGTTGAACTGGCTCGGGTACGGACAGCTCGGCCTCGGCTTCGACTACTACCATGGAGGGTGTTGCGGTTGAGGTTGCGGTGGACGACGACGTCGGGGTATCGGCTCGGGCGTGATGGAGGAGGGCGGCGGTTGATGGGTGGAATGGGGTGGCGGACGGAGGACGCCGGGGTTTCGTGGTTGGTGGAGAGGTAGTTTTTGCGCCCACGGAGTACGAATGGGGAATCAGATGGGTGGGCGGGGGAGGGGGGAGAGGGGAGAACCATGTTTGATGCAGGACGCGCTTGTTTTTGGCTTTTTTGAACAGATGGGACACACTTGTTTGAAATTTGGGGAAAGTGCAAACTTTGCCCCCCTCTTAAATTTCGGACCTACTGTGGGTCGGGGGTAGGATGGTAATCCCAGGTGTCCCAAATAGTGGGCGGGAGCGATTTCGGCCGCACACATGTGTGCTTAGGCGGCCATTGTGTGTGAATGGTTTTTGGCGGCCATTGTGTTTTTGGAGGCCGTAAATAGTGAAACCAATCAGAGCAAAGATTGGTGCCCCCATAATTTAGTTATGATTTACAAATGCCATGATATCAAATTCAAGTAATTGAATGTACTTCATGTTGAATTTGATTTTTTAAACCACCTTAAGTTGAATTCAAATGTATGCTAGTTCATGGGTAGCTTTCGTATGTATAATATGCTTTACACACACAACATGAACTATACTCACGTTTATATTCGATTGCTAAAGCGATGCATTGTCTGGAGTTCAAAATACTAACTATGTGGATCAAATGTGTCGAATAATAACATAGACATGCTCAAATTTGATAGAATCTAGATGTCTGATGGATCAATGACCGTTCCTTACGCGGATTGCAAGTATCATGATCCCATCCTAATATTTGGATACAATTTATATCTTTAATCAATGTGTACAGCAGTCTTGTACGTGTAGTTTCACTCTCCATCGGTGGTCTCTCACACATGCTCACACACTCTCTCCCGAGGTGTCTTTCTCGCACACATGCTCTCGATATAACCCTCCCTCCCTCTCGTAACCATTTACGATTGTTTTCACTAACCTTTATCACAAGCACTCTTCCTCTTGCAAGCATACACATGCACAATCCCCATCGACCCTTTCTATATACATATACCTGCCTACGTGTCTCCTGTACGCACATTATCTTTAGGCTTGCCTCTCACGCATTGTCTCACACCTCTCTTCCTAATCGACGAGTATGATTCTAGCAGAGCATTCTGTATGATGCCCCTTAAAGTTAGGTTTGATGAATACTAATATCAGAGATAAAGGGGTTACCTTAGTGCGAGAACCTAGGGTTACAAATCCTAGCCGGCTTTGTCAGTGGACATAGAGTCCTTCACAATTATGCTATCTTTGTCTTGTATGACTAGTCATCCATGGGTCTCCCTAAATGCGTCACGGGCCGACCAATGTGGCGCAGGACGGAACCGAATGAAGGGCCTCACCTCGACCCACCGGACCTCACACGGTGACACACCCTCTGCCCCCATGTCTCATTATCTTCTCACACCCACACATACCAACACAGACACCACACACAAAAAAATATTGTCCTGGTGCCTCTATCCACTCCCCCTGCATATACACACTCAAGGGAATCTCACGACGTGACGTCATATTCGTCTCTCGCTCTCTCTAGACCACTCTCATTTCTCGTGCTATCTCCCCCCCCCCCCCGCCGGCCCCTCTATCCATGCCTCTTTCGAATACGTAATACACACACACACACCTCTCTAGGCCCTGCCAAATGCATCAACTACACATTCACACATGTTACATCACGTAACCCATTGATCTAAAAAGCCCTCTCTTCACGTTTATTTCGCATACAACATTCCTTTTGAATAAAGTGTGGCCAAAAAAATATTTTAGAATTTCTACATATATACAACATTACAAAGTTATATGGAGGAGTATGAACGCTTGCATTGCATGGTGCCCACAATGATAATTATTCCGCACTGTGAATTTGTATAGTTTTATACTATATAAAAAGTTAGTTATAATAAAGAGAAACGAAGAGCATCTCTCCCATCGCATACCCCCCTCTATGCCCCTTTCACGCATTTACGTAAACTATCTCCGTGTCCTCTAAAAGTAAGCCCTCAAAGACATTCACGCATGTTTCATCTCTCTCATGATATATATAGTGACGATCAACGTATTTGAAGATAAAGCACGATACGTACATTGGACTTCGTAATCCACTCATTACGGTCACCATTTAAGTTTTGTGGTTATTATCTGATCACGGGCTCATCGCATAACTCAGTATTTGCTCAAGACATGACTAGTTGACTAGTTAAACGCTCCACATGGCACTTCTAGTGTTGCATCACATTATCTCACTACCATCGGGCCCACCTGTCGGCTTGTATCTACTCTACATCTACACTCTTATAAAATACTAGCAAGATGCCCATGTATGAGTAGTTTATCTTGTGGGAGAAAAGGATGAACAAGGGAAGGCCTTATTTGCAAGTGTGGAGAGGGGTGTGGGTATCTTTTTACAAAATTGCCATAGTTTCCTTCCTATCCGTCAGATATAGATCGGGCGGCCTATATTGCAGGATGGCGGGGCACCACGATCATCACCGACTATGCTTTTTATAAGAGCAGGGATAAAATACACTCTTATAAAAACAAAGTTGGTGATGATGGTGTGCCCGCCATCCTCAAGAATATAGGCCGTCCGATTTATATCTCGACGGATAGGAAAGAAACTATGACAATTTTGCAAAAGGTACCCACACACCTCTCCACATTTGCAAATAAGGCCTTCCTCGCTCATCCTTTTCTCTCACAAGATAAACTAGTCATACAAATGCATCTTGATGTTACGTGCAACGCACGAGCATCTGCTAGTAAGAATGAAAACAAACGACAAAAATATATTGGACGGTGGTTCGAAGTCATGACCGCGGGCACAACGGACAAGGTGGCCTTGTATTGGTATGCTGAGCCGTGTGTTTTAACACACAGGAGCTGGTGTGGTGATTATACACACATGCACGCATGCACATGAACTGCATGCACGCAACACTCACACAAACACATGCACCCACACACGCACGCAACACACACACATACACACGCAGCCACGCACGCACGCAACACTCACATGCACACACACATGCATGCATGCACACACCAGTACACCACACGACCAACACACACTCTAACGCTCAAGTGCTCAACCTACACGTGCATGCGCACACATCGTGCCCCGATGCATACATACACAACCAGGTGATTCCCGCGCACGGGGTGGAGTCTTGTCGCGCCTACGTAAATTTGTGTTTATCTGACCTTTTCCTTATGCGAACTGACAGGTGGGACCAACAAGGAACGTGGTCAATTTAACTAGTCAACATGGTGCCATGCAGACTATTTGGCCGGTCAACGGAGTGCAATCCGATGCTGAACCGTGAACAAGTGACCGTATAATCACCGCAAAACGTATATAGTGACTGTAATCAGCTTATTCTGAAGTTCGGTGAACGTATTACGCTTTTCTCTCCATAGGCCCTCCAAAACTACATCTCTACACGTTCTCGCATGTTACATCTAACAACTATGCAATACAGCACTACTACTACACTCTAACACAATAAATCATATGTGTTTTTAGTTTTACTAGATATCATATTGTTACTTAATTATTTAGTTTGCATACATTAAAATTTCCTTTGAAATGTATGGCCAGTATCATATACTGCGCAGGAAAAATCCCGCCCTTTCCTGTTTAATCGGGTTTGTATCGATGGATCGTGCGAAACAGCAAAACTATAGTACTATACACAGTACAAGTGACAGTTCACTTGGACGTCGTGTCGTGTACTCCTCCGTTGTAAGAGTGGAGTGCTCGCTTTCATAAATCTTCTAGTCCCTTTCGCCAACATGTGGGACATCAAGCTACCGGGTCCACGCGCCATACCGGAATACAGTGCATAGCAGCCGGGGTAAAGCACCCAGTCATGGCGCCGGCGTAGTAATGAGCAATGAGGCGTCAAATCACAAAGCTGCGCCTTTCCCGCAGTCAAGTAGGAGGGACGAAGTAATGATCTAAAAAAATAGTTGGAGGGACGAAGCAACCATTATTTCACTCGTTGCTGAATCCGCTTCTCCCTCGTCTTCTTCAAGTTAACCAAGTGTTGCTTCTGCCGTTGTTCTGCCTCATGTGGGAAGCGGATCGGCTTGGTAAAGCACTGACACGTGGGACCGCAGGTTAGCAAACCACCAGGACAACATTCTCCAAAAATAAGACCCCCCCCCCCCCGCCATCCGCGCGACAAAATCACCTCCTTTTTACTAGTCTTGATTCTATAATTTTTTAGATCAATATAACTGAGATTTGTATAGATAGCACACAGGAGGAAAACCAAGTGGTACGGTTAAGGGCATCCACAATGTGTAGCCAAATGTGAAAATAGCTTTTGGCATCATGGGAACCATTGTGAACAGTGTTGCCAAAGCCAAAAGGATGGAACCGAAGCTCCCTGATTGATTGATTGAAGGAACAGAAAAATGCAACGTCTCTCCTTTTTCTCTCATGCTTGGACGCATGTACAGTATAGAGGACAGAGTCTACTCCCCTGTCCCTTTATCACAAATCACAAACCAGTCAGGCGTCAAATCACAAAGCACGGACGAAGCAACCATCATTTCACTCTTCACGACCGCTTCTCCATCGTCTTCTTCGAGAAACCATCTCACCGCACTAAGCTGGATGGACGACGCTATTGTGTATGAGTAGTACTAGTACATTTACGCGTCCTTGGTTCAACGGACTTCCTGGATGCAAATAAGGCGGTTGTCTCGGCTTGCAGGCGGCACTTGCGAACGACTTACCGTGGTCTCCCTCAATGGTGTTCTCCGTCGAACGCACTTCGCCAAACCACAACGTTCGAGATATCTTCGACGTCACCGCAATGGGGAAGGAAGTCAAATATAGTTACTACCTCCATTTTTTTGTACACAAGGCCAGTATATCAAAATTACAATTTGCAAAATTCACTAACACTAATCGAGGCAAAATTGATGGGGTTTGCCTCGTACTAGCAACCAAGGATATTAATATCCCCTGCATGCATGCGGAAGTGAGAAGGTTGGTTTGCAGGGCGCTGCATTAATCAAGCGACGAGGACTGAGATGGTTAGCTCTTTGGGCTTTGGAGAAAAAATACGCATTAATTGACACGTGAAACGAGGATTTGTATCGATTAATCCCTGAAGGAAAAACCCCGCCTTTCTTTTTTAACACTAGTACTCCTAGTACGTAGTACTACGTACTTATCCTGTTTGGGTCTAGGCCTTGCATTGTCGTACTTCGCCACACATTTTTGCCAAGCTTGCCTAAAGTTTTCAAAATGAAAAGGAGGTACACTTGCGCACGGCTGTCGCAGTCGCACCGCACCCTCACATGCACAGTCGCTCCTGCACGCTGCAAACCCAACCAAGGGAACGCACCGTCACTGACACGTGCTGTCACATGTGAACAAACCAAACTCAGCCATAATACCGCTGACACATAATTTTCGTTCATAGAGTATGTTTATCCAACTGCATGTTGGGGAGTATCCGTACGGCCCGTGCGGTGGTCTGTTGGGGAAGAAGAAGAGGTGAGGAAGAAGGGTTAGGAGACGTAGGATATTCATCCAACCGCCTGAAATGGTAGACTGACCCAAGTCAGGCGACTTGCATAATGTTTTTACACAGCAAAAGATCCATAAAAACAACAACATAAAGAAAAATTATCACTGCTCGTGGAACGAGATGGCCTCGTCGTCTTTGGCTGCCGGCGCGAACCAGCCGTAGCTCCCGACGTGTGTCTCCGCACCGTGGTTGTCCTCAGCCTCCAGCTACTCGTTCACGCGGAGCGTGCGGGCGCTCTGCACGGACGAGAGCACCGCCCGGTTCAAGTCAAGGATGTCCGGTTCCGCCTGCAGGAGGGCCTCGATGGCAGCGGCATCCGCGCAGCGGCCTGCTGCCGAAGTCGAGCCTCCGCCGCCCGGGTTCAAGTCCAGACGCCCGGTTCCGCCTCGCAGGAGGGCCTCGGCGAGAGCGGCATCCAGCGCTCCGCACCGAGTTGAGCCTCGCCGCCCGGGTTCAAGTCCGGGATGTACGGTTCCGCCTGCAGGAGGGCCTCGATGGCAGCGGCATCCGCGCGCTCCGCCTCAAGTTGAGCCTCCGCCGCCCGGTTCACATCCACGACATCCGGTTCCCCCTGCAGGAGAGCCTCGATGGCAACAGCATGCGCGTGCTCCGCGTCGAGTTGAGCCACTTCCTCCCTGTCCTCCTTTAGTATCGCCAGGTTGAACCGCTGGTCCGCTTGCACCATGGGTGTCGGTGTCAAAACCGGCGGATCTCGAGTAGGGGGTCCCGAATTGTGCGTCTAAGGCGGATGGTAACAGGAGGCGGGGAACACGATGTTTACCCAGGTTCGGGCCCTCTCGATGGAGGTAATACCCTACTTCCTGCTTGATTGTTCTTGATGATATGAGTATTACAAGAGTTGATCTACCACGAGATCGTAGAGGCTAAACCCTAGAAGCTAGCCTATGGTATGATTGTTGTTGTCCTACGGACTAAACCCTCCGGTTTATATAGACACTGGAGGGGGCTAGGATTACACAGAGTTGGTTACAAGGGAGGAGATCTA
Source organism: Aegilops bicornis (assembly GCA_021605145.1). Lineage (NCBI taxonomy): Eukaryota > Viridiplantae > Streptophyta > Magnoliopsida > Poales > Poaceae > Aegilops > Aegilops bicornis. The sequence goes on from CM038674.1 coordinate 554,797,902, forward strand.
CATATCCGTATTGCCAAGCTTGCCTTCCACGCCAAGGAGAGTCCCATCCAGACACAGGACAAAGTTTTCAATCTTGTATCTTCATTGTCCAAAAGTCCGGCTGTCCGAGGACCCCCTAATCCAGGACTCCCTCAGTAGCCCCTGAACCAGGCTTCAATGACGACGAGTCCGGTGCGCAGATTGTCTTCGGCATTGCAAGGTGGGTTCCTCCTCCGAATATTCCATAGAAGATTTTGAACACAAGGATAGTGTCCAGCTCTGCAAAACAAATTCCACATACCACCGTAGAGAGAATGATATTTCCACAAATATAAACTGCTGACAGCTTTTCATAGCGTGACATTCTGCCGTGGTCTGGTCATGACGAACCATTTTCCCGAGCCTGCTACTGCACGTATTGCGAGGTGGTTTTCTTGGCACGTCTTGTCGAAGCAGAGATCGTGTCCCCTTATCACGGGATTCTCATCAATACGGGCGTGGGTAAACCAACCGCACCATCAATTACGGCGCTTGGGGAATAAGCGAGCTTACCAGGTAGGTGGGGAGGCGCATAGTTTTTTCTGGCCTTATAAAGGGACAAGGATTCACCTTTTTCACCCACGCCTTCTTCCTCCTTGCTCATCCATTCTTGCGCACTCGAGCTTCAGCACCCCAAGTTCGCGTTTTTCTCCTCAAACCACTCCAAGCATGTCCGGAGCGGGAGGCAAGTGGATGGTCTCCTCCGTTACGGAGGAGGACATCACAAAGCTGCGGGGAGCCAGATACCTGGCCGCGGATATCGCGCACCGGCTGCTAGATGCGGGGCAAATCGTCTCCACTCCAGAACCCCATGAGAGGGTGGTATTTCTTGCCCATTTCATCCGCGGACTGGGATTTCCCCTTCACCCGTTTGTCCGCGGGCTCATGTTCTACTACGGGCTGGACTTTCACGATCTGGTCCCCAATTTCATCCTCAACATCTCGGCGTTTATCGTCGTGTGCGAGGCCTTTCTCCGCATCAAGCCCCACTTCGGCCTGTGGCTGAAGACCTTCAACGTTAAACCGAAGGTGGTTGTCGGCCAGCAAGCGGAGTACGGAGGCGCCGTGGTGGGCAAGATGCCCAACGTCACCTGGCTCGAAGGCTCCTGTGTGGAGACCATAAAGGGGTGGCAATCGGGGTGGTTCTACATCACCGAGCCGCGCGACACCAACTGGGTGGCGGCCCCCAAATTTCAATCTGGAATCCCCATGCGGCTCACCCCTTGGAAAGAGAAGGGCCTGTCCTGGGGTTCCTCGGTAGAGCTGACCGGACTCTAGACATGCGTCAAAAACATGATGAGCAAGATAATCAAGCTCGTCAACGTGGTCCAAGTCATGCTCTTCCGCCGGATCCTTCCGTGTCAAAGACGGGCATTCAATTTGTGGGAGTTCGACCCGGCCAAGCACCAGACGCTGCGAGAGCTCTTCGACACGACACACAAGGACGTCTGGAGGGTGCTGTTCAAGGGCGCCGAGGTACCTCATCCCCTTACCGAGGACCGCAGACTCAGCGCAAAGCATCCTGCCAATCCGGTAAGCCTTTTACATCTCATAAGATGTTCTTTTCCCCAGTATAATCACGAGCAGGATCTAAGCCTCCTCGCCATTTAACAGGACTGGGTAGCGACAACGGAGCAGATCGATTGTTCGGCTCCCCTTCCCGAAGATCTAGCAGATGCTCTCCTAACGGAGATGATGGTTCCGGTGCCTTATGAGGTGCCGGAGAAAAAGGCCAAGAAGAAGGCCATGGGGACCAGGAAGGGTCTCCGGCGCAAGGTTATATCGAACTCATCGTTTGAAAACACCGAGGAGCACTCCTCCCACGAAAACGAGGAGGAGGAAGAGGAAAGTTCTCCCCCCAGCTGGGGGGTGGGGGGGGCAGGAAAAGGAAGGCCGCCCATCGGGGGAGGCCGAAGGGTCCAAGAAGGGAAGGACCCTCCTCCCGGACTGCTCCATGACGGCCGCTTTTAGCGACGAGGAGTGGTTACCCAGGGACAAGCCCCTGGCGAAGTCGTGTGTATCCGGATACCATAATAATTCTTGGTATGTTTCATTGTACTGTTTCTTATCACGTTGTGCATGATTGTGCAGTCCACCCCAAGCCCATATCAATGTGTCTTCATCGTATGATTCTATGATTCTTTGGGCCCGTCGGATATGAACAGTGATTCACTCCTGACCGCCTCCTCCCCCCGCCCTACGGACGATGCCGAGGTGTTGTCTCAAAGGGAACTGAACCAAGGGAAACAGTTCCGGAGGCGCCCCAAGGCGACATTCCAGGCGCTGGGCGCACGAGGAGCAAGACTCCTCTGGGCCCTAACGCCGGGGACAGCAAGTCTAGCCCCAAGCCGACTACGGCGCCGGAACCTCCAGTGGTTCCGGATTCTATCAGGCAGCCCCTCGCTTAGGGGGGCAAGCCATCTGTGCCGATAGCCTCTGTCCATCCAGAGGCATCGGACAACTTGCTGGAAGTGCTTCGCGGTGCTTCCATTGACGAAGAGCATCGCACTATCATGAGTGCGGTAGTCAAGAAGGTTCAGTCCGCTAAGAGCGGACTGACTGAAGCCTGTGCCAGCCTCCTAACTGGCTTTGAGGTAAGTAACCAAATTTTAAGAAAATGTTACAGTATAGACAGTAGCCCCTGATGCTCTGTTTGGCGTTCGCGAAGAGAGTCCGAATAGAGGATCAAATAATAATTGCAGGAGTCTAATCAAAATGTGTCTATGTGAATAAGCAGGCTTCACTGCTGGCCGTGGCCGCTCGTACTGCTGAGGTTGCCGCACTGAAGCGAGACCTTGAGCTGTCCAAGGAAGAGATCGGCCGTACCAAGAGGCAGCTCGAAGAGAACAAAGGTAAGTGACACCCCGTCTGAATATTGAGAAACAAAAAATTGGTTTTGGAATAATAGGATCGTCATGAATTTTGCTAGGGGCCACAACCAAAGTGGCGGCCCTGCAGAAGGAGCTATCCGAGGCCGAAGACAAAGTGGCCAAGGAGCGCATCGAGCGAGAGAAACAAGAGGCCCGAGTAGGCGAGGTGCAGCAAGAGCTCCAGGCTCTCGTCAAGAAACACGAGTCCTTGGAGCTTGACTCTAAGACGCAAGGGTCCGAGCTTGCGAAGGCCCTCGAAAGTGCACAACATGCCAAGGCCGAAGCCCAAAAGGCCCTCTAGGAGATTGAGGCGGTTAAGAAGATAGCGGCGGGTAAGGCATTCATTATGCAAAGCAAGCATGTGAAGGAAACTTTCTTTTTTCTTACCCGAGTTCGGAGCTCTCTAGGAGCGTTCGCAGATCTACCCCGCAGTGCATGCCGCGGAGTTCTACCGGGCCGAAGAGGGGAGCTCGACGGAGAAGTTGTTCTGGTCTCAGAATACTGGGACCGAACACCCAATGCCCTTGAGCGACCAGTTGAAGCAACTGGTCGAACTTCACAAGGCGGCCGAACAGGCCATGAGGGGTCTTATAGTCTGGATGTGGCCTGGCGAGTCCCTTCCTGGTAGCTACTTCAGTCTGGTGAGGCGTCTTGCGAATGCCTGCCCACGGTTTGAAGTCATAAAGTGATCCGTCTGCATCGAGGGTGCGCGTAGGGCTTTTGCCCGGGCGAAGGAGCACTGGGCGAAGCTGGACGCTGAAAAGCTGGTGAAGGAGGGGCTGCCGAAGGACAAGGAGCATCGCCACCCCGAAAAGTATTATGAAAGTGTCCTGAAGGGTGCTCGCCTTGTGGCAGAGGAATGTGCTAAGGATGTAATATTTGAATAAATGTACTCATGTGATCCTGTAATATGAAACGAGTTCATTTGCGCTATGCAATGCTTGTGTATTTAAAATATTACCTTCTGTGCGGCCGTTTATAAAATCTGAGAGTTGACCAGTCGTCGGCTTCTTCCCCCATGTAACTAGTACTGAGGTGTTCGGGATAAACCTGAGCACTCTTTATCCCAATTTTGGGTCCTTCGAAGGAGGTGTTCATCACAACGAACCAGGCGATCAGACTATAAGGCTTTATCACTCTCACTTAGCCATAGAAGTCTACAATTTTAAATTTTGGTGAAGCCCCTAGTATTCGGAAGGCCGAATTTGGGGCGCTATATACGCCTAAGTCGGGTAAGGACGACTCCTCGCCCGAAGCGGAAAAAGTCTTTAAGGACTTGAGACCTCTCGAATAGCGACCAGCTCTCGCCTTATCATGACCAGTCAATTTCGGCTTTCTCTCGAGGTGCTCGTCCGAAGAACCGGACACAATCGCAGTAGTTCTCCCAAAGGCTACCTTAGCCGATATTGTGGAACGTAAGGTACCAAAACATGGGAGCCGGGCAAACCCAACTATTGACCCAAGACATGATTCGGAGCTGATGCATATAGTGCTATAAGTTCGGGGTGCCGCACTGTCGAAAGTGTTTGGACTTCTCACACCGTATTTATGGGGAATACTGAAGCCCCTGGCGTACTGGTCGTACCAGAATGTATGGTTGTGATTTGTCGTAAATAAGAAGACAAGGAAAAAAGAAAGGGTAATGCAATAATATACTAACGCTATGCATTGTTATTAAATAATACGTCGAAGCGTACTGATACAAGTAGTGCAATAAGCAAAAAATAGGACTATTTGACATGTCCTATCCAAGGGCAAGCTGCGTATGTGTATTTAAAACAGGTATTTTGATCGTTATCAGAGACCACCTAGGGGTTCCCTTGGACGTCAGAGCTTCTTGCTTCCTTGGTATTTCCTTCCCGTAATGCGTCCAGCAATCGGACTTCCGAAAAGGGCTTCCAGAGAGTAAGGTCCTGAAAGAGAGAAAATGATAAAGGTTGGCTATTTCCCGCAAAAAAATTATAAGGTTGGCTATTGTATTAGTACTTTTTTCCATCTCCTCTCCATCTCTTTCTTCATATTTATTGTACGTATTTAACTAGGAATGCGTATATAGCTAGGCTCTTGCATGAGAGCTCACTCCCTTACTTTTTCACATCTCTCTCCTCCACATAGGCCCTATATAAATGGAAGGAGGGAGTACAACTATGAGCACCTTTGCATACTCTAGTACAGATGTTGTCAAGACTCCACTAGTACAATTGGACAAATGAGCTTAAAAAGTTACTATTGGACTGGCTATACGTGGCGAAATCCTAGTAGGAAGAGCATGTGCGAGAACAAGCACATTCACGTGGTTGAAAACAAATTGGAAACCATCTCGAGTACAAATCTAGGAGTACATACGAATATAACAATATTGACTGGGCGTTGCTGAATGTTGATACTTTTTTTTATCAAAGTAGAGATACTTTGACTACACATAACTTATATGTAAACTAGAAAGGATAGGAGGGAGTATATTTTACGTTCAAAAACGAAACGAACATTGAATACCCTTTATATATGATTTGCGTATGCTATGATCACCGGTTCAAAATTTTGAATCCACCTTAGGTATCACACATGCCCCCACTCGTTCTCTCTCGATTTCATCTCGGGGTCCGGAGATCGATTGAAAGAGGACTAGGGTGGGTACAATACGCTCGCTTCGCTTATGAACGCATAATACTCCCTCCGATCCCCATTGCACCACCCCGGTGGTCATTTCTATCATAGAAACAGACCAAACCTTTATCTCCTTGCACGACACCCATTGATCTCTGAACATCAATCGATCTCGTCAACATGTGTCGGGGCATGAACCGAATGGGATGTCAAAACTAAGACGCGAAGCGACACATAGTGGAGGCAAAGTGAAACTTTAAATGAACCGTTTGTTTGTATGCATGTCGGACAAATTACAAATAAACATTGGAAATACAAGCATGATCTAGGCCCACATGCAAATGATACTCGACGGAATGTTCAAATGAGGCATGCGGGGGGATGGACTCGACCGGAGGGCGACATGATCGATGGAGAAGAGGGTTGGAGAGGTATGAGAAATAAGCAAACGCCACATAATTATACTTGAACGGCTCAAATAAACAATAAGTTGTCTCGCTTGGCCTACATAGTGAAAGGCCTAATGTGCAACGCGGAGCACTGACGCTCGAATATGGCCGGGAAAATAGGGAAACTGACATGTGGGGCACACCTGTCGGGACGACATAGCGCAAACTAGTCCAATGGAGGAGCTGGCCCACGACCTCCTCGCCACCGGCAACCGTTCATGTGGGTCGTGGGGGCCAACAACGTGGCGCAGCTCCAGCACCGCCTCTGGACATGGCGACCGCGGTGAGCTACACGCTCATCGTCGCTAGACACGATCGGTTTTAGTGTGCCGAGTGACGGTGTCCTGGATTAGGGGGTACTCACCACGTCATCTCCCGATCTGTTAGATTGGGCCGAGGACCCCCATGGGCGCATACTCATGGGCGGTCCAGACAAATGCCGCAGATACAAGGAAGATTCCACAAGACTTGGTGATCAAGACAAGGACTCCTCCCCCACCGGCGTATTCGGCTAGGACTGTTGTTATCCTAGGCCTCTAGTGCATTATATAAACCAGGGCCAGGCTAGTCGATAAATCACAATCACAATCATAATCATCATAGGCTAGCTTCTAGGGTTTAGCCTCTACGATCTCGTGGTAGATTTACTCTTGTACTACTCATATCATCAATATTAATCAAGCAGGAAGTAGGGTTTTAGCTCCATCGAGAGGGCCCGAACCTGGGTAAACGTTGTGTCCCCTGTCTCCTGCTACCATCGATCCTAGACGCACAGTTCTGGACCCCCTACTCGAGATCCGCCGATTCTGACACCGACATTGGTGCTTTCATTGAGAGTTCCACTGTGTCGTCACGATCAGGCTTGATGGCTCCTTCAGCCATCCACAACGATGCGATCCAGGGTGAGGTTTCCCCCCGGACAGATCTTCGTATTCGGCGGCTTCGCACTGCGGGCCACTTAGCTTGGCCATCTGGAGCAGATCGACAGCTACGCCCCTGGCCACCAGGCCAGGTTCGGAAACTTGAACTACACGGCTGACATTCGAGGAGACTTGATCTTCGACGGATTCGAGCCCATGACAGGTGCGCCGCACAGTCCCAATAAGCATGACTTAGATCTCTCGTCTGACGGTGTTCGGGAGAACGCGCCTGCAGCTGCCCTGGCTTTTAGATCCTGAGCAGATCGTGCCATCCGAGGATGGGGGGATAGACCCTGCCACGGAGGCCGCACACTCATCGGCAATAGAGCCAAACACAGACCTCGCCTCCAATAAAGTCTGTGCCATCAGACCCTCGAACTCGTCTCCGGCTATAGGATCCGAACCGCACGCATCCGTGCCTATCGAATCTGATTGGGCACTGATTATGGAGTTCACCTCCGCGGATATCTTTCAGCACTCGCCCTTGGGGGATGTGCTAAGTTTATTGAAATCTCTATCCCTGTCTGGAAACTCCCGTCCGAACTATGTCTGGCATTGACCACGTCGCGACCTGCCTCAGCGGGGCCGCACTGTTGCTTCTTCAATCCGATGTCCATCACGCTGACCTACTTTGACTCATCGGCTGACATTGAGGCTTCGACATCTCGGCTGGACCGGGGGCTTCATCATCTATTCATCAACCTACCCCGGAGACTTCGGCGTCACTAGCCGACCGGCTTCGTCACGTTAGCTGGACCGGAGGCTTTGCCTTGGCGAGCCAACCTTTACCAGCATCGCCATGCCGTCGCTTTGCCGCCCATCAGGCAATGAGAATGTGGATCGAGTCCTAATTTTGGGAGTCACTTTTCTTTGGATCGCTACAACAAATAGACCAGGTGCTATTAATCCTAGTATTTTTTGCTTGTTTGGGTTTATTTTTCCAAGGAATTATTACTCCAGTTTGTCCATCATTTGTACACAGGTATATCAAATGGTGGCCGCATTAACGACGGTCGCATGGTGGTTCGGCCGTTTCAGACATAGTCCGTTAACGCCGCATCCGAACTTCGGACCGACACGAGAATTCAGGCTTTGCCACGTCTTCACAGCGTCACGCCACGCCTGCATCGACATTGACTTCGGCGCCAGGCCATATTTCTTTTATTACTCACTTTGCATAAATTATTTATTATGCATCAATTTTTAGTTTTTAATTTATCATTATTACTATTATCTCCGGTTTGCACTATATTTTGTGCACAGGAAAATGATCCAGCCGGGCTATATCCTTTGGCATCACCTCGGCTGGACTGGGGGTTTCGTCAACACTTCATTACCCCATGCCGGGGACTTCGGCATCACTCTGCCGACCTGCGTTGACCGTGCTATGTCACCACTTCGGAGTGCCGAGCTCTTTGCTCCGCCACCTCGGGACCGGCTTGGAGGATGGAACCTTGTCTGCATCAAGCTCGGACCAAGGCCATCAATACCGAACACATTAACCAGCTAAGTTGCCTTCATGCTCAAAGTTTTAAATTTTTAACTTGTGTTTGGCTCGACCAAGCATTATACTTTTTTGGAAAAAAAGTTGCTTGTAAAAATTTCCTTGTCCAAACTTTGTTTGTGACGCGCAAATTCAAATACCCCGTTTACTTGGGGGCTTCCTTTATGAAGCTTTTCCTCTTGCATATGATTATACTTGTACGACTTCGTTCCTTGTTCGTGTATTATGCCACAGTATGCACCATATTGACCTAAGTGATTTGCAAGCTGGGTTGCCTTGCTCCTTTGTTTACCCCTACGCCCCGATTTTTCGCTTAGGAGTAAAGGGAGCACCTCACGATTGTCACAACCGGTCGTCCGAGCTCGACCTCGCATCGGTGAAGTGAAAGCTAGCGCTCTTATTGTTTTCAATCATGGTCGGCACACAACGGAACTCATGAGTACAAAAATCTATTGAAAAGTCTCATAGTAACAATGAGCAATCAAGAAAGGTATCCGTGGGGGTACTATTTTCTTCAAGATGCTTCTTACACTTCGCTCGTAATATAGCATAAGTTCCCCGAGCGCTTTTATCTCGTTATGTACCTTTATGGCCTGATTGCTCGGTTATAAGAAACACCGCCGATATTCTCGATGGTGGAGTACATATAACACTTTTCGATCTTTCGACCGAAGAGGGAGAAGCCGATACTTCGTTAAGACGCGTTTAAAGTTCGGGTGAACATAGATATGATATAAGTACTTCGGTACACACAATCATTCTTTTACCCAAGTCACTTGGGGGATCTTAAGTTTATTTGAGCCGTTTTATATTAAGTGTTTTTCTTCTTAGTCGTTGCAAAGTTTTATTATTATTATTATTATTATTATTATTATTATTATTATTATTATTATTATTATTATCATTATTATTTATCATTCCTTTCTCGACGCAAGTGTGTGGTCAATAGCCGGATAGCCTTGCTTCTCTCAAAGCCGCTAGAGTTTAGTGTGCTAAACTGGCCTAATGAGAAGTACTCCGCCTTCGGGATAGGAGGTTGAAGCCGTAGGCTTACCCGCTTGAAGTCTTGAGATAGGATGTGTCATGTTAAAGCACGACAGAAGCACTTTTTTTTTTAAAAGTCCAATTTTCGAATTGGCACCGAACACTTGATCTAGTTCGGACATTAAACTTTTGAATAAGTTTTTTTTTGCTTTTCGAGCCTTTGGCACTTTTAAATTATTTGTGCGTTTCCAGCATTAGTCTCGCAGTGCAACGCCGGAGACCTTTAGGGATTCGACAAAAACATTCTCGGATATTGCTATATATGCATCGGTTTAGAATTGTGTCTTCGGTCAATAGTTGGGTTGCCCGGTTCCTGTGCTTGCCTCCTACGTTCCGCTTTGTTCGGCTAGGTGTGCAAAGGGAGAACCACTACGATTGTGTTTCCAGCTCGCATGGTCAAGCACCTCAGTGGAGAAAGCCGAAAACTAACTATCACAATAGGCGTAAACTGGTCAGCGATCCGATGACTATGTTAAATGACGGGCCGTTCATAACATTGGCCGAAGTGTTTACGGCTTGACCTCATTTGTCGCCGAACACTAACCGGGGCTCATAGCTAGCTTCCCAAAGATAAAGCTCCTATGACTAAGCGAAAGTTTTAAAGCCCGCATATCCGATTGCCTCTTTTCGCTAACACAACCGCTTTCGGGCACCGAGACATCGACTAAGGGTTGCTTTGTTATTGCGAAAACACCCTACGTAGTATCTACCAAGGGGTAGAAGCCGACGATGGGCCACTTTCAACTGATAAACGGTCACAATGGAGTCAAAATAATGATGTAAAGTACTTGGATACATAGAATCATTACACATAACTGTGATTTTACTCGGATATCGATCCTTAATTCGCCACTCGTGCCCACATTAAGGCTCGGGAGCTACCGCCTCTGCGCTCATTATTTACAAATATTAAAGGGCACATCGATCCTCGATTCGGTGTGGCCACCCGACCGATGTCTCGGGGCTACCGCATTGCCTATTCAATGCGTAAAATTCAAAGGGCTCGATGTTCGCTTGATCGAACTATGGGAAAGCGCTGCCTTCTGGACAACAATAAGTACCATCCGGACCTATCCGCATCAAGGTATATATCACGGCGACTTCTCACGACCCTCTCTCGGGGGCCCGCTCACGATCACTATTATCTCTAATATATTACACTGCTTTTATTCCTATGTATGTCGCCGAGCTAGGAATTGATCCTCGAGCCGATTTCGGCGATCAACTCGAGTCTCAGGGGCTACTGGGAACAACGGTTTTTAAGCTTGCCTTCAGGTGCATCTTGGGTTTTAGACTGATACACACCTTGAGGGCTACTGGATATACATCGGCAGAGAATAAACTGCACCAATTACAAATATTCACAAAAATCATCCCGCGGTCGGGGTGGTGCACCACCTCGGGGGCAGTCCGACATAAAGCTCGGGCGCTAGCGGCTAGCTCCATAGAGGGCATTTCCGGCATTAAGCTTGGCTAAACTCCTTCAACTTTTTTGAACCAAGATGATCTCGGATACAATCCGGCGTTGGAGCTCGGATACAGTCCGACATTGGAGCTCGGATACAGTCCGACGTTGGAGCTTGGACACAGTCCTTCGTTGGAGCTCGGATACATTTCAGCGTTGGAGCTTGGAAGCAGTCCGACATTGGTGCTCAGCTGCAAAAGATACCTCGAATGCAATCCGACGTTGGAGCTCGGACGCAAGAGGACACTGCCTCCCGGGAACAACTTCAAACCCGAGGTGTGGCATAAAAATAACAAGGCATTGGTAAAGGCTGGAAACTTGGAGGGACTCCTCGGATGCCCGACGTGTAAACTCTTCGGATGCACTTTGGCGATCCTCAAGATCGAAGATGAGAAGATTTGTTGAACCAATTTTCAAGACCGACGACCGAAGTTGAAGAACAGTTCGGAAGAATCGAGGAGCGTTCCTAACTTGAAGACCGGTTCAGGGGTCTACTGACGGTGTCCTGGAGTAGGGGGTACTCACCACGTCATCTCCCGATCTGTTAGATTGGGCCGAGGACCCCCATGGCCGCATACTCATGGTCAAGTCCGGACAGCTGCCGCATACAAGGAAGATTCCACAAGACTTGGTGATCAAGACAAGGACTCCTCCCCCACTGGCGTATTCGGCTAGGACTCTTGTTATCCTAGGCCTCTAGTGCATTATATAAACCAGGGCCAGGCTAGTCAATAGATCACAATCACAATCATAATCATCATAGGCTAGCTTCTAGGGTTTAGCCTCTACGATCTTGTGGTAGATCTACTCTTGTACTACTCATATCATCAATATTAATCAAGCAGGAAGTAGGGTTTTACCTCCATCGAGAGGGCCCGAACCTGGGTAAACATTGTGTCCCCTGTCTCCTGTTACCATCGATCCTAGACGCACAGTTCGGGACCCCCTACCCGAGATCCACCGGTTTTGACACCGACACCGAGGGTGGCATTAGTGCTGTGGCACGATCAACAGTATGTTTGGTTTGTGCCCAAGGTTGCCCCATCAAAGCATTGGGTAGCCAAAATTTTGGTTGAGGTTTTGGTTGCCCATATTTGGCCGACATCGGCAAGAAAAATGAACTAGAGTTGGCTAGAGTTCATTGGCATGCCAAAAAAATGGCAACCATCCAAACAAAGACCAATCTTTGGATCATGACCAAAATTTTGGTAAGGTGCACTTTGGCTACAATCCAAACACACTCCAACACCCGGCTCGTCGAGGATGCACGGGGCGCAGGGACACGTCCGCGGAGTGGTGTAGCGTGGCCAACTGCATCCTCAGGACCTGAGACCATGCCGGATCGTCTTGCTTTTTCAATGACATGCGTCGATCGCATGTGAGCAAAGGGCATCTCCAACGTTGCCACGACCGCAGCTGACTACCCTGCCACACCAAAACCCTCGTCCCTCGCGCCGTCGCGCGGTGTGTTCCTAGCCGGCGCCAGCTTCCCGCATTCATGCCGTCCGTCCATATGCCGTCGTTAAGAGGCTCGGTGCCGGAGGAACCAACTCCGGCGACTTAATGACGCACCAGGACACTTGGCCTCACCGGAATGCGCTACTTAAAGTGGCAACACCCATCTAACCTCCACACCATAGCGCATCCTCCTCCTACCTGGCACCACATCCGCCATGACCGCAAGCGTGAACGCTCTACGGGAGAGCTTGTCTTCGGGGATGAAGCTCGAGGTCGCCGCCCTCGCTCAAGTCGCAGCACAAGCGGTGCCCACGCTAGCAGCCGATAGCGGGAGCACCGCCAGCCACGCATCCTACTTGCCGCCGTCCAACGTCCGGCACCGCCGAGTTCGGGGACTCCTTCGAGGATGAGTAGGGCATGGGAGGCGGCAGGGCATGGTGTGCCAACTGGCCGCTCCATCTCCCGTGTTCTACTTTTCCTCGCCAAAAACCGCACCTTCACTTCACGGCGCTTGAACCCCACCCCCGTACATGGAGATCGCAGATGGAGGACGTCGGTCGCCGCCGTAGAATAGGTTTAGGGTCGGGTTTCTTTTATTTTTCTGTCCTATAAAAGTTCAAAATGTAATGAAAATCTGCCGTGTTTGCATTAATCTCGGCCGGTGTATATGAACTTTCACAATAATATAGTATATTGTAGGAGTACTAGCAATATGCCCGTGCGTTGCATGGAAGATCAAGATCTTGTGGGAGAAAAGGATGAACGAGGGAAGGCCTTATCTGCAAATGCACATTCACACATTTCACATCTTTCTACATCTACCGGAACCTATGAAAGGGTTAACGTAAATTGCCTCTCTCTCTCCTCCGCTGATTTTCATGGTGGTGGGCCCCTCCCTCCCCCCAATCTACAATCAACAGCTCACACGTTTCACATTATGTTAATTACGTAAGTGGGACTACGTAGGTGTAGCATTACTCGTCCTAAAAAACCCAACTAAGCCAACCTCCCAAAGATATCACGCTGAAAAGACCCGCCGCTACTGCTTTAGTCGGGATTACCGGATTACTAGTAGTAGTATCGATGGATCGCGCGAAGCAACAAGTTGTTTTTTTGAGGGGCGAAGCACCTAGTTTAAAAGGAAAAAGGCGGTACACTCACAGCACCCCTGTCGCGGTCGCATTGCACCCCACACATGCTCGGTCTTGCACATCGCTCACTTAAACGAACGCGCTCGGCTTGCCTCTTCACCGACACGTGGGACCGCACTTGGAGAAACCGACCATGCGCCAAACTCCCCTCGCCCACCGCGCGAAAATCCTCCCCCCCCCCACCCAAAAATTCCCCCAAATCCTAGATTCAACCGCCCTTTGGCCAACTAGCCAATAATATTCCCCAAACCCCCTCCCCCCGTCCCCCTCCACTCCATTCGCTCTGCCAAAGCCGCCCTCCCCACCACGCCGATACATCGGCGCCGCGGTTCATCGAGGGCACGCACGGCAATCCTCTCGCTCCCACAGTACACTCTCGTAGACTGCCGTCCTCTAGCCGCGCCGCCACCGCTAGCGACGTTCTTGTGGAGGCGCACGACGGTCAACGCCGCCATCACCGGGCGACGCTCAGGTGGAGACGCACGACGGTCACTTTCTCCCATGGTACGCGCATTCTAGATCGAGGCCCGTGCATGTCGGTGTAGCGCTGAATGTTAGCCGATAGACGATGTTAATCTCACCGCTTGTCAAGTAGTTTACAAATAATATGCTCTGCTTTAGAAGCTTCTTTGCCCTGTTCTGCACTCAATCTTCTTAGCTGAGATGGCATGCCAAGGCCGATTAGTTGCTAAAATATCCTGCCATATATTTATTGTGACATAGATTGCCATGGTCTTAGGGCGTCGTATCATATGCATCTGGCCTAGTTCATGCATCCCTGTATCCATCAGTCCTCAGCCGGCCGATTGATATCACACGCATCGGATCAAAAGCAAGGCAGATTTACACAAACACGCCCGTGACCGCTCTTAGTTAAGTACACCAATTTGCTAATAACCCTCGCCTAAGCACATCTCATCTAGGATGCGCACTCCTTTATCGTGTGAGTGGAAGCACGTCCTCCAAGTTGGGTTAGGGCATCGCGCGCCGCCGCCACCGGGCGAAGGCCAACAATCGAAGGGCTGCCAGCTGCCCACAATTCTTTCCACGACGTCCTTGGCATAACGGATCGAATCAAGGAGCGGTTCCCGCACATCGCATCCTCGCGCCCTAATTAACCAGAAGAACTCCGCCGAAAGGCCGCTCGTCAATCCATAACGACACCGTGATTATTGGTAACACCACAAAAACGAGTTCATACTTTGTCTATTAGGAATGCGGACTTCTCAATTTTGAAAGGTTAATCACGTAATATATACAGATGAATCAAGAGAAGTTTTCGTGTAACACGATGTAATCACCAATGGGGTGCAAGCCTTGAGATGAATCAAGGAGGATTTTGGAAACCCAAGGCAAAGCAAGCATTCCTCCGTCCGTAACCCGATCGCTTAAACTAATCATGGCCTTGTTTCAATATTGTGTTATGCATGGAGGTGCTTATTTCGACCCATCTTTTGTGTTTTAGTGTTCATGCAAAAAGGATCAAGCAAAAGAAGCCACAAATGTGCAAGGCATGCCTGCAGATGGTGCATCATGAAACTGCAACTCTTCCAAGAAAAAGCATGGCTTATTAATAGTGTCATTTTATTTGGTGTATTGAATTTCTAAATTCATGTAATGGACCAGAATTTTTGTTTTGTCCAACTGTTAGTCTTATTTCGTATCACAAATGGTGTGTAGTTAATTAATTCTTAGTGACGAGCAGACGCGACAAGTTCCAGCTTTTCCTCTCAAAGCTTGAAGCTTATAGCAACAGCAGATGTTCTTGTTTACGAATATGTGAAAGAAAATAGGAATGAAGAAGCACCAGCTGATAGTATGGTCCGGTTCAGCTGTATTACATCATGTGCTGAACACCTCAAATTGTCAACAGGAATTAGGAAGTACTCCCTCCGTTCCTAAATATTTGTCTTTCTAGAGGTTTCTAATGGTGACTACATACGGAACAAAATGAGTGAATCTACACTCTAAAATATGTCTATATACATCCGTATGTGGTGACCATTTAAAATCTCTAGAAAGACAAATATTTAGGAACGGAGGGAGTAGTAAATTTTTAGTTTCTGAAATTTTACATCCACAACAAGTCATACTCACTTGTTTCTGAAAATCGATACTCACCAACGATGTACAATTCACATTCTAAACTCTGAAGCTACACGCACATTACAAAGACCCAACTACCATCGATGAGCTCACAAGCTACAAATTACAATCTGCAAGTGCCAGATACATTAAACAAGAACTACAAAAATGCAGAGACATGGTCCTTGTTGCTATGCCGACTCTTGTATCAGACTATCAGGTGGAGGAACAACTGTTGGATGAGAGCGCAGTGTAGTGGCAGGCGTACAGGTCGCGGACGGTGGCGGGCTCGGCGTTGGAGACCACCGAGACAGTGAACGGGCGCAGAGGTAGGCCAAACGTGGTGGATCTCGCTGCCGCTATGCAAGGATCGCCATGGCCATGGAGCAGTTTGGGGCATACGGACGCGGAGGCAGGGCAAGAGCGGCCGGCGTTGTAGGGTTCACCGAGACTGTGAATCCATTTGAGGCAGACAGCCGCATACGCGGGCCAAGGGTGGCTGCCGGTTCACCAGGCTGTACCGCCATGGAGTGATTGGAGGAGACGACAAAGAAATGCGCATCCTAAGGCAGAGATGTGTTTACACTACAAGAAATATGTCAACTAGTGACCTCCACTATTGGTCACTGAAAGGTCATAGTTTTCAATTTGTGACCTTTTTGTGACCAAAAACATAACGTCAAAAGCTGGGGGTCGTTAATTGACTATAGCGACCTTTCTTCTGGAATGGTCGTAGACATTTATGACCAAAAAAAGGTCGTAGATTTTACGACCAATTATTTTGTTCACTAGCAATCCGACCACACCACATCAGATCCACCGTGGCAAGCTGACATGGCAAAATTACGACCAAATGAAAAGGTCGTAAAATAGAATCAGCCCGGTTCATTTCAGCCGTCTACATGGGCCAAGCCTAATAATTCGGCCCGTTTAATTTATTTTTTCCTCTTTATTTTGCTTATGTGTATGGGCCTGGCCCAGTAATTTGGCCTTTTATTTTCTGAGAATGGAGCCTTTTTCTGATGAATTTTTTTATAGTCCACTATTGTTTTGGGCCTGACCTTTTTGGTCTAGTTCAATTTGGGCCTTGGCCTTTTATTTTCTGCTATGTAGCCTTTTATAAATTTTTTTTCTTACAGGTCATATCTTTTTTAGGCCCAAGCCTTTTTGGTCTAATTCTTGTTTGGGCCTCGCCTTTTTAGAGCCCAAGTTCTCATTTTGCATAACTATAAATGTAAAGGCCTGTGTGCACAAGTGATCCACAAGCCTGTGTTCAAACAAAGAAGGCCTGTGTGCACAAGTGATCCACATAACTTCACAGAAAATAAACACAGGTTCACAAGATCATAACTTCACGAGTTCACATAACTTCACAGGTTCATAAGACCACATAACTTCACAGGTTCACATAACTTCACAGGTTCACATAACTTCACAGGTTCAAACTAGGCAGCAATGCAACAAAATGCTCAAAGACAAACTTCACAGGTTCACAACCATCAAACTAGGCAGCAATGCAACTACCGCTCAAACTGCACAGCCATCAAACCGCTTTAGCTCCAAAGAGAGCCATCAAGTGGGCTAACTTCTCTTCCTGTTCTTGAGACTTCTTGCGCAGCTCAAGTTCCTTGTCGCGTCTTGACTTGATTCTTCCGCCTTCATCTTGATTGCCGTCAATTCTTCTTGCACCAGTTCAGCTTGAAGCTCGGACCTCTCCAGCTTCTGCTCAAGGTCACGAACATGAGCAAACACTTCAGTAGTTTCTTTGCGGGAGTTGTTCCTAGATGACTGGAGCCCAACATTCGTGAGGAATGTGCTTTGCTTGACAGATTTCGACAACACTTCTTCGACAATTTGAACACTAGACTTTGGCTCTTCACCTTCTGGTACCGGCGCGTCTTTCATTTCTTCCATCTCAAGCTAGCATATGGAGGAAAATGATAGGCATTAGTGGAGAAACCAAACCAGCACACAAATGGATTATTTGAAGTAACCAAACTAGCACACAAAATCTATACAAGATGATGACTAGTGACCTGGAGACATGCAATTGGAACAATATGATCGCTTCATTAAGCCTAGAATGGTGGTTCTATTTAAGATGGCTTCTTGACTAACATTCAGATCAAATTTCATCATGTCATAAAAAATGCAACAAATTGCATCAAAGCATGGAACACAGCGTGTGTGAATCAAACAACATGGAACTATCTTCATTAAGTTGTTCTAATATCTTCATTAAGCCTAGCATGGAACTATAAGCATGGAACTATCAAACAGTATCAAAGCATGGAATCGGCTCCGAATCAAACAAAGCATCAAATCATCAAAGCATCAAACAGCATCAAAGCATCAAACAGCATCAAAACAGAATCAAACAGGGCATGGACAAAGCATGGAGTGACTTACTATAGCAGCCTTGACTGGCTCCGAAAACCCGTGCTTCTTGCTGTTGTGGGTGGCCTTAAATAAGTCAATCGCAGACAGCTCCTCACCCTTACGCTCTTCTTTGTGAAATGTTTTTCAACAAAAATCAAAATGTTATTCAGCAAGAATCGAAATGTTATCCAACGAGGATCAAACGGTAAGGCCTCTAGAGAAAAGTTCTCATAGTGGCAAAAATGTGTCCGTGTGTAGTGCCTCGGAACCGGTTCTTCCGATTGTACATGACTTTTCCTCGATTCATCTTGTTCGACACACGTGTTCCCTACAAAAAGCATCTTGTCGGCATGATCTAGCACTAGCATATCATGTGTAGAACATAAAGCATCAAACAAAGCAGAGACAAACCTTGTGTCTTGGGGTAGACCACATCTCTACCAGAGCTTGCCATTCACCATCGATCAGATCAGGTACTGGAGACTTGATGCTGACTTTATTTGCGGCTACGGTATCAAAATACTTCTTCTTTAGCTGATGGCGTTTGTTCTTTGAACTTTTCTGCAGAATATCTTTGCACGCGGTCTTGATGGTCTCTGAGTCCGTGTTCATCTCAATATTTGCCTACCTAGACAACAAAAAAGGTAGGAACAATATTAATGATCATGCATAGGTATAACAGAAAATAGATAGCACATTAACTATGAAACAAGTAGCTTACAGCAACTTTCCCAATGTAGTTCTCCAATAGACTAGCATTTTTTTTGTATAGCTTGAAGTGAGGAAGAACCGGAAGATGGCTTCTTGCAACGAGTCCACACTCAGAAGCAAGCTTTGCTGACTGCAGAGGCTTCTCTGGACGCTTCAACCCTTCGGCAATTTGGATATGCACCTTGCTATCAAGCGACTTGGTGATCCTCTCTAGCCCTTTGCCCTTTCTATGACTAGACTTGGTATTCATTGCATCCGAAAATGAAATTGAACTCATAAATTAGAATAGAAATCGACAAATGCAGGAATCGACAAAAGCATACATGATCATTCCATTTGGAAAATGCACTAGTAAAAGATAGCATTGCAAAGGTCAACTTGCACGATTGAAGCACAAGCTGCTATTCTTCTTCACCGATGACAACATTCCTGGCCAATAGAAGGTGCAACAGGGCTGAGCTCTGTGTGGACAGTGCCTGCTTCATCAATGCAGATGGTTCCTCCTTCATCTAGGGAGACAGTGCCACTTCCATCCATGCTGAGAGTGGTTCCTTCATCCATGGGCCGTAACTCATCACCCATTTGCACCGAGGTCTCAGAGTCCATGCGTAGTAGACTTTCTTGATGGTCCGTCGCAGTCGCCATCTTTGCTTACTGCCTTGTGACTCTATCAAGGGCAGGTTCATCAGGTTCTAGGATCCTCTTTTTTTGTCTTAGAGCTGGGGCCATCACCCTTCATGGAGGCATTGCAGCAGATGTTTCTGAGCTCTTCTTCTTGCTGACTGTCTTCTTAACACCAGGCCTCTTCGTCCTAGATTCCTTCAAAGGCCTCGTATAAACAAAGACGGAAAAAGCATTAGATCACAAGAGAAATATGTGAGCACAAGGAATAACATAGCATAAAAGAACCCCACCCTCCAAGCAAGACAGAGTTTGCACCTTAATGATCTTTCTCACTACAACATCATCCACTTCCTCTCCATCAATAACTTCATCCTCCTTAGGATTGTACTACGGGTCATCATTGATAACTCCACTACCTTCTTGAACCTCATCACTTCTACCTTCTCGTACATCATTTGTTTTCCTAATCATCGACGCTATTGCACCGATGCCAAGGGTCTGGAACATCCGATTGTTCCTCATGATATTTCTAGCCCTAACCTTCCCGTACTCGGTGAGAGGCTCTTCTTTGCATGATGAAGGAAACGTAACTATTAGGTGAATGTTTGGAATGTTTGGAATGCATGAATGTTTGGAATACATATCTTATGAAATTTTATTATCATTTAATCCTAGTTATTCAGGTAAGGAAGACTAACAGCACACATGCACAATTAAGCCAGCTTATTCAGATTGCAGCAATACATTTCACTTAGCATATTAAGACACAGATTTTATGAAACTGACAAAGATAACCACAAGGAGCAAGTTGCATACCAACGGTTGGCCTCACGTTTGACCTTGTCATCCTTGCCATGGATGATCTTGAGGTGGTGCTTGCAAAATAGAATAAACAACAATCGATACAACAGGGATAAAGTAAAATGATGCACTTGTATCAATAAAGGAAAGCATTTGGACCATCATGCACATACATGTAATACATGAGAAACAAACTTGATGGATCAACAATACAGTGATCTAGTGTTATTAATTAAGCAAACATGTAAGTGCACTAAACAAACATGCATGTACACTGGAAAGATATGAAGCATCTCTTAATATCTTCACTACATCAAGCAGGAGGTAGTAATGTACATCAAGAAATCTTCCTAGTGCCTCATATAAAGTACACAACAAGCAAGCAAAGTGCTAGTAGTACTGCTGATGCAAACCCTAACCATATGTATGCTAGCAAGCAACTGAATTGAAGCAAACTATATATGTGAAGCAATGCATTAGCAAGAGTATATGTGAAGCAAACTACATCAAGCTAAGTGAATTAAGGTTGTTGTACTAGAGACAAGAACAGAACTCACATGTATTACAATTATATATAGTTGGATACAAATACAGTGCACATGAATTATACTTCAGTAATGTGGATTAGCAAAAACAACTATTTACAACAATTACTTTTATGTTTTAACTTGCAATTTTATCCATGTACCTGCAATCATCTATAAGCAAATGAATTACTCAATTGTTTTCCCTAATGGAGGCAAGCTTATGCATTCAGAGCAACTGATTGCCCAACAGTTGATGAATAAAGAGGCAAGCAGTGTTAACAATAATAGTAGGCCTTGAAATCATGCTTATGCACGAGCAATTTAGAAGAGTATATTAAAACACCAAAAATTATCTAGCACCAATATGGTATATATTAAAACTAGTCATACCGCCTTAACACACCAGAATTCCAATACCACAGTAAGTACTAAGCATTCTCTTTTCACCGGAAAGAAGAACACAAGCTTCATGCACATATCATAAAAGAAGAACACGCTACAAACCCCATGAACAATCAGGATGGGCGTGCAACAAGAACCCTAACCCCATCATGTTCTAGCCATGAACCAGAGAGGAGATCATCCCCACGAACCCCATGAAACCTAACCCTGAACCCATGAACCCTAACCCTAACCCCATGAACCAGACGGAGATCCTAACCCTAGAAGATCCACCGAACCAGAGGGGAGATGGATCCAGCAGAGGAAGGAAGATGGGTCCACCGAATATCGACGGGAGATGGAGAAGTACCTAGGGGCGGATGATGTTGATGATGCAGCGGTGGTCGTCGTCGATGTAGCCGCCGTCGTCGTCGATGTAGCCGCCGTCGTCGTCGATGTAGTCGATGTAGCCGCCGTGGTCGTCGATGTAGTCGATATAGCCGCCGTGGTCGTCGATGTAGTCGATGTAGCCGAGGGGAGGGGATTCGTCGTCGGGGAGGGCGACGCGACGCGGCGTGGCGGCACAGAGCAAGGGAGGGAGTGAGGCGGCAGGGCGGCGCGGAGGAGGGGAGTGGCAGCCAAGCGGCGTGAGCGAGGAAGGAGTGGGACGGCGAGGCGGTGAGCGGGAGGGAATGGAATGGGGAAATTTTGGGGAGTGGGAGGGGAGGATCCCGCGTGTTTAGTGGGAGAGGGGTGGTGGGTCCCGAATGGTAGTGGGAGAGAAGTGGTGGGAAATTTTCGTGGGGTGGGAGGGAAAATTTGGTGCTAGGAGGGAAATTTTGGAGGGAAATTTTTACCAGTTTTTAGAGGTTTTGAGGCAGAAAAAATAGGGTTTTTTTGTAAACTTTGTAGAAATCATGGTTAAAATCTTACCGAGTAGCTCAAGAAAACATCCGTATTGCAAGTTTAGTATTTTTGCTAGTTGGTAGGCCACATTTGATGATGTGACGCGGAGGTCTCCCATTTTTTTGTTTTTTTTGAATTTTTTACGGTGTTTTCAAAAACCGGCCGATTTCGTCGCGGCGGCCCTCCGTGGCTAGGGTTTGATCCGTGCCAATCTGTTGTCGATTCTGTGATGAAACGCCTACCTGTGAAGCTAAAAAGCATTTTTGGCAAAAATAACGGGCAAGCTATGGAGGACCATAGTTCAAATTCCAGCCGGTTCGGTGAATCGGCCGAAGGTGGTCTGAATTGCCGGAGTAGCTACGAGGTCGGAAATGCATGCTTTTTGGCGACCGTCTGTAAAATAGGGTCTACTTTGAGATAGACATGGAATGCCGCCGTTAGGGGTGACCCTCCTTGTAGCCGCTTCACGAAAAACGCATGTCTTTAGCATTCAAAAAATGAAAAACGGTTTTTCTTGTTAAACAAGTTGGAACCTCGCTTTGGCAACATTGTTTGCCATCACAAGATGGAGGCATGCACAGAATTTGGGCATATTATCAGAAACTATTCATCGGATGCGGCCATATCATTGCTAGTTTGGCTTGAAAGCCATGAATCTTCGTTCATGGTAGGTCGTTTTTTAGAACACTTTTTCAAGAAAACATCCGTATTGCAAGTTTAGTATTTTTGCTAGTTGGTAGGCCACATTTGATGATGTGACGCGGAGGTCTCCCATTTTTTTGAATTTTTTATGGTGTTTTCAAAAACCGGCCGATTTCGTCGCGGCGGCCGTCCGTGGCTAGGGTTTGATCCATGCCAATCTGTTGTCGATTCTGTGATGAAATGCC
Organism: Aegilops bicornis; assembly: GCA_021605145.1. Lineage (NCBI taxonomy): Eukaryota > Viridiplantae > Streptophyta > Magnoliopsida > Poales > Poaceae > Aegilops > Aegilops bicornis. The sequence continues at coordinate 554,820,689 of CM038674.1, forward strand.
TACCTTGTAGCCGCTTCATGAAAAAACGCATGTCTTTAGCATTCAAAAAATGAAAAACGGTTTTTGAATTTTTTACAAAAACCGTCGGATTTCGTCACGGGCGTCGTCTGGGTAGGGTTTGAGTCATGTTTTTAGCATTCAAAAATGAAACTTATATTGTTTCATACATGAGCATGCACAAAAACCCATAATTTTATCTCTCATCCATGAGCATGCATAAAAATTTCAATTCCCATCAATTACCAAACTAAATATTCATTGTTAAGAAATTGACATGTTTAGATGACAACATCATACATCATCCATGAGCATGCACAAAATTAAACTGACATACTTAACATTGACAAGCTTAAACCCAACATGCTTAACATTGCCACTTCATTTTCTTAACATCTACACTCCTCCTTCTTCTCCTTCATCAACTTCGATGCACCTGTGAGTGGTGAATCCCAACATGGATGTACTCCTCTACCACAATTGGCATGGTCCTGTCGCCACCGTGGAATCGCCGGCGCCACTACCATCGCGAGGTCATCGTTAGGCACCGCCATCGCGAGGTCAGCGTCAGGCACCACAATCGCGAGGTCGTCGTCAGCCACCACCATAGCAGGGTCGTTGTCAGCCACCACCATAGCAAGGTCGTCATCCCCGCTCTGCTTGTCTTCCCACTCTGCTCCTCGTCATCCCCGCTCTGCTCCTCGTCATCCCCGCTGCTGCTCCCACTGCCTGGCCAAATGCAACAAAGTGTGAACATGGTGTTGTCGTCGTCTTTGGTAGAGGAAGCCAAAAGCACAGGAAGAAGAGAGGCGAGAGCTTATCGGCATCGCTGCCGTCTTTGGTAGTTCATGCGGCACATGGTGTTGTTGAACATCTTCACGGTGAACATGGCGTCGCCGTCAGAAGGAAGACAAGGAAGTACCCGAGCTGTAGCTCATGGGCGGGTGAAATGCTCCCAGCCGGGCCCTAGGTACATGTGGCCTTCACCATCGAACACCACCGACACGTCCCACAGCCTGTGAAGCCCGCTGCCGGCCTCCCGCAGCTTCACTTTGTGGGGCTCACGGCCGGCGAGCATCTTCGCAAACGTGTCAGGCAGCCTCTGAGCGAGGGTCAAGCAGTGGTTAATTGTGGCAAAAACATATCTGGAAAGAAATGAGTGATGATAAACATACCTGCCTACTGCAAGATTTCTCAATTACGATCTCGAAGAACTCGAAACCTTCCAAGCCAGCCATCTCACTTCTCTGAAAAGCAGCATTGTCAGCGAGTGGAGGAGGAGTGGGTCCACTTGTCAGCGAGTTCTGTATTTGATATATTAAAAAGTGTGGCATATAGTACAAAACCAACAACCTCTTCCTAGCCCGATGGTGAAAACACGGTGACATAAGCGCCGCAGTCGTGGGTTCGAGCCTCAAGACGCGGATATTTTTGGCCAGCGCATATTTTTGGTAGCTTGGGTACAATAGCAAAATGGCCCACTTGTCGTGAGTGGGTCGAGTGGCCCACTTGTCGCTGACGTGTGTGCTTGATACTTGACTAGTTTGATATATTCAAAAGGTTGGCATAGAGTGGAAGACTAATAGCCTCGCCCTAGCCCAGTGGTAGAAACATAGTGAAACAAGCGCATGGTCGTGGGTTCGAGTCCCATTGGCGCATAATTTTTTGCTCACAATGAAAATGGGTTCAGTTGAAGCAAAATCCAGTTAAAATAGCATCCTCAGTTCTGACAAAAATTCAGTTAAAACAGTATGATCACAACAACTACAAGACAACATTCTGTATGATCACCAAAACTTGAAGGATTTTGCATCACAACAATCACATAACTACACCAGCATCATAACAATCACAACAATCACATAACTACACCAGCATCATAACAATCACATACCTACATAACAAAAGCAAACTTGTTCATCATTACAAAAGCAAACTTGTTCAACATAAGGAAAGCAAACTTGTTCAACATAACAAAAGCAAACTTGTTCAACATAACAAAAGCAAACTTATTCAACCACATAACTACAAACTGAGACACAGTAGTAGGGGTCATCCCAATACCACAAACAACTCAATATCCCCAGTAGTAGGGGTCATCCCAATGATCCTCCGCCTCTTGCCAGAGCTTGAAATCTTCTTTGGTGATTTCGATTTTCTTCCATGCCTCGTAGGTGACGTACGCATCTTTCGCGGCGTACTCGATGAGCTTGTTTGGCAGTGGGCTGTCCCCCAATAGTAGGTGGTCCGAATTCCTGTCGATCTTCTGCTTCATTTTTTAGTAGGATGGGTGGATGAGGCTGGCTGCAAACTCAGCCAAAGACTGCCACTTCTTTCCATTGTTTGGAACTCTCCATTTACGCTGCAAGTCGACGTACTTGTCGGGGTTGATCTCCAAACCAGACAACTTTAGCTTCTCCTTGCCGCCTCCAATGCAGAAGCCAACAAAGGTGTGCAGCTTCTTCTCCTGCAGGAGCGGGCGGAGTTCCTTGGGCCTGCATCAAATTCATCTACTTCAAAAACTTCAGAAACTATAGAATTAAATTGGGTTCAGTTGAAGCAAAATTCAGTTAAAATAGCATCTTCAGTTCTGACCAAAATTCAGTTAAAACAGTATGATCACAACAACTACTAAATGATCACAACAACTACAAGACAATATTCTGTATGATCAAAACAGCAAGCATAACATCTCAATGATGTATTTTTTTGCAATCTTTTGCATTACAAGACAACATTCATAACAGCTACTAAATGATCACAAAAACTTCAGAACTGGATGTTTTTACTATTTGGTTGCCGCAGTGATGTGGTATACCAGGACTAGATCCTCCACGCATAATCGCAGAATCGCAGCAATTTGCGGAGGTTTGTCTTCCCTGGTATACTCGACATCAACGCCGATATTCCGAGAAAGCATGCCGCCGAGCCTCCTCCTCATCTTGCGGATCATCTTGTCGGCTTCGTTCTGATTGCTAGTGCATACGGCATCCAGCGGCTCCTTCAGGTGGATATCAACCTTGAGCGGCACGGTGTAGTCCCGCTTCTGCCCGGGGACCGGAACATCGTCGTCGACCACCAGCAGCTCCTTGCCAGACGCCTCACCACGGTGATGCTTGGCAGACGGAGGGGAGTTGCTCCATGATGCCTCCGCCATTCTCTTGGCAGACGGAGGGGAGTTTCTCCACGATTCCTCCGCCATTGCCCTCCTGGCCAGCGATGGTGGAGGCAGAGGGGAGTTGCTTGATGCTGGAGGCAGAGGGAGATAGAGGGAGGAAGATGGAGCGGCAATGGAATGAGGAGGGAGGCAGAGGGAGGAAGATGGAGGCGCCAATGGAATAGGAGGGAGTTACACGGGCGTGGGAAGAAAACCCCTCTGCGTCGTGGGGAGTTGCCAGTGGAGGGGAGACGTGGGGAGTTGCCTCGAAAACTCAAACATCCTGCCCTTTGGAGGGGAGACGTGGGCCCTCGAAAACTCTGGAGGGGAGACGTGGGCCCTCCTGTTTCTGAAACGTCCAGGAGGGGAGACGTGGTTTCTCCTGTTTCTTAAACAAAACAAAAAAATAACAGCCATATTTTTCTCTAAAATTAATGATCACTGCAACCATATTAAGAGATCAAAACAGCACCAAAGTAAGGCACCAAAACAACACCAAAACAACATCAGCCAAAACAGCAAAAAATGCCACCAAAATGGCACCAAAGTATCAGCCAAAATGGCACCAGAGTTTTAATGCATTGTATCTTCACCATCAGCCTCTTCATCACCAAAGTCTCATGCATTTTGCTACCTGGAGAGAATTTTAGTAGAAAAATTACATCAGGATCACATCAACAAAAACTACGGAGAAGGTTGATCACCAATCAAAACAAGGAACATGCAGTAATAGTATAACCTTCATGTCCATTCGCTACTCATCGTCGTCGATACGAAACCAAGGAACTCTATGCCCACTCGCTTTTCCTCATCATCACTACAATATTGCAGCATAGTATGATCAGTCCGGTCTTCCTCATCCTCGCTCTCATGTCCATCCGCTACCACCTTTCTTCTTTTCTTGATGCCTTCAACTCTTGCAGCACCAACGATCACACGTTCGGTCCCTTCAAGCACTCGCTTTGCACGGAACTTCCATAGAGTCATCATCGACTTGCAACGGAACTTCAGAGAGTCATCATCTTGGTATATTAGTCCACCATCACCGGGGCCCTTTTTCCACTTCAGTTTCGGTCACACTCCACAAGTGTACGTGCTGAAATTTTTGCACAACTCGCCATTTTCTCGTGAAAAAGAGTGTCCGAGATAAAACACCATTGTTGCTTGTGTTGTTAGAATAAAGGATCACTCTTATACCAGCACCTTGCGGTGTTGATGCTTTTGAAGTGGCCATCATATTTGACAAAGAGTCTCTTCTTCTTGCTACCAAGCTCAAACCAATCACAATGAAATAAGACTACCGAGCGATGGATGCCTCCACTAGAGTTGTCCGCAACTCTCACGATGCTTCTCAACTGACCATAGAAGTCAATGATCTCACCATCATGTGACCCCTCGATGACGATTCCACTATTATGTGTCTTCCTTTTTCCTCGCGGTCAACGGTGTGGTACTGCATAATCGACAAGAATGCATGCTGAATACACTCTCACCGCTTATCCGTAAACATGCCAAAGCAAATAGATCATCACCGACCTTCGCCTCCTCATGCAACTTTCCAATCTGCACAAATAAACCATTTAGCAAACAATGGTATTTAACAATTGGTGAATAACACATAAAACATAAAACATGTGGCTAAATATCTCACATGATTCTTAAACAACTTAGCAAACCCCTTGGCAACCCTTTTATCAACATGGATATTGCTTTCTTCCTGATTTAACTCTTCCTTGCATTTCCTGTAATGCCAACAAAACATGTGAATTAAAACATTAGGCTGGTGCCAACCCAAGCAACAAAGCTATATATAATGAGTGCACACGATCTAACGTACTTTCGATATATGGTAGAACCTTGGCGCAATTCTCGAGCACAAACCAAACCATCTTGTCATACTCATCACCAGCCTCCAAGTATTGTGAGGCTCCAAGAAAGTTCACACCATGGTTGAAAACAGAGACATCGCCACTTTGCGAATCAGACCGCTCTCTATTTTTGCCCGGCCGGTTCCATCTTGTTTCCACAGCGCCAAAGTATCTAGAGCAAAAAGTCAAGCACTCGTCAACGACATATGCTTCAGCAATAGAACCTTCAGGTCTTGCCGTGTTTCGCACATAACGCTTACAAGTAAGCAGCCTTCTTTCGATTGGGTACATCCAACCGTATTGCACAGGGCCTCTAAGCATTGCCTCTTTTGGTAAGTGCACCGCCAAATGGACCATCACGGTGAAGAAAGTTGGAGGAAAATCTTCTCGAGCTTGCAAAGAATAATTGTGATTTCTTTTTCAAGTCTTTCCAGGATGCTTAACTTGAGTGTTTTTGACCACAGTTCTCTAAAGAAATTTCCTAGATCAGCAACCGCTTCATATATATCCTTGTCCATGATTCCTGAGGCCCACGGTAAAATCCTTTGGAGGAGGATGTGACAATCATGGGTTTTCGATCGAAAGCTTGAATCCATCAAGTAACACACTTTGCTAGGTTAGCGGCATAACCATCCGGAAATTTCACCGCTCTTAGGAATTCACAGAATGCAAGCTTTTGTTCTTTACTCATTGTATACCATGCTCGTGGCATTTCAAATGAATCTTCATCTTCATTGTCTTTGTAGATGCAAATCTTCTCTTATGCCCATGTCCTCCAAATCAAGCCTAGAACTAACCGTGTCCTTTGTCTTCCCTTCAATGTTCAGAAATGTCCCTAGCAGATTCTCGCATATGTTTTTCTCAATGTGCATTACATCGAGATTATGCCTTAATTTCAGATCAGCCCAGTATGGCAGGTCCCACAAACAAGACCTCCGGTCCCAACATTGACCTTCCTCACGCTTTCTTTTCTTCGCCATGACTTTCCCGGTCTCACATCTTTCACCTTTTCAAGTTGCTTGCTCCAGCTCTTCTTTAGTGAATTCAGCTGGCTTGTCACGGGTTTCATTCTCACCATTAAAATCTTTGCTTCTTCGCTTGATGGTTTTGGGGAAGAAAGCGGCGGTGCCCAATATAGCAGATCTTGCTCCTTATTCTCTTTGAGGAAGGGTCTTTGTCACAATGGACACAAGCACGATAACCCGTGATCCTCCTGCATGAGAGTGTGCAGAGCTGGGAAATCATGGATGGACCATATGATTGCATCACGTAGATTGAACTTTTCTTCCGGACTCAAGGCATCGTATGTAGGTACACCAGTCCAGAGCTGGAGAAGTTCTTCTACGTGGGGCTCCATAAAGACATCAAAATCCTTTCCGGAGACTCGGACCCGGGATAAGCAATGACATCATGAAGTTGGACTGATCCATGCATGCCCATGGTGGCAGGTTATGCGACACCACAAAAATCGCCACATGCTATAAGACGTGCTCATGTTCCCAAACGGATTAAACCCATCTGTGGCAATGCCAAGTTTTATGTTCCATGGATCTGCAACAAAATCTAAATGTATATCGTCAAACTCTTTCCATGCCTCTCCATCCGCCGGATGACTCAGCTCATTGTCCACAAAGTTGCCGCTTCAGCCTTGTGCCATCAGTACCTCACGCGATGATTCCTTGAGATGAACATCCGCTGCAGCCTTGGTATCAAGGAAAGTGCCTCAAGACCTTCTCCGGTATTGACTTCTTCCCATCAGCATCTTTCCACCTAGATGCATTGCATTTTGGACAGTTGTCATGCTTTGCTAAATCCTTCCGAAACAAGACACAATTATTTGGGCACACATGTATTGACACATAACCTAACCCCACTGCATGGATTATGCTCAATGCTTCATCATATGATCTCGGGAACACAACTATCGAGGAATTGCAAGCTCAAAAGGCGGAGTATTGCGTTGAATGCGGCATTGCTAATCCGGTAGAAAGACTTGATGTGGAGTAACTTCACGGTGAAGGTAAATCTTGAAAATTTACCCCTTCATGAGCTGGCGCTTAGCCTCCTCTAACACCTCAAAGAAACAACGACTTTTGTCCATCAAAGACGATCTTGACAGAAGATACAAATCCTTCAATAGGTCGAATCCTATCATCTTTATGCCCATCCTCTTCCTCCAAAACAGCATTATCTCGCAAAACCTTTTCCATGAAATCAATGCCGCATCACCACCACCCATCATATGAGGGGCCTCTGTATCGACTTCAAAATGTTGAGGTTGACTGTCCAAAGGTTCTCCATGATATATCCATCTATCATATGTGCTGGACATCCCATTAAGAAGCGAGATGATCTTCCACTCTTCCTTGAGCCATTCTTGGACGGTTGAGGCATTCGCGCATGGGCAAAGAATGTGAGCATCGTTGGCAAAATTTGCCCGAACAAATGCCATGAAATCATCAACTCCTTTCATATGTTCTTTCGAAAACTTTCTAACTCCTTTTCTAATCCAGCTTCTGTCCATCTGCCAAAGACAACAAATTGTTGCAACTTAGCAAATCAATCTAAGTGCATCATTTTAATTAATGAAAATGGATGGAAGTAATGGAAGCTAAAATTCCAGAAAATTTTATATGCTAATTGCCTAACCACAACATCGAAACAAACCAAACTATAAATCAAACCAACACTGAAATTGGCATGAATTTATGTTGCAGAGAAGGCTAATTCAAATTAAACCAAACTAGCTAGCTAGCTCCTAACAAATACTATGTTGTTTCTATCAATTACAATTACAATTATCCTAACAATCTGTAGACAAACAATTGAAGACCAAGGCCTTGTTTCTGGCAGGGAATAAATCCCATCTAGCTGAAATTCCCCCCAAATCTTAACCGAACAAGGCATGAACAATTCTTAGCAAACAAGCTGAAGAACTCCCAACAGTACATCAAGAAAATTCATCTATGCAATATCTCCTAATTCCTAACAGTGCATCAACAAAATTCATCTATGCTGAAGAACATCTGACAAAATTCATCAACAAAATTCATCTGTGCTCGGCGACGAGGTGCAGATAGTGAGAGAGAAGAGGGGGAAGAGGAGAGGGGTGCATACCGGGAGGTGTGCTTGCGGGCGGCGGCGAGTCCCCCATGCTCGGGCGAGCCTCTCCTTGCGTGGCCAGCTGCCTCGCCCGCCCCCACCACTGCAGGTGGCCCACGCCTCGCTGGTCGCTCACGCTGCCCCGGGCTGGGACAAGGCGAGCGGGCGAGGCTGGGCGAGGTCACTGCTGGCGAGGCCGTGGGCGAGGTCACTGCGGGCGAGGCTGCCTCCTGCCCCCACCCCACCACCGCCGGTCACCTGCCTGCCTCGCCGCCGCTGGCCACTGCCCCGCCTCGTCCGCCCGCAGCCCGCCGCCACCCGCCACCTGCTTCGGAAGACCTAGAAAGTTTTGGCTAAGTGTTGGCTCTGCCCGCAGCCTGACCTGGTCCCACTTGTCAATGACTTAGATTTGGCGCTATAATATAATATACAGTGCCATTCCGCTAGATGGGCAGCAATCCCTCTCTAGCCCAGTGGTAGCGAACAAGTTAGACAGTGCGAGGTCGTGGGTTCTAGTCCCCGCTAGCGCATATTTTTTAGGAATTAAAACACACATTTTTTAGGGAATTAAACGCTCGCTTACGCACCTGTCAAATGGTTCCCGCCTGTCAGTGTTCCTCTGTTCGATGCCACCTGGTCGGAAGGCCCCACTTGTCACTGATAGGAGAGAGCCGTGGTATTATATAATGTATAGATTAGTTCCCATACCAGAGCAACAATCCCTCTCTAGCCCAGTGGTACCGAACGAGCGAAGCGAGCGTGAGGTTGTGGGTTCGCGTCCCATAGCGCACATTTTTGGGCGAATTAAGCACTCAACCCCTCTGTCAAATGGGTCATGCATGTCAAGGTGTGCCCGTGCATTGTTGAATATTAATATTTAACCAAAAATGACACCTAGACAAAGGACACATAAGCGAGGTTCTTTGAGGTGGCTGCCTAATCATCCTAATTCATTCAAAATCAAGTGTAGTGACCATGTTATATTGGTCGTTATCATCCTAATTCATTCAAAATCAAGTGTAGTGACCATGTTATATTGGTCGTTATCGGCTAGGTGTGAGGCGGTGGGCGGTGCTTCCCGCTTTATGGCCATTTCCTGTAATGACATTATGACCTTCGACTGTAATGGTCGTTATAGGTTAGGGTCTGGAGCCCCCCCAACACCTTTTGACCTATTGGTCTAAAATGGTCATAAATCTATGACCAATTCTTCCAGGGTCACTGACAGAAGGTCACTAGTTGACATATTTCTTGTAGTGTTAGCTGAGGGGTTATTAGCAAATTGTCGTACTTAACTAAGAGCTGCCGCGGGCGTGTTTTTGCAAATCTTCCTTGCTTTTGACTCGATGCGTGCGATGTCAATCGGCTGGTTGAGGACTCGATGGATGTAGGGATGCACGAACTAGTCTGGATGCATATGATACGACGCCATGGTCTAGTAGCCAATCTGTTAGGTGAAATAGCTCTACACCGTTTTATACTCGATCTTTATTGCTGCGATGGCCTTCGATAGTTTGATGGCTGTGTGCTCGGCCTCATTGTCGGATTTCGGGTTCCGGCAGACCCTCTAGGTTCGAACTCTGGGGTGCACACGGAGATCTCACCCCCTACCTACCTGCACCTCGTCGCCTCGCTAGGATCTAAACTACCAAAAGAACAACACATGAGACACAAGGTTTATACTGGTTCGGGCCACCATTGTGGTGTAACACCCTACTCCAGTGTGTGGTGTGGTGGATTGCCTCTTGGGCTGATGACGAACAATAAAAGGAAGAACACCCTCGCGAGGGTGAGGTGTTCTTGTGGCTAGGCTCTCGATCGGATTGGATCAAGCTAAGATGAGGCGAGATGTCTCCATCCCCCTCCTACTGTGGTGGCTAGCTCTACTTATAGGCAAGGGCCCTGGGCCTCTTCCCAAATATTGAGCGGGAAGGGCGCCAACAATTGGCCATTTTGAAGGGGAACATCTAGTACACTTATCCTGAATAAAGTTGGTCCTCGCTTTGTCAAAGGCTCTGGTGGTGACGCCGGCTTGGGCTCCACGATGACTTCCTTCCTGCCGCTATGACGGTCTTGGTCTTGTTGCAATCAAGGCACGCCTTTGCTTGATGCTCTCGCATGCGCTTGCCCCTTTGCACCAAAGAGGAAATGAGGACATCATGGTGGCGCTCACTGGGCGCCTTTGGTAGTCATGGCTTGTGTCATGGGCACCTCGTGAGGTACCCGCCTTGATCTCTCCGCCTCCTCATGAGCCAGCCTGACGAGGCCGTGCACGAGGAAGCTTCTGTCGTCCGCCCCACGAGGCTTGGCCTCGCGAGGGTCTTGAGCTTGTGCCGATGAAGATGGGCCCTCTTGGCCACCCCTTGAGCCACGCCGCAGGCCGCAGCAGGCAGCAAGTGCAGGTACCCCCGTTCCCGAACGCCGACAAGAGCCCGGGCCCAAGGCGTGCTCGACTTGGCTTAGCAGAGAAGCGAAGGGGCAAGTGCGGCGCGCGAGCCCCTAACAGCCTGACCTTTTGGGCGCCGCGTGGCGGTTGATTGGACGTGGGTGCCTTTAGCAACTGCGTGAATCGACAAAAGTGCGGCACCCGTCTAAGCTTCGCCTCCTCCGGTCACTGCCCAGATCCCCTTTCTTGCGCCTCTCCTTCCTGCCTCCGAAATCTCTAGATCTACTTCGACCGCGTGCCCTAGCAAGACATGGCGCCTCGCCAGACCCCGGCCGGAGCTTGGTACTCACCCGCCTTGGACTCGCCGAACGTGTCAGACAAGGGCCTTGCCCGGGCACGCTGGATGGTGGCGGCGCAAGGCAATGACGGGGCAGCGGTGCTCAGGGCCGGCTCCGCCCTTCCCGAGGGCCAAGGAAGCACCTTCTATCCGCTCTTCGTGAGCGCCATTGCTGCCGGTCTGGTGCCTCACTTTACGAGTTCTTCTTTTCATCCTCCGCCATTACAAACCGCAAGCTCTGCACCTCCACCCCAACTCTGTTCTTCTTCTGGCGATCTTCGCCTACTATTGTGAGGCTCATGTCGGGGTGCAGCCCTCAGTGGCCTTGCTGCGCCACTACTTCTACCTCCGGACATCTCGCGGGCCCATCTCCGCGTGCGCGAGCTTTGTTGCGTATGGCAGCTCCAACGCCATCTCGAAGCCCGGGAAGAGGATTGAGGGCTTCAGGAGCAAGTGGGTCATGGTAGACGCTGGGCGCATCCATCCTCGGTTGATTCTTCCCACGGAGCAGCCCACGACCTCCGACGATTGGTCTCGTGCGGAACTCGTGGATCCCCGCGCGAAGCCGGTGCTGGAGAAGATGAACGCGGGCCTGTGGCCGGGCAACATGGCGACGGCGAAGCTGACCGGGGCGTCGCTCCTGAGGGAGTTCCTGGAGCACCAGGTGGCCCCGCTTCGTCAGTACTCGCTTCCGCTGTGGAGGCCCCGCCCGAGCCCCGCAGTCTTGGCCGACGAAGATCTGGCCACGGTCCTCCAATCTTTGGTCGGGGGAGACGTGGCGAGGCTGGAGGGCGCTCCTGTACCCCTGTTCCTTCAAGATGATTGGGAGCAGGCGGTGGACTCCATGCCCGTCTTCAATGGGGACGGGCCTGTGCCCGCGGAGGTTCTCGAGGACCCGGCGGCCCTGGCGACGGTGAACGTGTTCTCCGGCGACTCCAGTGGAGAGGAGGAAGAAGAGGAGCGGGAAGAGGAGCCTGACTCCGAGGCGACCGACGGGGAGTCGAGAGCGCCTCCCGGCGTGGGTCCCAAGGCTCTCCGCCTCTTGCCGAGCGGCAGCGAGGATGGCGATGAGCGGGCGGCGAGAGCTTGCCCGACCTCAAGAAGGACAGATCGGGCTGGTCCCAGCTGGTCTGCCCGGCCCGAGGCGATCCGCAGACGCGCCTCCTGCTCCGGGCCTCTTGAGGCTGATCCCGCAGCCGGCTCTCGGGCTTCAAGTATGGCGGAGGTTGCTCGAGCCCATGACGATGACGATAAGTGCTTGATTCTTGTTTTATTCCTTGCTTTGTCGCTGAGGCTTGATATCTGTATCTCTTGGCTAGGCTGGCGCCTGCGGCGAAGAAGCTGAAGGGAGCTCCCGAGGCTTTGTCTGGGGCAGCACCTCCGCCCGCGAAAGAAGGTGACGGCAAGGCACGGGCCTCTCCTGCCCGGTCATCCTCACGAGGCTTGGCGGAGCTAGCTGGGGCGAGCTCAGCCCCCATGGCCCAAGCGACTCCTGAGGTATCCTTGCTCGATGCCACCGCGCCATGCTGTTGGGGCGCATGAAGGTCCCGCCTCGAGATGTTGTGGTTGCGCTGCCGTCCTCTCCTCCTACTCGACCAACTCTTTGTCTCTCCGACTCCTCCCACTTGTCTGGATCGTCTCTTTGTTTGGACCCGGCCTCTTGACAAGATCTTACGGGCGCCGACCCTCGCTTGGTGGCCGGGCGCTTGAGCCGGCCTCCGGCTGGGTTCGCTCTGACGCTTCGATTCGAGCGGCGCTGGTTCAGGCCGCCACGGCTTGCGACGAGGAGAAGCAGGCCGTCCATGGGGCGAAGGCTGCTTGCGTCACCGCCTTGGGGAGGTAGCCGATGTCCGAGGTCGCTGCAAGGCGCTGGAGAGCGAGCTGCAGGACCTGCGTGACCAGCTTGCCAAGGAGGCCCGTGTTCGCCAAGAGAAGGAGGAAGACATGAAGGCTCCTGAGGCGGCCGTCAAGGACCAGAGTGCCAAGCTTGACAAGCGTCGCGACCGCCTGGGTGCGCTGGAGCAGGAGTTGGAGGCGAAGAGGGTCGAGCTGGACGGCAAGGCGCGGGTCCTCGCCGAGGACCGCGTGGCCTTCGCGGAGATGGAGGTGAAGGCTCGCACCTTTGCCGAGGTCGCGACGACAGCGGCTGGAAAGCCTGGCCGGCGGCGCCGAGGACGGCCCCGCCAAGCTGCTTCCCTTCTGATCCGCGCCCTTGAAGATGTCACCCTCGGCCTTGGCCCTACTACCGAGGCCGAGGCGCATGTCCTTTCTTCGCAGCTGCCGACACGCCCCTTACCCACGTCTACCTTCGCGATCCCGACGCCGACCTCGGCCTCGGCTGAGCCCGTGGGCGGCGAGCTTGCCGCCTGGCCGAGGCCGTGAAGGGTCGAGCGGAGGCTCACTGGCGGTTCCGGCTTCAGCACTAAGCCAAGCGAGGCGCCGCCGGGTCTGAGGCTTCACGAGGCGAACCCGCCCAGCAGCTCCGCCGTCAACAAGTCACTCCTTTGTGGCTCCTGCTCGCTTTCAGCTCCTGCAACATGCATCATGCCCTGGGAGGCGTTTAAACTTGCGTTTGGTGCTATGACAACTTGATTATGGACTGTAATATTTGCTTTTGAATTCCTTGAGATTTGCGCTTTTCCTTCCTACTTGCTTATGTTCTACGCCACAGAGCGGGCCTCACAAGATACCTCAGCCACCATTAGCCCCGACGGAAACCAGGACGGGACCAAGGAGTGAGGGGCTACGTGACAAGTTAGGCTCTGAGTCGCGATGCTCAGAGTCCCCCTTGGCGCATTTAACAACAAGTAGGGAGGTGAGATGTATGGGTGAATTTACCGTTCTCGTCTGCAGAGCCCGGCCTCACAGATCGCCAACCGCCAAGTTAGCCTTCGGAACTAAGGAGTGAGGGCTACGTGACCAGTTAGGCTCCTGAGTCGCGATGCTCAGGAGTCCCCCTTGATGTTCAAACGGCCTTCGTACCTTGGCTCCGCTCGGGGAGGGACGTGCGACGAGACAGGCCCGAGGGGCCTGGCTGGTTGGCGTACGTCTGGGCGTGACCCAGGCATAGCCCCCGTGCCCAGCCCCCTCGCGCGGCACTCTCGAGGGGAGGCGTTGCGATGAGCCCAGACATTGAGCTCTAGGCTCCCTGAGGTTGATGCGGCCGGGGGCCACCCTCAGTTGTTTATCACCAGCGTGGAGCATAGCGCTTCCGTATGTGTACGGGCATAGCCGCTCCTCGGCGATGTCGTCGACCAGCTGCGGTACATGGTGCTTCCAGTGCGGTGGGAGGGGCTCCCCTCCAAGAGGAGCCCCGTGGCGATACAGCCCTCGACACGTGGCCGGCACGGCAGGGCTTGACGAGGTGTGTCACGGGCACCCGTGAGCCAGCGGGACTCACGGGCCCTACCTCAAGGCGGGTTGCGCCTTGCACTGGCCTTAACTTGTGATGTGTTCACCGCAAATTTGGTTAGATGCCGACGCTCACGTCCCTCGGGTCCCGGCCCTCGAGCGGGTCTCGGCCGTCTGGTATGCTGTGTCGCGATGCCGTGGACAAGGCCAGAGGGTGAGGGTTGGAGAGCCAGTAGGAGCCCATGAGTCGCGATGCTCACCCCCCCCTTTAACGTGCAAGCGGCCGACATGAAGGAAGAAGGGGTTCCTTGGACAGGCATCAAATAACAATCATGATGGGTCGAACGCATGACCCGAAATAAACGCTAGAGGGGTACATGCACTGGTCTGCCCGGCGACTTGGGGATGATGCAGCCCGAGGCGCCCCGATAAGGTAAGCCAGAACATGAAGTAAAAGGATACACGCTGCGAGGACGGACCCACGCGGCTCGGGAATGATGCAGCCATGTGGGCGCTCCAAATGAAATGAAACTTGAAGGATGTCACACGATAACGTTTTTTTGAAGAATTAGTGACAGGGAGAGGCTCCCAATCGACTTTGTATTACTCACAACATAACAATTACAAGTGTGTTACAATGGGTTTTAGGCCCCGGCCGTAAGGGTTGCGTAAACAAAACTAAGCGGTCCAAACTTACAATGAAATCAGAGAGAAAAGGATGAACTTTCTCACGACAGTTATGGATCACCAAACCCAGCAGTTGTTTGAACCTAGCTAACCACGCCACGAACGAGCGCGGGATCCCCCTGAAATGTTGGTTGTCACCTGATAACGTTGAAGACGAAGGGATGCTGAAGTAGCAGACGTCGTGGGCTGCGGAATCCGATCTTCACGAGGCCCCAGGCCCAGGATCCTCGGGAGGCTCCGGAGGCGCTGGTGGCTCCTCGCGGACCATCTCTATCTCCGCCAGGACTGCGGAACGCCTGGCCTCTTGAGCCTCCAGGATGTTCCCCATGAGGCGCTGGCGCGTGACGGCCGCGTTCGGCACGCCGTAGGGCATGTGAACGTAGCTGTGGGGTGGACCTTCGCAGCGCCCCACGCGTGAGGGCCAGAAGCGCTCCTGAGAGGCGGCTCGGTTGAGCCCTGGTATGTCGATGCAGACGCGCAGCCCATCATCCTCGTCTGGATGGGGAGCTACGGCGGGTAAGCGGCAGCTGCCACTCATGACTCTTGACTCCTGCAGCTCCTGAATGATCTGGCTGATGAACTCCTGAGGGTTTGGCCCTCCTTGCCTCGCTCCTTCCCGAGGGAAACATGCTTTGAAACACGCCTCCAAGTGGTGCCCAAGGGCCTCCCTCGTGACCTTAGCAAGGTCGGTGGCCCTCCAGGAGAGAGCCCCCGAGCCTTGCTTGAGGAGGGCGCCGGGCGCGCCTTCCTATGCCATAGAAGGAGGTGCCCCCTGAACATGCGCGGACCCTGAGGGGCCTGCCTCCCGAGGGGTCGGGCCTGGCGACGTCTTCTTCTTCTTGGGAGCGGTCTCGGGGAGCCTCCTGCTCCTGCGATCTGGGTCTTCAAGTGACGCGGCTTGAAAATCTCGCTCCAGGGAGCACACTGCATCTCTTTCTTCACAAGGCACCGTGATTACTCCGCTGCTTCCTGGCATCTTGAGGACGTTGTAGCCATGATGAGTCACGGCCATGAACTTGGCCAGAGCTGGGTACCCGAGGATGGCATTGTATGGCAGGCGAATGTGGGCGACATCGAAGTCGATGAGCTCGGTGCGGTAGTTGTCGCGTGCCCCGAAGGTGACAGGGAGGCGGACCTGCCCAATCGGAACTGTGGAGCCATCGGTGACTCCGGAGAAAGGCTTGGTTGGCTGAAGCTGATTGTAAGGCACTTGGAGATTGTTGAATGTTCTAGGGACATGATATTGAGCCCTGCTTCGCCATCGATGAGGGTCCTGGTGACTTGCACGTTGCTGATGATCAGGGAACAAAGCATCGGGAGGACTCCGACTGTGGCCGCACACTTGAGCTGATCTGCTGAGCTGAACATGATGGCGCATGCTGACCACCTGAGAGGGCGCGTGGCCTCGAGCTTGGGGAGGACTGCATTCACTTCATGGGCGAACAGCTTGAAGATGCGTTGAGAGGCTGGGGCTTGAGCTCCGCCCAGGATGCAAGCGATCGCGCGCGGCTCCTGGAAGCCCCCAGCCCCCTCGTCCTGATGATGGTCCTGTTGGAAATATGCCCTAGAGGCAATAATAAATTAGTTATTATTATATTTCCTTGTTCATGATAATCGTTTATTATCCATGCTATAATTGTATTGATAGGAAACTCAGATACATGTGTGGATACATAAACAGCACCATGTCCCTAGTAAGCCTCTAGTTGACTAACTCGTTGATCAACAGATGGTTACGGTTTCCTGACCGTGGACATTGGATGTCGTTGATAACGGGATCACATCATTTGGAGAATGATGTGATGGACAAGACCCAATCCTAAGCCTAGCACAAAGATCGTAGTTCGTATGCTAAAGCTTTTCTAATGTCAAGTATCATTTCCTTAGACCATGAGATTGTGCAACTCCGGATACCGTAGGGAATGCTTTGGGTGTACCAAACGTCACAACGTAATCGGGTGACTATAAAGGTGCACTACAGGTATCTCACGAAAGTGTACATTGGGTTGGCACGAATCGAGACTGGGATTTGTCACTCCGTGTAAACGGAGAGGTATCTCTGGGCTCACTCGGTAGGAAATCATCATAATGTGCACAACGTGACCAAGGGGTTGATCACGGGATGATGTGTTACGGAACGAGTAAAGAGACTTGCTGGTAACGAGATTGAACAAGGTATCGGGATACCGATGATCGAATCTCGGGCAAGTACAATACCGCTAGACAAAGGGAATTGAATACGGGATTGAGTGAATCCTCGACATCGTGGTTCATCCGATGAGATCATCGTGGAACATGTGGGAGCCAACATGGGTATCCAGATCCCGCTGTTGGTTATTGACCGGAGAACGTCTCGGTCATGTTCAAGCATGGTTCCCGAACCCGTAGGGTCTACACTTAAGGTTCGATGGCGACGCTAGGGTTATAAAGGAAGTTTGTATGTGGTTACCGAATGTTGTTCGGAGTCCGGATGAGATCCCGGACGTCACGAGGAGTTCCGGAATGGTCCGGAGGTAAAGATTTATATATGGAAAGTTGTTGTTCGGGTTAGGAAAAAGTTCGGGTTTTTTCGGTATTGTACCGGAAGCTTATGTAAGGTTCGGAGGAATCCGGAGGGGTTCTGGAGGTCCGGAAATTGTTCCACCACGTCCAATACTGATAGCATGGGCTGTAGAGGGCGCCCTAGCCTTAATGGGCCAGGCACAGCCCCCCCCAAGGCCCATGCGCATGGGAGGAAACCCTAAGGGGAGGGCCTCCACTTGACTTGGGAGGCACTCCTCCCCCCTGGCCGCCCCAAGACCCATCTAGGGCTGCCGCACCCTTGGGTGGGAACCCTAGATGGGGCGCAGCCACCTCCCTCCTCCTATAAATAGTGGGGGTTTTGGGGCTGCCCAACACACGAGAACTGCTCCCGCTTGGTGCAGCCCTGCCTCGCCGCCTCCTCCTCTCCCGCGGTGCGTGGCGAAGCCCTGCAGGATTGCCACGCTCCTCCACCACCACCACGCCGTTGTGCTGCTGCTGGATGGAGTCTTCCTTAACCTCTCCCTCTCTCCTTGCTGGATCAAGGCATGGGAGACGTCACCGAGCTGTACGTGTGTTGAACGCGGAGGTGCCGTCCGTTCGGCACTAGAATCTCCGGTGATTTGGATCACGACGAGTACGACTCCTTCAACCCCGTTCTCATGAACGCTTCCGCTTAGCAATCTACAAGGGTATGTAGATGCACTCTCCTTCTCCTCGTTGCTGGTTTCTCCATAGATAGATCTTGGTGACACGAGGGAAAATTTTGAATTTCTGCCACGCTCCCCAACAAAGGGTATCGAGCTAGGTCTATTGCGTAGATTCTTTGCACGAGTAGAACACAAAGTAGTTGTGGGCGTTGATTTTGTTCAATATGCTTACCGTTACTAGTCCAATCTTGTTTCGACGGTATTGTGGGATGAAGCGGCCCGGACCGACCTTACACGCATTTCACGTGAGACAGGTTCCACCGACCGACATGCACTTGGTGCATAAGGTGGCTAGCGGGTGATGCCTCTCCCACTTTAGTCGGAACGGATTCGATGAAAAGGGTCCTTATGAAGGGTAAATAGCAATTGGCATATCACGTTGTGGTTTTATGAGGTAAGAAACGTTCTTGCTAGAAACCCATAGCAGCCATCAGAAACATGCAACAACAATTAGAGGACGTCTAACTTGTTTTTGCAGGGTATGCTATGTGATGTGATATGGCGAAGAAGAATGTGATAAATGATATGTGATGTATGAGATTGATCATGTTCTTGTAATAGGATTCACGACTTGCATGTCGATGAGTATGACAACCGGCAGGAGCCATAGGAGTTGTCTTTATTTATTGTATGACCTGCGTGTCATTAAACAACGCCATGTAATTACTTTTACTTTATTGCTAACCGTAGCCATAGTAGTAGAAGTAATAGTTGGCAGACAACTTCATGAAGACACGATGATGAAGATCATGATGATGGAGATCATGGTGTCATGCCGGTGACGATGATGATCATGGAGCCCTGAAGATGGAGATCAATGGAGCTATATGATATTGGCCATATCATGTCACTACTATATATAATTGCATGTGATGTTTATTATGTTTATGCATCTTGTTTACTTGGAACAACGGTAGTAAATAAGATGATCCCTTACAACAATTTCAAGAAGTGTTCTCCCCTAACTGTGCACCGTTGCTAAAGTTCGTCGCTTCTAAGCACCACGTGATGATCGGGTGTGATGGATTCTTACGTTCACATACAACGGGTGTAAGACAGGTTTACACACGCGAAACACTTAGGGTTAACTTGACGAGCCTAGCATGTACAGACATGGCCTCGGAACACGAGACCGAAAGGTCGAGCATGAGTTGTATAGTAGATACGATCAACATGAAGATGTTCACCGATGATGACTAGTCCGTCTCACGTGATGATCGGACACGGCCTAGTTGACTCGGATCATGTAATCACTTAGATGACCAGAGGGATGTCTATCTCGAGTGGGAGTTCATAAGATGAACTTAATTATCTGAACATAGTCAAAAGACCTTTTGCAAATTATGTCGAAGCTCGTGTTTTAGTTCCACTGTTTAGATATGTTCCTAGAGAAAATATAGTTGAAAGTTGACAAGAGCGATTATGCGGACAGTAGATAGCTTATGTCCTTAATGCACTTTGCTCGGTGTCATGAACCCCAAACGCCGCCTGTGGATGTTGCGAACATCGGACATACACGTTTTGATAACTACGTGATAGTTCAGTTAAACGGTTTAGAGTTGAGGCACCAAAGACGATTTCGAAACGTCGCGGAACATATGAGATGTTTCGAGGGCTGAAATTGGGATTTCAGGCTCGTGTCCACGTCAAGAGGTATAAGACCTCCGGCGATTTTCTTAGCCTGCAAACTCAGGGAGAAAAGCTCAATCGTTGAGCTTGTGCTCAGATTGTCTCAGTGCAACAATCACTTGAATCGAGTGGGAGTTAATCTTCCAGATGAGATAGTGATGTTTCTCCAAAGTCATTGCCACCAAGTCGCTAGAGCCTCGTGATGAACTATAACATATCAGGGATAGATATGATGATCCTTGAGGTATTCGTGATGTTTGACACCGAAAAGTAGAAATCAAGAAGGAGCATCAATTGTTGATGGTTGGTAAAACCACTAGTTTCAAGAAGGGCAAGGGCAACAAGGGATACTTCATGAAACGGCAAAACAGCTTGCTGCTCTAGTGAAGAAACCCAAGGTTGAACCCAAACCCGAGACTAAGTGCTTACGTAATGAGAGGAACGGATACGAGCGGAACCACCCTAGATACTTGGTAGATGAGAAGGCAGGCAAGGTCGATAGAAGTATATTGGATATACATTATGTTAATGTGTACTTTACTAGTACTCCTAGTAGCACCGTGGTATTAGATACCGTTCGGTTGCTAAGTGATAGTAACTCGAAATAAAAGCTACGGAATAAACGGAGACTAGCTAAAGGTGAGCTGATGATATGTGTTGGAAGTTTTTCCAAGCTTGATGTGATCAAGCATCGCGACGCTCCCTCTACCAACGAGATTGGTGTTAAACCTAAATAATTGCATTTGGTGTTTATACTGAGCATAGACATGATTGGATTATGTCTATCGCAATACGGTTATTCATTTAAGGAGAATAATGGTTACTCTGTTTATTTGAATAATACCTTCAATGTTCTTGCACCTAAAGGAATGGCTTATTGAATCTCGATCGTAGTGATACACATTTTCATGCCAAAAGATATAAGATAGTAATGATAATACCACTTACTTGTGGTAATCGCCATGTGAGTCATATTGGTATAAAACGCATGAAGAAGTTCCATGTTGATGGATCTTTGGACTCACTCGTTTTTGAAAAGTTTGAGACGTGCGAACCATGTCTATTGGTGTATACGCATAAAGAAACTCCATGCAGATGGACCGTTTGGACTCACTTGATTTTGAATCACTTGAGACATGCAAATCATACCACATGGGCAAGATGACTGAAAGCCTCGTTTTCAAGAAAATGGAACAAGAAAGCAACTTGTAGGAAGTAACACATTTTGATGTGTGCAGTCCAATGAGTGCTTTGAGGCATGCGATGAATATCGTTATGTTCTTACTTCACGATGATTCGAGTAGATGTTGAGTATATTTACTTGATGAAACACAAGTCTGAATTATTGAATGGTTCAAGTAATTTTAGAGTGAAGTTTAAGATCTTCGTGACAAGAGGATAGAATGTCTATGATATGATCATAGAGATGAATATCCGAGTTACGAAGTTTTGGCACACAATTAAGACATTGTGCAAATTGTTTCACAATTAATACCACCGAACACCATAGTGTGATGGTGTGTCCGAACATCATAGTTGCACCCTATTGGATATGGTGCGCACCATGATATCTCTTATCGAATTACCACTATCGCTCATGGGTTAGGCATTAGAGACAACCGCACTCACTTTAATGGGGCACCACGTAATTCCGTTGAGGCGACACCGCTTTGGAGAAACCTAAGTTGTCGCTTTCTTGAAAGTTTGGGGCTGCGACGCTTATGTGAAAAAAGTTTCAGGTTGATAAGCTCGAACCCAAAGCGGATAAAATGCATCTTCATAGGACACCCAAAACAGTTGGGTATACCTCCTAATTCAGATCCAAAAGCAATAGGGATTTTTTCTTGAATCGGGTCCTTTCTCGAGGAAAAGTTTGTCTCGGAAAGTTGAGTGGGAGGATGGTGGAGACTTGATGAGGTTATTGAACCGTCACTTCAACAAGTGTGTAGCAGGGCACAGGAAGTTGTTCCTGTGGCACCTACACCGATTGAAGTCGAAGCTTATGATAGTGATCATGAAGTTTTGGATCAAGTCACTACCGTACCTCGTAGGGTGACAAGGATGCGTACTGCTTCAGAGTGGTACGGTGATCCTGTCTTGAAGGTCATGTTGCTAGACAACAATGAACCTACGAGCTATGGAAAAGCGATGGTGGGCCCAAATTCCGACAAATGGTTAGAAGCCATAAAATCCAAGATAGGATCCATGTATCATAACAAAGCATGGACTTTGGTGGACTTGCCCGATGATCGGCAAGCCATTGAAATAAATGGATCTTTAAGAAGAAGATTAACGTGGACGGTAATGTCACCGTCTATGAAGCTCGACTTGTGGCGAAGAGTTTTTTCACAAGTTCAAGGAGTTGACTACGATGAGATTTTCTCATCCGTAGCGATGCTTAAGTCCGTCAGAATCATGTTAGCATTAGCTGCATTTATGAAACCTGGCAGATGGATGTCAAGACGAGTTTCCTTACCAGTTTACGTAAGCAAAGGTTGTATGTGATACAATCAAAAAAGTTTTGTCGATCCTAGGGATGCTAAAAGGTGTGCTAGCTCCAGCGATCCTTCTAAGGACTGGAGTAAGCATCTCGGAGTTGGAATATGCACTTTGATAGGATGATCAAAGATTTTGGGTTTATACAAAGTTTATGAGAAACTTGTATTTCCAAAGAAGTGAGTGGGAGCACTATAGAATTTACGATGAGTATATGTTGTTGACATATTGATGATCGAGAAATGATGTGGAATTTCGGAAAGCATATAGGGTTATTTGAAAGATGATTTTCAATAGAAAACCTGGATTAGGCTACTTGAACAATAAGCATCAAGATCTATAAGATAGATCAAAATGCTTAATAATACTTTCAAATGAGCACATACCTTGACATGATCTTGAAGGTGTTCAAGATGGATCACCAAAGAAGGAGTTCTTGCACGAGTTGTAAGGTATGAAGTTAAGAGTTAAAAGCTCGACCACGGCAGAAAAGAGAGAAAGGACGAAGGTTGTCCCCTATGCTTTAGACATAGGCTCTATAGTATGCTATGTTGTGTACCGCACCGGAAGTGTGCCTTTCCATGAGTCAGTCAAGGGGTACAAGAATGATCCAGGAACGGATCATTGGACAGCGGTCAAAAAAATATCCTTAGAAGAATAAGGAAATATTTCTCGATTATGGAGGTGATAAAGAGTTCGGCGTAAAGGGTTACGTCGATGCAAGCTTTAACACCTATCCGAATGACTCTGAGTAGCAAACCGGATACGTATAGTGGACCAACCATTTGGAATAGCTTCAAGTGGAACGTGGAAGCAGCATTTACAATATGACATAGAGAATTGCGAAGTACATACAGATCTGAATCTGCAGACCGATTGACTAAAACCTCTCGCTTAAGCAAAACATGATCAAACCTCGAGAATTCATTGAGTCTTAATCACATGATGATGTGAACTAGTTCTGAGACACTAGTAAACTCTTTGGATGTTGGTCACATGGCGATGTGACCTATCGCTGTTAATCACATGACGATGTGAACTAGATTATTGACTCTAGTGCAAGTGGGAGACTGTTGGAAATATGCCCTAGAGGCAAAAATAAATTAGTTATTATTATATTTCCTTGTTCATGATAATCGTTTATCATCCATGCTATAATTGTATTGATAGGAAACTCAGATACATGTGTGGATACATAAACAGCACCATGTCCCTAGTAAGCCTCTAGTTGACTAGCTCGTTGATCAACAGATGGTTACGGTTTCACGACCATGGACATTGGATGTCGTTGATAACGGGATCACATCATTTGGAGAATGATGTGATGGACAAGACCCAATCCTAAGCCTAGCACAAAGATCGTAGTTCGTATGCTAAAGCTTTTCTAATGTCAAGTATCATTTCCTTAGACCATGAGATTGTGCAACTCCGGATACCGTAGGAATGCTTTGGGTGTACCAAGCGTCACAACGTAAGCTGGGTGACTATAAAGGTGCACTACAGGTATCTCCAAAGGTGTCTGCATTGGGTTGTACGAATCGAGATCGGATTTGTCACTCCGTGTAAACGGAGAGGTATCTCTGGGCCCACTCGGTAGGACATCATCATAATGTGCACAATGTGACCAAGGGGTTGATCACGGGATGATGTGTTACGGAACGAGTAAAGAGACTTGCCGGTAACGAGATTGAACAAGGTATCGGGATACCGACGATCGAATCTCGGGCAAGTACAATATCGCTAGACAAAGGGAATTGAATACGGGATTGAGTGAATCCTCGACATTGTTGTTCATCCGATGAGATCATCGTGGAACATGTGGGAGCCAACATGGGTATCCAGATCCCGCTGTTGGTTATTGACCGGAGAACGTCTCGGTCATGTCTGCATGGTTCCCGAACCCGTAGGGTCTACACACTTAAGGTTCGATGGACGCTAGGGTTATAAAGGAAGTTTGTATGTGGTTACCGAATGTTGTTGAGTCCGGATGAGATCCGGGACGTCACGAGGAGTTCCGGAATGGTCCGGAGGTAAAGATTTATATATGGAAAGTTGTTGTTCGGGTTCCGGAAAAAGTTCGGGTTTTTCGGTATTGTACCGGAAGCTTCGAGAAGGTTCGGAGGATTCGGAGGGGTCCGGAGGTCCGAAATTGTTCCACCACGTCCAATACAGTAGCATGGTGCATGGGGGCGCCCTAGCCTATAATGGGCCAGGGGCACCAGCCCCCAAGGCCCATGCGCATGGGAGGAACCCCTAAGGGGGAGGGCCTCCACTTGACTTGGGAGGCCCTCCTCCCCCCCTTGGCCGCCCCCCCCCCCCAAGACCCATCTAGGGCTGCTGCACCCCTTGGGTGGGAACCCTAGATGGGGGTGCAGCCACCTCCCCTCCTCCTATAAATAGTGGGGGTTTTGGGGCTGCCCAACACACGAGAACTTCTTCCTCTTGGTGCAGCCCTGCCTCTCCTCCTCCTCTCCCGCGGTGCTTGGCGAAGCCCTGCAGGATTGCCACGCTCCTCCACCACCACCACGCCGTTGTGCTGCTGCTGGATGGAGTCTTCCTCAACCTCTCCCTCTCTCCTTGCTGGATCAAGGTGTGGGAGACATCACCAGGCTGTACGTGTGTTGAACGCGGAGGTGCCGTCCGTTCGGCACTAGGATCTCCGTGAATTGGATCACGACGAGTACGACTCCTTCAACCCCGTTCTCATGAACGCTTCCGCTTAGCAATCTACAAGGGTATGTAGATGCACTCTCCTTCTCCTCGTTGCTGGTTTCTCCATAGATAGATCTTGGTGACACGTAGGAAAATTTTGAATTTCTGCTACGTTCCCCAACAGGTCCTCATTTCTCCTTGGTTGTGGCGGCAGAGGAGGAAGGCCTGCGTTTCCTACCAGCGATCCCTCCAGCCTCCCTCGCAAGGCTGATCCTGCCAGCGATCCTCGCGAGGTCGGTCACGTCACCCTTGTCGAGGGCCACGGTCTTCCCAGCGTTCTGCGTTTCTTCCTCCTCCTCGGCCGTAGCCTCGGTCGTTGCGGTCGGGGCGTCGACCGATTCTCCCTTCTCGTACGGCTCAGCGTTCTTGACATTCGTTGGTGTTGTGGGTGTGGAGGTCGTGGTACACACAGTACCGGCTGCCCTTGGAAGACTCGGGCTGATCTCTGCCTCGCTTGGTGTGCGGTTACGCCATGAGCACGGCAGCCCCTTGCGCTTCACGCCCTTGGCCTTGGGCTTCTTCTCTTCGGGTCTGCGGTGGCAGCTCGAGGAGGAAAGGCGTCCTTCCTCAGCCCTGGCGCACTTGGTCGCCAAGTTGAACAGCTCCAAGGATGTGCACAGATCTTCATGCATCGCCAGCTCCTCCTTCATCTTGACGTCTCGCACACCGTCGGAGAAGGCCGAGATGATGGCCTCCTCGGTCACCTTAGGAATCTTCAGGCATGCGTTGTTGAAGCGCTGGATGTACTTCTGCAGGGTCTCCCCTGGCTGCTGCTTGATGCGGCGCATGACGTTCACGGCAGGAGGCCAGTCACGGGTACCTTGGAAGTTGGCGATGAAGCGGGTGCGGATCTCGTCCCAGGAGGAGATCATGCCGGGAGCCAGGTTCAGGAGCCAGGTGCAGGCCCCGTCCTTGAGTGCCATGGGAAACCAGTTCGCCATGACCTTCTTGTCCCCGTTGGCGGCTTCGATGCCCAGCTCGTAGAGCTGAAGGAACTCCGCAGGGTCGGCCGTGCCGTCGTAGCAAGGAGGCAGGTCTGGCTTGAACTTGCCGGGCCACGCGACGCTGCGCAGCTCGGTGGTGAAGGGCGGCAGCTCGCTGTGGCTACGGAGGCCTTTGGTGACGAAGAGCCTGGTCTTGCGGGTCCCCATGCGCTGCCATTTGGGAGCAGCCTTGAGGTCTTGGCGTCTTTGGAGCAGAGGCCTTGTCGTGACGAGCAGTGCGAGGAGCACTCGGGTAGCTTCTTGGGGCGAGGGACCTCTTGACAACTCTACTCTTCTTTGTCTTTGGCGGCGGACGGAGTGGGTTCCGCCGAGGGCCCTGCCTTGGGGCCAAGGCGCCTTCTTGAGGGGAGGCGGCCGAGGCGCCTCGAGCTTCATCGCCGCATGAGGCGGGCGCGGTGCAGCGAGAAGGACGGCGCTGGGAGCCCCTGCGGCGCGGACGAGCTTCGGCGACAGCGGTCGAGCCACTCTTCGTAGATGTTGTCGACAGGGCGGTAGCACAGGAGCTCGTTTGCTGCGATGAGCGCAGCTCGAGCCTCCATGGGCGCGTGGAGTGCGCGAGACGAAGAACCAGCTGGGGCGAGCAAAGGAGTAGCGGTGCGGCCGTCTCGCCTCACGGACGGATTCTGGGACGATGCTTGCTGCTCGTTCCCCGCCGGGCCGGTGGCGGCGTTGACGGCAGGCGACGGGGAACAGCGGGGGCGGCTGCCGACGGGGGCCGTCTGGGCGACGCGGGTAGCGAGAGCGGCTCGGCGTTTGGCGCGGGCCCGACGAGCGTCTGACATGGATGATGGGCGGCGAAGAACAGGGCGACGGAAGACGGATTCCTGTGCACCCCTACCTGGCACGCCAAATGTCGTATTTCGGGTTCCGGCAGACCCTCTAGGTTCGAACTCTGGGGTGCACGCGGAGATCTCACCCCCTACCTACATGCACCTCGTCGCCTCGCTAGGATCTATACTACCAAAAGAACAACACATGAGACACAAGGTTTATACTGGTTCGGGCCACCATTGTGGTGTAACACCCTACTCCAGTGTGTGGTGTGGTGGATTGCCTCTTGGGCTGATGACGACCAATACAAGGAAGAACAACCTCGCGAGGGTGAGGTGTTTTTGTGGCTAGGCTCTCGATCGGATTGGATCAAGCTAAGATGAGGCGAGATGTCTCCATCCCCCTCCTACTGTGGTGGCTAGCTCTACTTATAGGCAAGGGCCCTGGGCCTCTTCCCAAATATTGAGCGGGAAGGGCGCCAACAATTGGCCATTTTGAAGGGGAACATCAAGTACACTTATCCTAAATAAAGTTGGTCCTCGCCTGTCAAAGGCTCTGGTGGTGACGCCGGCTTGGGCTCCACGATGACTTCCTTCCTGCCGTTGCGACGGTCTTGGTCTTGTTGCACCGAAACAGACGCCTTTGCTTGATGCTCTCGCCTGCGCTTGCCCCCTTTGCACCAAAGAGGAAATGAGGACACTGCTGGCGGGCTGGCACCACCGGCACCCTTGGTCGTCATGGCTTGCATCATGGGCACATCGTGAGGTACCCCACCTTGATCTCTCCGCCTCCTCGCGAGCCAGCCTGACGAGGCCGTGCCTGAGGAAGCTTCCTGTCGTCCGCCCCGCGAGGCTTGGCCCCTCGCGAGGGTCTTGAGCTTGTGCTGATGAAGATGGGCCGTGCTGGGCCACCTCTTGAGCCAGGCTTCAGGCCGCAGGCAGGCAAGTCTGGGTACCCCCGTTACAAGAACGCCGACACTCATTGACTGCTGAAACAGCCTGCCATAATTTAGCACTCAAATATGTTTGCTGAATTAGCTTTACATATATTTCGTTACTTAGATCTGCTCGTCCAAATATCTTGCCATAGCATTAGACATCGACCTAGGTATTTTCTTCTGGACTTCATAAAAAAGCATATATGTTTTTCCTGTAATATCTAGTAGAATAACTAATTTGGATGTCTAACAGATGGACAGGACTTGGATAACTTCTGCTCGAAGATTCTCCGCTGCATATATTGAGGGGGTTGAAAACTTCATGAACTTTATCAGAGCTGAGTACGGTGGTCCGAAATCAGATGTGCTCTGCCCGTGTAGTAGTTGTATGAATTCAGTTACAAGACCCCAGTTAACTGTGTGCAAAATCATCTACACTTGTATGGGATGTCGGTCACATATACTAGGTGGGTTCATCATGGTGAAGCTATGAACGTCAATGTTATTGACTACGTGGAAGCAGCAGATCACCATCTTGATCTGCCTGATGCTCAGGTGGAAGAGGAGGAGGAGGAGGTGGTGGCGGAGCCAGTGAGTTTGACCAACATTGAAACAATGCTACGAAATGCTCGTGCATTCCGTGAACTTTCACCGCAGAAGAAAAAGCGGTGGGCCCGCATGTTGGAACAATGCAACGTGGCTGTCACCCTGTGAAATAAGCTGTCCAAGATTCTCAGCTATGGACACCTTTCTATACGTGAAGACATCTGAGCGGATGACCAACACATCAATAGATGCGATGGTGGCAGCTTTCCGCAAAGCTTTCCCAGATGCGTCGAGCTGCCACACACCTACAAAGAAATGAAGAATTTCCTTCGTGCAGTTGGAATTGGATATGATATGATCCATGTTTGTAAGAATAATTGTGTTCTGTTCCGGAAGGATTATGCCAACTTAAGTGAATGCCTGAAATGCAAATCATCAAGATGGAAAGATGGGGATGTTGTGAAGAGGATTCCTCATAATGTTCTGAGACATTTTCCAATTACACCAAGATTGCAGAAGTTGTTTCATTATGCTAAAACAAGAGAGGATGTACTGTGGCATTCTAGGAACCAGGAGTACAGAGATCAGAATGTAATGAGCCATCCATCTCATGGTAGTGAGTGGAAAAGCTTCAATGATAAACACAAAAAGTTTGTCTTGACCGAGAAACATTAGACTTGGCTTAGCTTCGGATGGATTTAACCCATTTGGCCACGAGCACCACATATAGCATGTGGCGGTGCTTGTTATCCCTTACAACATGCCTCCAAATGTACGCACCAAAGAATCAAACTACATGATGGCCTTGCTCATCCCAGTTCAAAAAGTCCTGGAAAGGATTTTGATTTGTTCATGGAGCCTCTTGTGGAGGAACTTCAACAGCTATGGAAGGGTGTTCTCACTCGAGACCTATATAGCAGCCCACCGGCTGATTTCTTTCTGCGTCTTTGTTGTAATTTGGTGCATCCATGATTATCCGGCTTTGGGCACTATGTCGAGGCGAACAACACATGGTTACAATGCATGTGTTCGTTAGACAGAATCCGCTGTCATACGCAATACTTAGCAAGATCTATTACATTGGACACCGCTGTTTCCTTGCCAAGGACAAGCCGCATCCTAGAAAATACCGAAGACATGTGTTCAATGCAAAGCATGAAAACCGTGATGTGCCAAAGAGGCTCACCGCCGATGAGTTGCAAGTGGAATTAGAGAAGTTCAGGCATATTACACCAGGAAACCATCCTGATAATGGTAGCGGGAAAAGGAAGCGTGGCAGGGCAGAAGAGAGATTATTGTTTACCCGCAGGTCCACTTTGTGGGACTTGGAGTATTGGAAAGATTTGGATCTGCGGCTTAATCTTGATGTGATGCACATCGAGAAAAATATATGTGACAACATTATCGGCACACTTCTTAATATTGAAGGCAAGATGAAAGATACCTTAAAATCTAGGGTTGATTTGACACACCTGGGTATCAGACAGGATTTACAGGTGCAAGATGAAGGTAAACCACGGGATATGGCAGTAGCTGTGTACGTCTTGGACAAGGTAAAAAGAAAAGAATTCTGCGAGGTCCTGTCACGTGTGAGATTCCCACATGGATTTGCTTCCAACCCTGAAAGGAGAGTCGGTGCAGATGGAAACAAGGTACAAGGGTTGAAAACTCATGATCGCCACGCCCTACTTCAAAGGTTTTTACTGTTATCCTTAGAGGATTGGGCATACGACTTATCTGAGCAGTTGCAAGAGTTGGGACAATTCTTCAGGGAACTCTGCAGTAGAAATATCAGGATAGATGCTTTGGAGCGTCTTTAGAGACAAGATACCAACTATACTATGCGACCTTGAGAAGATATATCCTCCAACCTTCTTTGATGTGATGGTGCATTTGGCTGTTCATCTACCTGATGAGGCCCTACTTAGAGGTCCAAGACAAGATGGCTGGATGTACCCTATTGAAAGGTGGCTAGGCACTTTCAAGGGCTATGTTAGGAACAGAGCTAGACCCGAGGGTTCCATTGCAGAGGCCTACATTGCTCTGAAGCATTGACATTCTGCTCAAAATACATTGAAACAGCTGATCAGCTTAGCAAAGAGGTGGATGAAGAAAATCCCGGGCTCAATGTTTCCAATTATTCTGTTCGAGTTACAGGGAAGAGTCGACAAGAGGACAAACCTAAAGATTTGGACAAAATGGTTTGGTATGTGTTGAATAATTGTCCTGAGATACTACCTTATATCAAGTAAGTGCTAAGTACTGAAGCTTATACATCGTAATCTACTAAACTTGCAGCACATTCTTATATATTTAGATGTTTGACGCGATCACTATGTTGTGCAGCATCAACAAAAAGGAGTTACCGCCGCAAAACCAAGAAACATTGACAAACTGGTTATGGAAGGATTTGCGAAATGGTTCAAGAGCCATATAAGCTTTTGAATTGCACTGTCAGTTTTTTTAGTATATTGAGTACATAAGATGATCAGCTTGTCTATTTTCTAACCATAGGTTAAGAAGATGCGGGAGGATGGGTAGGCAGTTGATGATGCCCTTTGCTCACTAGCAATGGGTCCTGATACTCAGGTAAGACATTATGAATCTTGCATTGTTGGAGATGTGCGCTACAACACCCTTGCACGAGACGAAAGCAGGAAGACACAAAACAGTGCCATCATGAGCACAGATACGTATGACAAAGAGACAACTAAAATTTATGCTAACATAACAGACATTGTTCAGTTGCAGTATATCTCCAGTTTCGAGGATCATTGGTGTGTGGTTCTGTTGTGCTGTCATTGGTATAACCTGTTTTCCAGGATCGCAAAACCCAGAGCTGATGATTATTTCAAATCCATCAATGTCAAGGCGGCATACCAGACCAACGAGCCTTTTATTTTGGCAAATCAAGCAACACAGATATTTTTCTTGGAAGACACATTTGCACGTAGCGATGACTGGAGAGTATTGCAAAGGTTTGAGCAGAGTAATTCGTTTAATGAAGTTGGACAACAAGATGATGCTTACACTGCTCCTGATGTACAAGATAATACAGATGTTCCTAATATCTTTGAGAACCATCACATCAATGACGCCAGCGAAAAGATTGCCTGTCGTGTTGTGGACATACAAGAGTTGATTAAGAAGAAGCCAACGTTCGAGGACGTTGAGGACGAAGAAGAAAATGACACCATGGGGAATTACGATTCAGACTGATACACATGGCGAAGATGTTGACGCTGCTGCTGCGGATGATGATTACATTGCTTTTGTCGTATTTGCCTGTCAGAAGACGTTTTTTATCTACTATGTGAAATTGTGTTTGCTATGACAACTGAAACCTGATGAACATGTTGTTTAGTATTTTCCTGTGAGAACATCACTTGTTATGTGTGCTGATTTGTGTTTGGTAATTGTATGACGACTAAGACATGATGACATTGTTGTTTAGTTGTACTCATATTTGGCTGTGAAACTTGAATTTGATGACATAGTTTTGCTGTTGGACTGCAATTTGCTCGACGTCTTCGAATGAGAACAAAGCTGACCCGACAGGGCCTCTGCTAATTTATTTATTTATTACCAAAAGGGCCTCTGCTATTTATTTATTTATGAACAAAAGGGGACACCCCCTGATTTCCATTAATAGAAATCATTAGATGTTCACAACACTACGCCCAGCCTGCTACACATGTTTCATTCATTACTAGTTTCAAAGAAAGTGCTCATGTCATAGCCCTTGAATACATCACGAGTGCTACATACATTGCAAATAAAGAGACAATCATCCTCTGAGCACATTGATTTTGCCCATTATCTTCACAAGCTCTTTCATCTCCTCATTCTTTGTCAAGGCCGTTCAGCAGCTGTTGCTTGGCCATGATAAGAGGAACTGCATCTTTAACCTTTTGCTCTGCATCTTCCTCTTCTGCCGTTCCTTCAGTTACTTGTCCAACACCCCAACCTGCTGGTATTGGGATTCCTCGGTTACCAAATAATCAGCGTAGTTGCACTCCCCCACATCAGCAACTTCCCAGAAATACAAATCACACGAATCTTCCCTTTTCTGCACAAATCAAATTGGAAGATCATCAACCAAACTATTAAAAAATCAGCAACTAAAGCAGCAGAATAACACTTAAACATATTATTACACCATGATTCGGGCATTTGTAGAAGACTCGACCAGGGTTGAGGATTATGGTTGAGACGCGACGGATGACTCTGTGTGATTTGCAGCAGTGGCACCACACCAACAGCAGCGGGTTGTGATGAGCAACTGGCTGCGGTGCGCGTGCCGGCGGGGGTGTGATGAGACCCACAAGCGATGGTACGGGTGGCGGCTTGGCGCATATTTGATTGTTGCCTGCTGAAGAGCAGGTGGACGAGCAGCCAACGGACATGGTTGTTGTGGTCAGAGCTTCTGATGCTAGGCAGAGTAAGTAGAGAAGAGGAGAAGCGAACGTTGGATATGTCAGTTTCATTACTTGTAGAGTAGCATAGCACCATATATAGTCATAGTCTAGGTTTGGATTCGAACCAGCTACAGGAGCACGTCTCTCTTTTTTCTAAAACTCAGCAACGTCTCTTTACCGGTACACTAGCTTGTTCTGTACGCCTTCGCAAGTCTTTGATTCCTCCACCTGACATCTGGAACCCACCGGAAGGGCCTCTGTATTTCGCGAAAAAAGTGCCCCCCGCTGACAGGTCGGACCCACCAGCTATCTTCGCACACAAGGAAGTGCCTCCTTATTACGCACAAAAAAAATGAATACTCCCCCTGCCAGCTGGAACCCAGCATAGTGGGTGGCTGACTTGTGGGCCTACCAAGTTGATGGGGACGGAGGGCTTTGTCAACTTAGTCAATATGAACGATTCTAGCTCCAGTTATCGTACGATGTTCATCCAATGGCAGTAGTGCTTCTTCAACCTCTGGTCTTCTTGCTCCAAATTACCAAACCAGCGTCGGTCGTGCCGCGTGCTCCTACCTCCCGTGGCCGGCTGTGATGCCACGGAGGCCTCACCGCCCCCTATTACTCCCACCGCTGGCCAGGGCATCCCTCTACTCACCCACATCCCGTGTTATTCTGCGGCGACGGCAGCCTCACACCGTAGCCGAACTAGTGAACCCTCGTGCTCCTCTCTGCGTGGGCATCCACTGCCGCATCTTCCCCAGCTCCGCGTCGTCCCCTTCCCAGGCCTCGCCGTCGTCCACCACCTTGGTGCTCTCGCCGCGGCGTGGTCAATGTGGTTAAAGACCGACTTCCATCGGAAGAGTACTGTACGTGGAGAGGCTGACAGCTGGGTCCACGGCCGCTACTGAGACCATGGCCATAGCCCAGTTTTTTTGTGATTTGCCAAGTAAGTCGCTTTGTCAGTCCTGTTGGGCTGCAAATCTTTCAAGACGAGGAGAGCTTCATTCGGCTGGCCGAGGAAATGGCCTATCAGTAATGAGAAATGGGTTGTACATTTTTCAAACACATCAAACCGGCAATTAGTTTCAAATTTCATTTTTTCATTTTGAGATTTTAAATTGCATTGATTTTTATGCGTGCACAATTTGTTGGATTTTATATTGATATACATTTATTTTTAAAATCAGTTTGAATGTGACTCGAAATTTCGGGATTAAAAACAGTTCGGACCGCCCAGAAATATGCAAAATTTCGTATAATTTTTTAACCGTGGCCACAATATGGGCTGTAATGCTAACAAAAAGAATATGGGCTCCAGAAAAACCTTAAGAATTAGCAAATGGGCTGTAAATTATTAGAAATAATGGCAGATGGGCTGTATCTTGTTTTCCACAGATTTGAGGCTTTACTAAAAAAAGGTTGGCGACAGCAGAATCGTTGGATTTCCATCCAACGGCCGTCGTGCTTCTTCAATCTCTGCTCTTCCTGCTCCAGCCGCTCAAACAAGCGCCGACGGGACTGCGTGCTCCCTCCTCCCTGCGGCCGGCTGTGCTGCCGCGCAGGCCTCACCACCCATCGTACTCCCATCGCTAGCCTAGCCATCCCTCTACTCTCCCACACCTATTGTTATTCTTCGCCGACGACAGACGAACCAGCAAACCCTCGTACATTCGTACTCCCCTCCGCGTGGGAAACAACTGCCGAGTCTTCCCTGGCTCTGTGTCGTTCCCTTCCTAGGCCTCGCCGTCGTCCATCGCCCTGGTGCTCTCGGCGTGGCCTGGTCAACGTGGTCAACGACGGACATGCATCTGAAGTGGACTGTACGTGGAGAGGCTGACAGCTGGGTCCACGGCCGCATGCAAGGAACTCCTTATTACACGCAAAATAATGATTCCTCCATGTGACATCTGGGATCCACCAGAAGGGCCTCTGTATTTCACGAAAAAAATGTTCCCGCCGCTGACAGCTCGGACCCACCAGCTATATCTTCGCACGCAAGGAAGTGCCTCCTTATTACGCACAAAAAAAATGAATACTCCCCCTACTAGCTGGGACCCAGTATAGTGGCAGGCTGATTTGTGGGCCTAATAAGTTGGCGCGGATGGAGGGCTTTGTCAACTTAGTCAATATGCACGACTCTAGCTCCAGTGACCGTACGATATCCATCCAACGGCCGTAGTGCTTCTTCAACATCTGGTCTTCTTGCTCCAGCCGCCCAAACCAGCGCCGATCGTACCTCGTGCTCCTGCCTCCCGTGGCCGGCTGCGATGCGGCGGAGGCCTCACCGACCCCTACTACTCCCACCGCTGGCCAGGCCATCCCTCTACTCACCCACAGCCCTGTTATTCTGGGGCGACGGCAACCTCACACCGCAGCGAACCAGTGAACCCTCATACTCCTCTACGCGTAGGCATCCACTGTCGCGTCTTCCCTGGCTCCGCGTCGTTCCCTTCCTAGGCCTCGCCGTCGTGCACCGCCTTGGTGCTCTCGGCGCGGCGTGGTGAATTGGTCAACGACCGACTTCCATCGGAAGAGTACTGTACATGGAGAGGCTGACAGCTAGGTCCACGGCAGCCGCAAGGAAGTGCCTCCTTATTATGCGCAAAATAATTATTCCTGCACCTGGCAGCGGGGACCCACCGGATGGACCACCGTACTTCGCGAAAAAATATTTCCCTCCTGACTGCTGGGACCCACCAGCTACATCTTCGCACGCAAGGAAGTGCGTGACAGTCGGGACCCACCTGGTCGAAGCGTACGTAGCATTGTTATTCTGGTCGCGAACATGTACGTACATACTGGTCGATGTAGAGTGCGCACGTGTCGTAGTAGAGGCACGCATGTAGCATGTACACGTACGTACATCGGCCAGTGTGCAAGAAAGAAAATACGGCCACGTACGTACATACGGGCGGGGTCTCGAACGCCTACTCGCGCATACGTACGGCCAGGGCTCGTGTACATGGCTGGGTCGGAACGAAGAAACTGCGTCGTCATCGTGTTCATGGGGAGGCAACAGAATGCGTCGTGTTCATCGGGAGGCAACAGAACGCGTGGGAGCCAACCGGCTTGGACGGAACAGCCGATGGAAACGAGGCCTGGCGTACCGCGGAACGGAGGAAACGTCCTTGTATTCGACCGGCCATGTTCGAAATGGGGTCCTGTTCATCGGGAGGGGTCTGGCGTACCACAAAACGGAGGAAACGAACCTCCTATGCTCGAAACGGGGGTCCTGTTGATCGGGAGGGGTGTGGCGTACCGCAAAACGGAGCAAACGGACATGTGTTGGAGCGCTACGGTCGAAACGGGGGTCCTGTTCATCGGGAGGGGTGTGGCGTACCGTAAAACGGGACTCCACGGGATACTGTTCATCTCCACCGTCGACCCCCTCCAGCCTCCACGGGCTACTGTTCATCCACCGTCGACCTCCTCCAGCCTCCACCTGCGACTGTTCATCCACGGGCTCCTGTTCATCCAGCCTCCACCGCGCGCTACTCCACCGGCTACTGTTCAACCAGCCCTCTCCACGGGCTCCTGTTCAACCACCCCTCCACGGGCTACTGTTCATCCAGCCCTCCACCGTCTACTGTTCATCCAGCCCTCCACGGGGTGGTCCTGTTCATCCAGCCCTCCACGGGGTCCTGTTCGTCTAGCCCCAACCGGCTCGATCAATCTGGGTCCTGTTCATCCAGAGGCAACACCACGGGGGTCCTGTTCATCCACCCCCACCGGCAACTGTTCATCCAAACGCCCCCAGCAACACTCACTATTCATCCAGAGGCAACACCACAGGGTCCTGTTCATCCACCCCCACAGGGAACTATTCATCCAATCCCCCAGCAATGCTCACTGTTCATCCAGAGGCAGTATCGATCGGCTTGATTAGCGGCGATGAGCGAAGAATCGCCGATCGGGTTCGATTAACAACCATCGATCGATCACTCAGGTTCGATAACACGTAGCCTTGATGCAATCGCTCGAGTTGATTAGAGCCCAACGCCTCGCCGAGTTCGATTAGAGCCCAACGCCGCACCGCAGCGTAATGCGTGTATGAGAGAAACGCGCATCGCTCGGCCCCGACCATCCACCGTAACCGGGAACACCCCAATATTTTCCTCGTCCTCGCTTATACCATGTTTTTTTCCGTCATGGACGGCCCAAAGAATGTCATGCAGCTGCGTCTCCGGTCGGCCCAGGACGAAAAGCCCATTTTCTGTCATGATTTTTTATCATAGAAGTAGGACCCCACCACATCTATGATGATACCGGGTTTTGTCACAATTATCGTCATAGAACTGTCATAAGTATGACCGAATTTTTTTTCGTTCGTCCCAAAATGTCACGGATGTCTTTTTTTTAGTGTAGGGTCCGCCGCCTGCGGGCCGTACCGACATCCCATCGTGGGAGCATGGCTCCCTCTGACAGGGGTGATGTCATGGGCAATGTGGTAATAGTGCCACGCCGGGCGGGAGATCTCTGTCTGGTACGGTGCACTGTGGCCACGCTTGACCCTAGATTTGGGGGTGGCAGGGCGTGCTGTAGCCACACCCTGTATCCTCGCATTTATGTGGATGCAAACTTTGAGGACGCCTAGGGCCGCCTTTTAGGAGCCGGCCTCTCTGGAGGCCGCCTGCTAGGAGCCGGCCCACCTCGTGGCCGCCTGCTGGGCTTTGCCGTCTCCTGGCAGCCGGCCGCTTGGACCAGCCGGCCGCGAGGAGGCGGCGCTTGGCTCTTTGAATCTTGAGGGAGCAGCCGGCCCCGATGTCTTGAAGCGCCATGGGGGGCCGATGAGGCTACCCGTGGCCAATTACTCCGACAGTAGTCACCGAAGCTGATGAGGCTCCGCGTCTGGTGAAAGGAATGAGCCTCGACAGCTTCCTACTCCGAGTGCTTCATTTGATCTTGCTCCGTCCGTCTTCCGGCGTACCAACTGCTAGGAGTCAGATATGTCCAGGCAGGCCGTCTGATGGTTTTTTAAATGTCTTGCGGGGAACTTCAGATGCGCCCGACTGGCGCCGGTCTTGCCGCTTTGTCACCGTACGCCACGTGTCGCCAGCCGGCCCGGCCGCCTGCCAACCCACGCGCGCGATGGGACATCACCGCAGGCCGGGGCCCACCACTACCAGGCCTCGGCTCACGCGTGGATCCGATGTGGCTGAGGCAAGCGGTTGAGATTCCGTGGCGTGATTACTCCACGTCGTTACTGCGCAGTTGATGTGGGGTCGTCGGGTCATGGGCACAGTTAATCCCACTATCCCCACGCCCCGTCCCCTCGGCTTCGCAGCCTAGGGCTATAAATAGGGGGAGGA
The DNA here is from genome assembly GCA_021605145.1 of Aegilops bicornis. Classification (NCBI taxonomy): domain Eukaryota; kingdom Viridiplantae; phylum Streptophyta; class Magnoliopsida; order Poales; family Poaceae; genus Aegilops; species Aegilops bicornis. The sequence goes on from CM038674.1 coordinate 554,858,626, forward strand.
GGGGGCAGCATTAGCACGCGCGCCCTCCGGTCCCTCTGCCTTGCTCTTCCTCTTCTCTCTTTCTGCCGCTGCCGCAACTCGCCGAAGTGCTGTCGCGACCCGTCGTTACCAAGCCCGTCCTTTCCGTCGCGCCGTTGCTCCATCAACCTCAAGCTTCCATAGCGCGAGCCGGCGACTGGGATGGCTCAAATTTCATTGAAGACCACATCAACTATCTTCGCAACACACGACGGTTTCCCGACGAGGGCTACGTCAAGGCGCGCGTCCCTCCTGAGGAGGAGATCACGCCGGCGCCGGATGAAGGCGAGCGTGTCATCATCCGCTCGCATTTCCTCCGGGGCTTCGGCCTACCGGAGAGCGGCTTCCTCCGCTCCTTTCTGCAGTTTTACCATCTCCAGCCGCACCACCTCACACCGAATATGGTGGTGCTGCTGTCGGCCTTCGTCACGCTGTGTAAGGGCTACCTCGGCGTTCTCCCCACACTCGAGCTGTGGGGGGAGTTCTTCTACACCAAACTCGGCGTCTCCGCTAAGGACGAGGCGGCTCAGTGCGGCGCCTTCGTCGCGGTACTCCAGGAGCCGGCAACCGCTTCCCGTCCATCACCTTGACCCAGTCCGTCAAGCTATGGCAGAAGTCCTACTTCTATGTGAAGAACGTCAACCCAGTGCTGGACTTTGTCAACCTGCAGGCCTACGAAGCCGGCCCACCGGCCGAGCCGCATACCAAATGGACCTTCAAGCTGAAGCATCTGTCGCTCACCTCCATCACCGCCGTTGCCAGGCTTAAGGAGATGACGGACTTGGAGGACCTCTAGGCGTCCGACTTGTTGACCACCTTCGTGGTGCGCCGGGTTCTCCCTCTCCAAGGCCGGCCTCACATGATCAGTCAGATGAGTGGGCATCGAGACCCGTGCCAGCCGTCCACCCGAGAGATGCCGGCCACAGAGCTGGCCCGCATGGTGAACGAGATCGCCAACCTCAAGCTCTCGGAGTCGGACTGGCAGTTCGGCAAGCGGCCGTACTCCCGTGCGCATCTGCCTCCCGTCGTAGGCTTCCGACTCTCCTTTCTTTCTGGGTCTTTTCTTCTTCTGCCCAGTTCTGCTTTGCCGACTGATCAGTCGGACGTGTCGCAGCTCCTCACAACCCAGCAGGCAGGCGATGCCCCGGGGCAAGGCCAGGAGTACCTGCCGGACCGATCGGTGAGCGGCGCGGACGACCCCGACTTAGGGGGAGACCGCCTTGGAAGACGATGCCACAGGCGGTAGCGACAGGGCGGGCGGCTCCAGTGGGGGAGGCGGCCTCGAGACTTGGCCAGATGACAACGAGGAGGAGGCCGAGCTGCGCTGCCAGCCGGTTGCCAACAAGGCGGGGGCGAGCTCCTCAGCGGTGCCACCCGCACCAGGCGGCGCACCGAAGCGCCAAGCCAGCGCGTAGCTGCAAGGCGGTCGGCCGAAGAAGCCCAAGGGCTCGGCTGCGGCGACCAGGCGGGAGGAGGCCGCGAAGGCAGCCCGGTTCCAAAGGGCCCCTAAGCAGCCGCCGATGGTGTTCGCGTAAGAGCATATCTTTCTTTGTGTTTCCTTTGTCCTTTATGTGTCTTTTTCGTAAAGCTTCTCTGAATTCTTTTTGTCTTGTGTGAACAGAGCCCCTCTCTCTCTTGAGCGGTCGGCCTCCGCCTCCATCATCGGGGGGATGGAGGGCTTTACCAACACCCGCCGCATAGACCCGCTCGCCGACCTCCGGGAGGCGACGGAGAAGAACACGCGGGAGGCGCGGGAGGAGAAGGAGAGGGCGAGCAGGCGAAGGCGGACACGACCAAGGCGGCACAGGAGGAGGCGGACGCAGCGGCCAAGGCCCAGGCCTATGCCGCGGTCAAGGCCCAGGAGGAGGAGGCGACCAAGGCCCAAGCGGCCGCGGCCGCCGAAGCACAAGCGGGAGCAGCCGTGGGTGGCCAGGCTCCACCGCTGGTCATTCCGCTGCGCTCCATGCCGTCGGCGACAGAGTCCTGGCGCCGACTGGAGGGGCCGGCAACGACCATCCGGTCATGGAGAGGGAGGGAGGCAACGCCGTCATCCCGAGGACGGAGGCATCCTAGCAGACGCCGGCTGCCGAGGCTCAGGGCAGTCGGCATGACTTGCCGTCGGCACCTCGAGTTAGCGGTGAGCTGGTGGTGGGTGCGACTACTGTCGTCCGCACTCCGACGTGCCGTCGTGTGAGGATGGCGACTTCAGCGCCGCGGCCTCAAGAAGTCGGAGCCACCAGCTCGTCGGCCCCAGAAGCAGAGGCCACTAGTGCCGTCCCGCGGGAGTGGACGTCTGGGGGCAGGACGAGCGTCCTGAACAAGTCTGCACAGGAAGTCCACTCCCTGCTTCAGGCCCAAGGCGGCGCCCTCCAGGACTATACGAAGAAGTTCTTGGTGTCGCGAGCCGCCATCTGGGTATGCTCCTTATGCTTTTGCTTTCAATCTTTGCAATCTTCTGTGGGGGCACGCCAGCGCACCCAATGGGTGTAGCCCCCGAGTTCCGGGTTGGCTGCTGAGCAGGCGGCTCGGAACTTAAAGGCAAGTTCCAAGTGCTGACCATTGATTCTGTGGCAGGACTACCACAACATTTGCGTGGCTGCCTACAACTCCCAAGTCCGGGAGCTGGCCAAGCGGACCACCGAGCTGACACACAGCCGGAGTAAGCACTCCATTCTTCATTCTCGCGGGGGCGCGCCAGTGCACCCGCGGGGTGTAGCCCCCGAGATTCGGCCGACTGCTGAGCAGTCGGGTCAGATCTTTCAGCAACCACGTTTTCTTATTTCTTTTGTTGAATTGTTCAATCCTTTGTGGGGGCACGTCAGTGCACCCGCGGGGTGTTGCCCCCGAGATCCGGGCCGACTGCCAAGCAGTCGGGTCGGATCTTCCGGCAACTACTTCTTTCCTTGATGATTTGCTGACCTCTTCTCACCCTTGTCTTCTGCAGGAGCCAATGCCACCTTGCGGCAGCAAATGGGCGAAGCTCAAACCGCGTTGCACGCCAAGGAGGAGGAGCACCTCAAGATGGAGCAAGAGCGAGAGCACCTAGCCAAGCAGCTGGCTGACCAAGCGGAGCTGCAGAAGCTTAAAGACACAGAGGAGGCTCTCCAGGCCAAGTACGAGACTCATCACTCGAACTGGTTTGACAAGGAGAAGGCCCTGTCGGCCGGCTATGGCGAGATCAAGGACATGCTCAATGGTAAGTTTCTCTTTTCCTTCTTCTTCCTACCGGTTTGTCCTGCAAGACGGCCTCCGACTTCTCACTTTTTTCTTCTTCTCTTCAGCAGAGTGTTTCCCTGGCTACTCCATTGCCGCCAGCCAAGCCGTCGAGGCTCATCGCGACGAGCGAAGGCTGGCTGGCGCGACAATCGTGCCCAACGCCCTTCGGACCCTTACCAAGCAGATGCTAGCCATCCAGGCTCATCTCCAGCCGGCGCATCGGGCTCTCCGCCGTCTTCAGCACGCTGGAGCCCAGGTGGTCTCTGCCCTCTAGTCGGGCACTCCCATTCTACGCATCGCCAGCCGGACCTCCCACTAGTTGGAGGTGGCCATTGGCCGCTTCGAGGCGTGTGTCGGTGTCAAAATCGACGGATCTTGGGTAGGGGGTCCCGAACTGTGCGTCTAGGCGGATGGTAACAGGAGACAAGGGACACGATGTTTTTACCCAGGTTCGGGCCCTCTCGATGGAGGTAGTACCCTACTCCCGCTTGATTAATATTGATGATATGGGTAGTACAAGAGTAGATCTACCACGAGATCAAGGAGGCTAAACCCTAGAAGCTAGCCTATGGTATGATTGTTGTTCGTCCCACGGACTAAAACCCTCCGGTTTATATAGACACCGGATAGGTTAGGGTTACACAGTCGGTTACAATAGTAGGAGATCTACATATCCAGACGCCAAGCTTGCCTTCCACGCCAAGGAAAGTCCCATCCGGACACGGGACGAAGTCTTCAATCTTGTATCTTCATAGTCTTGGAGTCCGCCATGATGATAGTTTGGCTATCCGGACACCCCTAGTCCGGGACTCCTCGGTAGCCTGAACCAGGCTTCAATTACTGACGAGTCCGGCGCACATATTGTCTTGACATTGCAAGGCAGGTTCCTCCTCCGAATACTTCATAGAAGGTTTTGAACACCAGGATAGTCTCCGCTCGCAAAACAAGTTCCACATACCACCGTGAGAGAGAATAACTTCGCACAGATCTGGCTGACGTATTCAGCGGCGTGACATCACACCGTGGCCAGGTCTTTATATGAATTGTTTTTGCTGTTCCACCTCGGTAGCGTTTAGCGAGGCGGTTTCCTTGGCACGCCTTATCAAAGCATAGATCATGCCCCTTATTCCGGGATTCCCATCAATACGGACTTGGGTAACCCAACCTTGCCCGATGGCACGCCTCCTCTATCAAAGGCGAGTCCTAATCAACCACGGGGTGGGCGATTGGTATTCAACCACTATATAATGAGACCAAGGCCCTCTTCTTTTTACACCCTCCATCGAGTTTGCCTCGCGCTTCGAGTTCTAACACCCAAAGCTTCAGATTTAGGCGCTTCGGACCTTCGACGATGTCTGGCTCCGGCCAGCACGGCCGATGGATGTCTTCCTCCGTCACAGAAGAAGATGTGCTAAAGCTGCGAGACGCCAAGTATCTAACCGGCGAGATATCGCATAGGCTGCCTGATCCATGGCAAGTCATTCCCACTCCCGAGCCCGGCGAGAACGTGGTGTTCGTGTCTCACTTCCTTCGGGGTTTAGGCTTCACGACGGATCCGTTTGTGTGGGGGCTCATGTTTTATTATGGGCTGGATTTCCATGACTTGAATCCGGAGTCCATCCTCCATATCTCGTCATTCATTGTAGTATGTGAGGCCTTCCTCCATATTACCCCCCACTTTGGATTGTGGCTCAAGACCTTTAAGGTGGAGCCAAAGATGATCGGAGGGCACCAAGCAGAGTGCGGAGGGGCGGTCATAAGAAAATGTGTTGATGCACCGTGGCCCGAGGGCTCTTTTCAAGAGGAGCTTGGTTTGTGGCAACGGGAGTGGTTTTATATCACCGCTCCCAGGGGCACCAAATGGGTGGCGCTCCCCGCCTTCCGGCCAGTCCACCATGGCCGGTGGCGTCATGGGTCAACAAGGGGCTCGACTGGGGCCGCCCAAGGACGTTCCTTTGCTGCAGGGCCGTATTCGAGACCTCCAAGAAAGAGAGATCAATCTGCTGTCAGTAGCGCAGAGTTATCTTGATCCGGCGTATACGCCCTACAAACGTCGCCTCCTCACTGTGGGAATTTAATCCGAGGGACCACGAGCTCTCCAAAATTTCATGGGCACGACGCCTGTGGAGATGTATAAACTGTTCTTCGGATCACAAGAGAAGTGTCTCGGACCTAACCGAGGACGCAGGACTAAGCTGCAATCGCCAGACATACTCAAGTAAGTAGTCACAGTAACGGACAAGCTGTTCATTCATTTATTATATATATATGCCCTTTAAAGGAGCCCTTTCTTGAACAGGAGTGGATAGCCAACGCATAAAGTTAATAAGGTGTCCGCTCCCTCCAGAGACCACGCGGATCCCATCTTGACCAGGATGTTGAAGGCCGCCTTTTGAAGAAGGCGAAGGGGAGCGGGGAAGCAACTGCCTCTACGGAGGAGGCTATCAAGGAAGGAGGGATTAAAAGTCCCATCTTTCGAGGAGAGAAGAGGACCGCTTTGGAAGATCCGGAGGTCAAGGCCTCAAAGAGGGGAAAGGAATCTTCGTCAGAGAGTCCGGCGCTAGGAAGCAACCCAGCCGCACTATTTCCCCAAGGGGATCAGCCCTCCAGCGAGCCGTAAGTAAAAAGAAGGGGTCTTCTAAATAAGGAACATCCCTGTATTTATTTATGAAGTTAACCGAAATTGTACCTTGTAGTTCGGACCTCAGCCCTTCTCAGCAGAGCTCGTCTTCAGGGGATCTTCTTCCGGAGATGATGGAGAGCGAAACGCCTCCACCTGTCGCACCCTCATGTGAGGCGGGCGACCTTGAGGTGTCATCGCGGAGGGTTCCCCCAAGTCCGGCGGGGCCGGAAGGTCCGGCGCCAGGTGGTGTGCGGTCGGAGGAGCTGAAGGATCTGCTCGGGCGAGCGACTATATCAGAAGATCACCGTGCTCTAATGGGTACGGTGATTGAAAGAATTGCATCCGCGGAGAGCGGATTGCATGAAGCCGTCAGAAGCTTACTGACGGGGTTCGAGGTACGCAAAAACGATGTACCTTCTGATAGTTATGCATATAGTATGCGCATACAGATAGATAGTAGCCCCAGAGACTCGATATGCTGTCAAAATTGACAGCGTGCCGAGGATCAAAATCTCAGTTATAACATATCGCCACTCCTAAACAGGTGGCGGGGCGTCCGGTGGCCAGCCGGACGGATGAATATACCGAACTAAAGCGGCAACTTGACGAGGCGGATGCGGACATCGCGCTGGTCAATAAACGGTTTGACGAGTCACAAGGTATGCGACTTCTACGCGGACACCTGGTAAGGGAGCTTGACGCCCATGTCTTACTATTTGTATGCTTAATGCAGATGGTGCCGCTGCTGTGGAGGAGCTGCGGGCGAAACTCGCCCGAGCGAAAGAGCAAGCCAGAAATAGTGATGCGGCCGCTTTAAGGGCGGTCGAAGAGCTAAAAGCCGAACGGGCTGCTCACTGCCGAAGAAAAGAGGAACTTGCCGATATGGCGGAAAGTTGAAGAATACTACCGATCGCTGCGAGGTTCTTGAAAAGAACGTCAAGCGGAGCAAGAGGGCTCGAAAAAGGCCGCCGCCCGAATCCAAGGATGCCCGTTCGCTTTGAGAGCTTCAAGGAGGAGCTGAGTCGGGCCGGGCAATTGCGGCCGGAAAACCGCTTTCTCTGCGGAGGAAATATACGGATCCAAAGTATGCTCAATTGGACAAGTTGTGGAGTTCGGAGGATGCTTATCTGGACTTAGCGGCGAAGCGCCATGGACGCTGATTGAGCACTTCCGAGGCCGAAGGGGCACGAAGGGAAGAGCTATATTGGTCGCAATTCCATAGTACGGAGCGTCTTCTTCCGTTGACCGATCGGTTGGCCGAATGGGCCGAGCTGAATCGACTATCCAGACTTGCCATGAAGCATGTCATGACTCATTTGTGGCCGGGCGGACCCCAGCCAAAGAGTTATTTTGGTTTAGTGCAACAGTTCCTTGGTGCTGTACAACGTATCGACGCAATAAAGTGGTCGGCATGTATTGAGGGAGCGCGGATGGCTCTGGCCCGTGTCAAGACATACTAGGCAGATATGAAGGCCACCGACGTTGCATCCCAAGATTCGGACAGAAGCCGAGTGCCTGCCGAGCACTACTTTGAGGAATCCTGCAGGGCGCTCGTTTAATAGAGACGCAGTGCTCGAAGGATATTATGTTTTAAATGACATGTATGATTTGTGAAAACAATGTTTCAATATGATATAAGAGCTTTTTATACTTGTGCGTTCAAGTAGTAAACTACTCCCTGTGCGGCCGTTTATGTATATGTATATATAACCTGAAAGATGGCAGTCCTTGGCTTCAGCCCCCACGCACATAGTGCGGGGGTGTTTGCAAAGAAGGCGCTTTTCACACTTAATCCAACGTCTTGGTCCTGTTAAGGAGGTGGTAGCGTAGCAAACTAGGCAACCGGACTATAATACTTTATCACTTTCACTTAGCCATAGGAGTTCGAGGGTGGGGCTACTATATAGCCCCTGGGGGCACCGCACTCTCCCGAATTCGGGGTGCGTATGTGCCTGACCGAAAACCGGTCCTTCGTTAATGCGGAGGAATTCTAAATATTCCAATGAGTCATCGAGTGGTTGACCAGTCTCTCGCTATATCATGCGATCGGTTTTCGGCTTTCTCTACTGAGGTGCTCGCCCGGCCGAACCGGGGCACAATCACAGTAGTTCTCATGGTGCCGCGTTAGCCGATAAAACGGAACGTAAGGCAGCAAAACATAGGAGCCGGGCAAACCCAACATTTTACCAAAGACATGATTCGGAGCTGATGCATATAAGGCCTAACTCGAGACGCCGAATACTCCCTAAGGTATTCGGTCTTTATAAAAACGGGCAGAATAATGCCCTAAGCCCCTGGTGTCTAGGTACGCGCAAGAATTCTGGTGCGGCCAATGCCAAAACGCCAGCCTCCTCCTCGGTTATAGTAAGAAACCAGGGGATGTATATCAACAAGAGACAGTAAAAAAAGGTTCACGCAGGGTCTTAATCTGAAAAGAATCCTTGCAACGGGTCCCTACTGCACGTCTGCGCCTGTGTCTCCGTTGTGCCGTATCCTGGACGGGTGTAGCACGTTGTTCATCTGTAAAAGAGAGGAACTTAGTTTAAAAAAGAAAAAAGATCGTGCGAAAGATGTACTTTATATTAAATAAATAGAGTACGACTCAAATAAGTGAATAAGATTGAGCTTTATTGTCTCTTGTGATACATGCATGCAGCCCCTTGTATGGGGTAATGCCGCTAGTAAGCGCCCGGACTCGTCTAGCCGTGTCCGGGGTTTGAATGACCAATTCAGGTTCTTTGACTAGTGGAGCCGGATAGGTGTGGGGCTGTCAAGGCAGTCTCACGTTCCTCCGTGCTCAAGTAACACTTAATACTTCCTTTTAATGAGATGATGCCGCGTGGACCGGGCATTTTAAGTGTAAGAGATGCATAATGCGGTATTGCATTAAAGCGGGCGAAAGCTTCGCGTCCCAATAGTGCTTGATGGCTACTTTTTAAACGGGGCGACATGGAAGATTAACTTTTCGCGACGGAAGTTGTCGGATGAACCGAACAAAACTTCTAGCAGCAGGGAGCCTGTACAATGGGCATATGGGCCTGGCATTACTCCTCTAAAGGAGGTGTTAATACGGCGAATTTTGGTTGGGTCTATCCCCATTCTGCGGGTTGTGTCCTGATATATCAGGTTTATGTCACTGCCGCCATCCATCAGGACTTGTGTAAATTGGAATCTGTCGATTATAGGATCCAATATCAAGGCAGTCCATCCTGCATTCCGGATACTTGCGGAATAGTCCTGTTGGTCGAAGGTGATTGGTTTTGCCAACCAGTGTGCGGCGCGCATTTTAGTGGGCGCCGCTCTGTTTTTCCCTTTGATCACGTGAAGTGAGTTTACTGTTTTAACCTCTTGTGGGAAATTCTTTTGTTTTCCGGGGCTCTGCTTGTGGTGCTCGTCATCATCTTCACTCGGTGTGTTGAGCCCCTTGTGTTCGACGTTGAGTCTGCCGGACTGTTTGAAGACCCAACAATTTCTGTGGGTATGGTTTGCAGGCCTCCCGGGAGTATTGTGGATTTGACATATCTTGTCCAAGATTTTGTTTAAGTTGGATAGCTCATCACTATTGTCCTTAGGGGGCAGCTTTTTATTGTTCTGTCGTGAGCTCTTGAATCCGGCGTTGACTGCCGCGCTCTTTGGACCGTTCCTTTTAATCCGGCGCTGGTCCTTGTTGCGCTGTGGTTTTCCATTTCCATCCCTGATTTCGGATGTACTTGAGTCGCTGGTGCTGCATCTTGCTAGCCAGCTATCCTCTCCCGCGCAAAAGCGGGTCATGAGGCTTGTTAATGCGGCCATTGTTCTTGGTTTTTCTTGGCCGAGGTGTCTGGCGAGCCATTCATCTTGGACGTTGTGTTTGAAAGCTGCTAAGGCTTTGGCGTCCGGACAGTCGACTATTTGGTTCTTTTAGTGAGGAACCTGTTCCAGAATTTCCGGGCTGACTCTTCGGCTGTTGAGTTATGTGACTTAGATCGTGCGCATCCGGAGGCGGACATAGATCCCCAAAATTTGCCCAAACGCATCCTCGAGCTCTTCCCAGCTTCCAATGGCATTTTCGGGAGGCTTTTAAGCCAATGCCGAGCTGGCCCTTTGAGTTTGAGGGTAAGTATTTTATGGCGTGGAGATCATCTCCTCTAGCCATGTGTATGTGGAGGATGTAATCCTCAATCCGCACTCTGTGGTCTATTGTTCCGTCGTATGCCTCTATGTTTACGTGTTTGAATCCCGCTGGAAATTCATGATCAAGCACCTCATCGGTGAAACATAGGGGATGTGCGGCGCCCCTGTATTTGGGTGTGCCGTGATGTTCGGATATTTGGCGTGTTGCATTGCTTTGAAGAGCTTTCTTTCTCGGCCCATAGACGGACCTAACTGGGCCATCCTTTTGATGTGAATCCTTATGTGGATCACGTGCCGGCTTGTGTGCGGCGCCCTTTGCCGCTCTCTTTTTGCCGTGGGGTCGCCCATCCGACCGGGTGGCCTTCTTACTTTTTGATTGTGGGGGCTCTAAGGCCTCCTCGTCAAATTCGGGCAGTAGCTTTCTTTTTGGGTAGCTCTTTATTCGGCGACTATCGTCGTATTTGTTTGCGATGTTGAATACTTTGCTCCATCTGATCCTGAGTGCATCTTCCGTTGTTTTGAGCTTCCGCTTGCTTTTTGAAGACTCTGGCGTTGGCGACGAGCCTTTTCTGGAGGTTATTTTGCTCCAACAATTTGTCCGGCGTGAGATCGTCCGGACTGTTGTCTTCGCCGGGGACGGGTTGTTTATCCAAGTTGTCTTGTTCGGACGATTGCTCGATAGCATGTTCGTCGTCCACCGGTTCGCCCTGCTCTATGGCTGGGTCTTTGTTGAGGCGGGACTTGGTTCGGCGTTTACATTGCTGTTTTGACTGCTTTTCGAGGGATTTATCCTTCGTAGCGTCCCGTTGTTCCTCGTCTTCATTTCCTTTAGGTGTATCCACCATGTATACATCATGAGATGAGGTGGTTGTCCAGCATTCTATAGGCGCTGGTTCATGGTTGTCTCCTACATCGTCGTCCATACCGTCGATGTCTTCGGAGTCGAAATCGAGCACGTCGTGTAAGCTTTCGATAGTGGCTACGAAGTGGGTGGTGGGTGGGCGTTCAATTTCTTCATCGTCCGCATCCCAACCTTCCTGACCGTAATCTGGCCATGGCTCTCCGAATAAAGAAAGAGACTTTAGTGAATTCAGGATGTCGCCAAAGGGCCAGCGCTGAGAGATGTCCGCGGCAGTGAACTCCATGACCGGCGCCCAATCGGATTCGATTGGCAGGGGCGCGGGGGGTTCGGAGTCCGGAGAGGAGTCCGGCACCCTGGAGTCGAGGTCTTCACAAAGGACAGGGATGGAGTTCGGCTCAATCGCCGTAGAGATTGTAGCCCCCGAGGCGGTGTCCAACCACTCGTCCTCGATCGGGGAATCCGGCTCCGGATTAAGGGTCGGAGCGGATCTCGGTGCGGCCTCGAGGCAATCGCTCGGCCGCAGAGCTAGATCATGCCCATCAAGACAAAGGCGGCACGCTTGGTCATGCTCGAATCCGTTGAAGATCAAGTCTCCACGGATATCGGCCGTATAGTTCAAACTTCCAAATCTGATTCGATGGCCAGGCGAAGCTTTCGATCCGCTCCAGATGGCCTAGCAAATTGGCCCATGATGCAAAGCCGCCGAATCTGAAGATCTGTCCAGGAGAAAAGTCTCACCCTGGACCACGCCGTTGTTGATGATCGAAGGAGCCATCGGGCCTATCGGTGACGACAGAGGAACTCTCAATGAAAGCACCAATGTCGGTGTCAAACCGGCGGATCTCGGTAGGGGGTCCCGAACTATGCGTCTAGGCGGATGGTAACAGGAGACAAGGGACACGATGTTTTTACCAGAGTTCGGGCCCTCTCGATGGAGGTAATACCCTACCCCGCTTGATTAATATTGATGATATGGGTAGTACAAGAGTAGATCTACCACGAGATCAAGGAGGCTAAACCCTAGAAGCTAGCCTATGGTATGATTGTTGTTCGTCCCTACGGACTAAAACCCTCCGGTTTATATAGACACCGGATAGGTTAGGGTTACACAGAGTCGGTTACAATGGTAGGAGATCTACATATCCGTATCGCCAAGCTTGCCTTCCACGCCAAGGAAAGTCCCATCCGAACACGGGACGAAGTCTTCAATCTTGGATCTTCATAGTCTTGGAGTCCGGCCTTGATGATAGTTCGGCTATCCGGACAACCCCTAGTCCAGGACTCCCTCAGCGTGGAAAGGCTCCTCCGCTCGGGCAGGTGCACGGCAAGCCCTGGAGTTCGTCAAGGGGTGGTACCCTGAGCTGAACTTGGACCAGCTGGCCACTCTCCGTGCCGAAGCCGGCGAGGAGTTGGAGGCGGTGGCGCCCCAGCTCTATCACCGCGCCGCAGCGATCACTGAGTACACGGACACCAGCGTCTTCCTCCCCAAGTTAGATGAAGCGGGCGCCGAGGCGCCGCCCAACTGGTTCGGGCTGAACTCGGAAGGCGGTGAGGACTCGATGGAGGAGATCGCCTCCAGCGATGAGGGCAAGGAGGAGGACCAGGACGGTGAAGATGACGCGCCGGACGGTGGAGACGACGACCGGCCTCAGCCTGACCAAGTCTCGACCAACGGACGGAGCACCGGCGAACCGGCTGCTGCCGATGCTGACCAGGCCGAGACCCACCAGGTGGCCGCTCCACCACCCGGAGCCTCTACCTCCGCCGCCCCCTTCGATCCGGCTGCTGCTCCTCTGGCCTAGGAGGCCAACTTATCTTTCCTTTTCCTGTTTGTAACCGCTTAAACAAAAATTGTTAAGTCCGTGCTGTTCCACCCGCTGGGGGTGTATTCAAACTCCGTTGAATGCTGGCGAAGGGCCTTTTGCTATAAAAAAATGTCTTTTTCTGATTTCCGACTTGTCTTGCTTTTCTACTCCTTTGGCTTTTCCTTTGCCGCCTTCCCTTGGCTGCCGCCTTGCCAGCCAGACAGCCGCTCTTTGGTCTGTGGCTGGGTCAAGTACTTGGCCGTTTTGGGAAGGCAAGTACTTTAGCCATTTGGTAGAGTGTAGCAAATTAAGTTAGAAACCGTCTGGCCGGCAGCTCAGCGGCCGGTCGGCGGAGTGAAGAGCCGACTTGGCCTATGCAAATGTTGTAGTCCTTAGCCATTTTTTGTGTGGGCACTGTTTCCTGCCATTATCTCTTGCCGGCCGGACAGTCACTCTCCGAGCTGCGGCTTGTGGCAAGAGAGGGCTTAGGTGCCAGCACACTACTTGTCCGACTGCAGGTAGCATTAACATAGTACAAGGCGGCAAGCCCCCGGCCGACTGGTCGTACCCGGTGCCAGGCAGAATAATGAAATAACACATTCATAGGCATAGAACTTATCATAGAGATAAAAGGGGTAGCCCCCGAGCGCTCCTCGAGGGCCCCGATGTCTTGTACTTAATACAAAAGGTAGCATGGTACATACTGAATCAACTGTATGGAGATTTGCATTCCATGGGCGCTCTGATTCTGTCGGTGTTCTGGGAACGGGGGTACCCAGACTGGCCTGCCTGCGGCCTGCGGCGTGGCTCAAGGGGTGGCCCAGTACGGCCCATCTTCATCAGCACAAGCTCAAGACCCTCGCGAGGGGCCAAGCCTTGCGGGGCGGACGACTGGGAGCTTCCTCAGGCAAGGCCTCGTCAGGCTGGCTCGCAAGAAGGCAGAGAGATCAAGGCGGGGTACCTCACGAGGTGCCCATGATGCAAGCCATGACGACCAAGGCGCCCGGTAGGCGCCAGCCAGCAAGGTGTCCTCATTTCCTCTTTGGTGCAAAGGGGGCAAGCGCAGGCGAGAGCATCAAGCAAAGGCACCCGTTTCGGTGCAACAAGACCAAGATTGTCGCAATGACAGGAAGGAAGTCATCGTGGAGCCCAAGCCGGCGTCACCACCAGAGCCTTTGACAGGCGAAGACCAACTTTAGTCAGGATAAGTGTACTAGATGTTCCCCTTCAAAATGGCCAATTGTTGGCGCCCTTCCCGCTCAATATTTGGGAAGAGGCCCAGGGCGTCTGCCGATAAATAGGACTAGCCACCCACAGGGTAGAGGCATCTCGGAGACATCTCAGAGAGATCGAGACATCTCGCCTCATCTTAGCTTGATCCAATCCGATCGAGAGCCTAGCCACAAGAACAGACCCTCGCGAGGCTGTTCTTCCTTGTATTGTTCATCATCAGCCCAAGAGGCAATCCACCACACCACACACTAGAGTAGGGTGTTACACCACAATGGTGGCCCGAACCAGTATAAACCTTGTGTCTCTTGTGTTGTTCCTTTGGTAGTTTAGATCCTAGCAAGGAGACGAGGTGCAGGTAGGTAGGGGCGAGATCTCCGCGCGCACCCCAGAGTTCGAACCTAGAGGGTCTTCCGGAACCCGAAATCCGACAGTTGACGCGCCAGGTAGGGGTGCGCCGGAGCTTTCCCTTCCGCCGACCCGCTCTCCGCCGACATCGCGACTCGCCCTACGATGAGCAGCGCGCCGCCCACTCCGGCCGCCGGCGCCAGCGCGGGGGCCAGGGGGCTCCGAGCCTTGGCCCCAGCCTTGCGACAGGTGCGGTGGCCGAACAAGTTCAAGCCGGAGACGCCATCGTGCTACAACGGCACGACCGATCCGCTGGCCTTCCTGCTGGCATATGAGGTGGCCGTCCTCAAAGCAGGGGGCGACGACAGGGCCATGGCTAACTGGCTTACCATGGCCCTCACCGGCGCCCCGCGCGTGTGGCTGCTCCACCTGCCAGCGGCTTCCGTGGCCTCTTGGGAGAAGCTGCGCGGCCTTTTCCTCACCAGGCATGATGCGCCGGCGCCCCCGGTCGTCGCAGCTCTCCTGGGCGGCTCGCAGGCGCCACCTTCATACCGCCACATCAAGCCGTTCGCTCGCCAGGTCAGCGCTGCCTCTGCGCAGCATGGGGCTCCTCCGGGTCGATCGGCGCCCAGGGCCGATCTGGCCTTCAACTCGGAGGATCACCCCTCCAACTCAACCTGCTCGGGCGCGCTCCCAATGCTGTGCACCCCCACCATCTGCCAGGTGGCCATCACTAGGACTCTCATGGACGGCGGCACGGGCCTCAGCGTGCTCTCGGTTGAAGCCTTCAGCCTCCTCCACATACCGCCGGAGCGGCTTCAGTCCAGCCGGCCCTTCTTAGGCGTCGGGGGTGGTTCATCCAGCTCCCTGGGGCAGATCCGTCTCTCGGTAACCTTCGGCACCTACGACAACTTCCGCACGGAGCTGGTTGACTTCGACATCGCCCACATCAGCCTCCCATACAATGCCATCCTCAGCTACCCAGCACTAGCCCGATTCATGGCCGCGACTCACCCAGCGTACAACCTCATGAAGATGCCCGGGAGCAACGGCGTCCTCACCGTGTCCGGAGACACCGGGGATGCGTTGCAAGTGCTCAAGCTCGTCTTCTAAACGGCGGTGTCGGTGCAGCCCGCCGACTCAGACGCCCCTGAGCCCAAGGGGGCTGCGCCGGCCAAGAAGAAGCAATTGTTCACCCAAGACAAGGAAGAAACCAAGCAGATACTGGTTGACGAGGACGGATCCACTAACGCCACCTTCACCATAGGCGCCAACCTTGAGCCCGAGTAGGAGGAGGCCCTGGTCAAGTTCCTGCGCGCAAACAAGAAGGTATTCGCATGGGAGCCTGATCAGCTGGCAGGAATCCCTAGAGGCGTAATCGAGCACCACCTCAACATGTGCCCCAACGTACGCCCCGTGAAGCAGAAGGCAAGGCGGCAGTCCACTGAAAAGCAGGCTTTCATTGTCCAAGAGACCCGCAAGCTAGAAGCTGCAGGGGTCATTCGCGAGGTCCGATACCCGGATTGGTTGGCTAACCCGGTGGTCATGCCAAAGAAAGGTGGGAAGGAGTGTATGTGTGTCGACTTCACCAACCTCAACAAAGCCTGCCCGCAGGATCCATTCCCGCTCCCTCGTATCGATCAGATCGTCGATTCTACCACCGAGTGCGACCTGTTGTGTTTCTTGCACGCCTTCTCTGGGTATCACCAGATCAAGATGGCGATGAAGACGTGGAAAAAAGCGGCTTTGACCCGTGTGGGGTGTCTTGTTACACATGCACGCTGCTCGGGCTGCGCAACGCAGGGCGACCTTTTCAGCGGCTGATGCACATCACCTTGGGCCCGCAGCTCGGGAAGAATGTTGAGGCTTACATCGATGACATTGTGGTGAAGTCTCGTGAGGCCAAAACCCTGATACAAGACCTGGCGGAAACCTTCGCGAGCCTCAACGCAGTGAACCTGCGGCTCAACCCGGAGAAGTGTATGTTTGGGGTCCCCTCGGGCAAGCTCTTGGGCTTCCTCGTGTCTCACCGAGGCATTGAGGCTAACCCAGAAAAGGTCAAGGCGGTCGAGGACATGAGCCCGCCAAAGACCCTCAGAGAAATGCAGAAGCTCATTGGGCGCGTGACCGCACTAGGACGCTTCATCTCCAAGTTGGGGGAGCGAGCGCTGCCTTTCTTCCAAATTGATGAAGAAAAGGGGCCCTTTGAATGGACTGAAGAGGCCGACAAGGCGTTCCAAGATCTCAAGAGGTACCTAACCAGCCCTCCGGTAATGGTGGCCCCGCGCCCTCAAGAACCCCTGGTGCTCTACCTTGCAGCCATTCCCTACTCCGCCAGCGTGGCCCTAGTGGCAGTTAGGGAGGAGCGTCGGACCAAAGCCGCGGCAGCTGCCCGGGTCAAGGCGCAGCAGGATCAAGGAAGACTCACAGAGACCACTACCACAGCCGAGAAGGATCAGCCGCCGCAGGGAAACGCACTCGGGACAGAAGAGACCCCTCCCCTTGGCGACCAGCCGCTGGAGGCTCCACTGTCTCAGGAGGCGCCACGATCTCCGGAAGGCGCCATCGACACCAGCACTCCCAACCTCATTGAACACCCTGTGTACTTTGTCAGCACAGTGTTGCGGGACGTGAGGGCACGGTACCCCATGCCTCAGAAACTCCTCCTCGCGCTATTGGTGGCCTCGCGCAAGCTGCGGCATTATTTTCAGGGCCACCCCATCAAGGTTGTCTCAGCGTACCCCTTGGAAAGGGTGCTCAGGAGCCCCAACTCAGCTGGAAGAGTCGCTGAGTGGAACATCGAACTGCAAGCGTTTCAGCTCGAATTCAGCACAACTAGAGTCATCAAGGGGGCCGCATTGGCGGATTTCGTGGTGGAATGGACGGAGGCGCCGGGCCTCAAGGCTGATGAGGATCGATCCCTCTCCCCGGGAAGCGAGGCGCCGGACGGTTGGGTCATGTACTTCGACGGGGCATTCTCCAGGCACGGCGCGGGGGCTGGAGCAGTGCTTATATCTCCTACTCAAGACAAGCTCTACTACGCCGTGCAGCTCTGTTTCCAGCACGGAGAAAAGGTCTCCAACAACATAGCAGAATATGAAGGCCTAATAGCAGGCCTGAAGGCCGCAGCTGCCCTAGGAGTGAAGCAACTTACCATCAAGGGTGATTCACAACTCCTCGTCAAGTTCTCCAACAAGGTATACGAGCCGAGGGATGAGCACATGGAAGCCTACCTCGCAGAGGTCCGCAGGATGGAGAAGCAGCTCTGGGGGCTAGAGTTGCAGCATGTGCCCCGTGTCACCAATCAAGAGGCCGACGACATCGCCAAACGGGCATCCAGGCGGCTACCTCAGGAGCCTGGCGTCTTCGAGGAGCGGCTCTTCAAGCCCTCGGCAATGCCATCGCTGTCAAGCACGGTGCAGCCTCAGGAGGAGCTCCCTCAGCCACCAGCCTCAGGAGGAGCTCCCTCAGCCACCAGCCTCAGGAGCCCCGGTCTGTGGCCCGGCCTCAGGAGCGCGCCTGCTCTTGACGCTGGAGCCTCAGGAGGGGTGATGGATCACATAGCTACGAAGCTACCTGACGCAAGGGACCTTGCCGGAGAAGGAGGAGGAAGCGGAGCGTGTGGCGCGGCAAGCCACAACATACTGCATTAGGGATGGAGAGCTCTACCAAAAGCGACCAAATGACGTGTCCTGATACATCTCCGTCGTATCTATAATTTTTGATTGTTCCATGCCAATATTATTCACTTTCATATACTTTTTGGCAACTTTTTATATTATTTTTGGGACTAACATATTGATCCAGTGCCCAGTGCAGTTCACATGCATTGCATGTTTTATGTTTCGCAGAATATCCATATCAAACGGAATCCAAACGGGATAAAACGGACGGAGATTATTTTTGGAAAATATGGAAAGTTCCAAGAAAAAATCCACGCGAGGCAGTGCCCGAGGTGGTCACGAGGCGGGGCGCGCCCTCCAGACACGCCGCCTACCCTCGTGAGCCCACTGTAAGGTGGTTGATGCTCTTCTTTTGCCGCAAGAAAGATAATGTTCGGAAAAAAATCTGGGCGAAGGTTTCAGGCCAATCGGAGTTAAGGATCTCCATATATACGCGAAACGGTGAAACAGAGCCGTAATGTAACGCAGAAATAGAGAGATAGATTCAATCTCGGAGGGGCTCTCGCCCTCCCAAGCCATGGGAGCCAAGGAATAGAGGGGAAACCCTCCTCCCATCGAGGGAGGAGGTCAAGGAAGAAGAAGAAGAAGGGGGGCTCTCTCCCCCTTGCTTCCGGTGGCGCCGGAACGCCGCCGGGGGCCATCATCATCACCGCGATCTACACCAACACTGCCGTCATCTTCACCAACAGCTCCATCACCTTCCCCCCTCTATCTACAGCGGTCCACTCTCCCGCAACCCGTTGTACCCTCTACTTGAACATGGTGCTTTATGCTTCATATTATTATCCAATGATGTGTTGCCATCCTATGATGTCTGAGTAGATTTTCGTTGTCCTATCGGTGATTGATGAATTGCTACGATTGATTTGAGTTGCATGTTTTATTATTGGTGCTGTCCTATGGTGCCCTCCGTGTCACGCAAGCGTGAGGGATTCCCGCTGTAGGGTGTTGCAATGCGTTCATGATTCGCTTATAGTGGGTTGCGTGAGTGACTGAAACACAAACCCGAGTAAGTAGGTTGTTTAAGTATGGGATAAAGGGTACTTGATGCTTTAATGCTATGGTTGGGTTTTACCTTAATGAATCTTTAGTAGTTGTGGATGCTTGCTAGAGTTCCAATCGTAAGTGCATATGATCCAAGTAGAGAAAGTATGTTAGCTTATGCCTCTCCCTCAAATAGAATTGCAATAACGATTATCGGTCTAGTAACATAGTCAGTTGCCTAGGGACAATTCCACAACTCCTACCACCACTTTTCCACACTCGCCATATTTACTTTAGTTGTGTTTTTATCTAACCAGCCCCTAGTTTTATTTATGTGTTCTTTACTTTTCTTGCTAGCCTATCCAAAAACACCTACAAAGTACTTCTAGTTTCATACTTGTTCTAGGTAAAGCGAACGTCAAGCGTGCGTAGAGTTGTATCGGTGGTCGATAGAACTTGAGGGAATATTTGTTCTACCTTTAGCTCCTCGTTGGGTTTGACACTCTTACTTATCGAAAACTGTTGCGATCCCCTATACTTGTGGGTTATTATGTCCCTACGCTGCATCTCCAGGGAGCAAGGGAAGGAACTGCTGGCAGATATACACGGTGGAGACTGTGGGCATCATTCATCATCGCGGACCCTCGTTGGCAAGGCGTTCTGCAGCGGGTTCTATTGGCCCACTGCGCTCAATGACGCCATCGAACTGGTGAAGGCTTGCGAAGCCTGCCAATTCCATGCCAAGCAGATCCATCAGCCGGTGAGAGGTCTGCAAACTATACCCCTCTCGTGGCCATTCGCAGTCCGGGGCTGGATATCCTAGGCCCGCTTCTCGGGCGCCAGTGGTGCTATCGCTACCTCTACGTCGCCGTGGACAAGTTCACCAAGTGGGCTGAACTGGAAGTCGTCCGCACCATCCCCGCAGGTTCTGCGGTTAAGTTCATCATGGGCATCGCGAGCCGGTTCGGGGTGCTGAACCGCATCATCACCGACAACGGTTCGCAGTTCACCAGTAACCTCTTCAAAACATATTGTGCTAACCTTGGGACGCAGATATGCTACGCCTCGGTAGCACACCCGCGGAGCAACGGTCAGGCCGAGCGGGCCAATGCGGAAGTCTTGAGGGGCCTCAAAACCAGGACATTCAAGAAGAAGCTGGAGGCCTGCGGCAGAGGCTGGTACGATGAGCTTTAGTCCGTATTGTGGTCCATCCGCACAACTGCGACCAAGCCGACTGGCGAGACCCCGTTCTTCCTGGTCTATGGAGCTGAAGCAGTCCTCCCTCACGAGGTCAGACGTCGTTCCGCACGGGTCCTGGCGTTCGACGAGGCGCAGCAGGACGCCATGCGGGGACGGACCTCGTCTTTGGGGAGGAGCATCGTCGGGAAGCAGCCACGAGCGGCAAGATACCAACAAGCGCCAAGGGCGATACCACTGCCGCAACATCCGCCCCAGGACTCTCGAGGTAGGGGACCTCGTGCTCAGGCGGGTTCTCTCCAGGGAAGGACTGCATAAGCTATCTCCCATGTGGGAGGGCCCAATCAAGGTTGTACATGTTTCCAGGCCCGGCTCCGCGCGCTTGGAGACTCAGGAGGGGGTGCCCGTCCAGAACGCGTGGAACATCCAGCACCTCCGGAGGTTTTACCCCTAAAAAGGCCCGGTGCCTGTGAAGAAGGCGAATGCCTGTGAAGTGTTGCGTTTTGGAAAAAGGCCCGGTGCCTGTGAAGAAGGCGAATGCCTATGAAGCGCTGTGTTTTGGAAAAAGGCCCGGTGCCTGTGAAGTAGGCGAATGCCTGTGAAGCGCTGCGTTTGGGAAAAAGGCCCGGAGCCTATGAAGAGGGCCAATGCCTGTGAAGCTTATCTATCTATGAAAGGCCCGGTGCCTGTGAAGAAGGCAAACGCCTGTGAAGTTTATTTTTCTGAGAAAGGCCCGGAGCCTGTGAAGAAGGCCGATGCTGTGAAGCTCGACGCTTCGTGACACTCTCACGTAATAATGAGTTGGGGCTGTACACGCCCGAAGTCTCGAGGAGCGCCGCCTCAGCCCCGGGGCTCCTTCCCACGCCAGTGGCAGCACTTAGCTCCGTCTTTGGTGAGAAGACGTCGAAGACTAGATTAGGTGCCGGACGCGGCTTTTCTCATTTGCTTTCTGCAGTTGGCTTGTTCATTCCCATTTGAAGTTTTATTGAAGTTGTTGCCATCTTTGGCTTCTGACTCTCTGACTTTTTCGCTCTCCTACCTCGATTTCTCTCGCGCAAGTCTCGCGAGCGGGCAGCGCGGGCACCCTCGCAAGTGTTTTCTGCCCTTATCGTTTGAGGCTTCCCTACCCGGGTCCACTACAGGAGCACCCCTCCAGTCCGTGCCCCACGGGCACCGCTGACACCTAACACAGGACCTGGGTCGGTCGCCTCCACAGCTGAGGCCGGGAGCTACCTCTTCAGACTAACCTTTGCAGGACATGAAGCGTTCGACGAGGCCTCGGCCTCGGGAAGCAAAGGCCATGGCAGGCCCACCCGAGCTAAGTAATTTCTACGCGCAGGCGTGTGGCACAAAAGCATAATACCGAAATAGCGGAAACAGTACTATAATTAACAACAATAGTCCAAGCACGCCCCCGCGGGGCCCTACACTACTGTCTCCTTGCGCAGGAAAAGGAAAGAACAAAACAGGCGCGACTCGCCCGACAACAACTCGCGGCGAGAGCTCGGACTGCCTCCGGAGCTCAGGCGGACTCCCTCTCACGCTTCACCGAGGCGCGACGGCGGGCAGACCCACTACCTCCCTCCAGGTGGGCGCGGAGGCGCGGGGACTGGTCGCGGCCACCGCTGGAGGAGCCGCTGTCCGAAGAAGAGACGCCAAAGCTCGACAAACCCCGAGCGCCGCCGATCACGCGCGCGCTGCCATATTCATCGTCGCCAGGGCTAGGCTCACGGCCGCGGTAGTCGTCCTCAGGGCAGCACCCAACGCGGCGACTATCTTCCCCGAACACCCTCACGTAGAGGGTGGCATCGCCGTCGAACTTGAAGTGCATGGTGCACCGCTGGCTCAGACCACGCGCGCGGGCAAATGTTTGCCAGCCGCGGGTCAGGGCCACACTCCCGGCTGCGGAGACCTCCAGCGAAGCCCAGGAGGCCCGGCTGCAGCAACCGTCCGCCTGGAGCCAGAGGCTGCCCGGGGCGCCGGCCGGAAGTTCGCCTAAGAAGAAGCGGGGAAGCCGGAGCCGGGTGCTGGTCGGCTCCACCAACCTCACGACAAACTCCGGCAGCACCTCCGCTGAGTGGAAGCGTGGCCTAGGGGGTCGCGCGGCCCTAGCGCGCTCCGCATTAACGGCCTGACGCCCGTCGCCACGCAGGAGATTGCCTCCATGGCCACGGGGAGCCGCTACGGGAGCCACAGGGTGCTTGCGAGGACGGCCTCGGCCGCGCTTGGCCGGGAGAGAGTCAGGCTCTACTTGGCGGGCCTTTCCTTTCTCCACGGCCGAGAACCTCTTCAGTGGAGCCATGGAGAAGAAGGAGAAGCAAGAAGAGATGGGCTGGAAGGGCACGCGCCGTTCCATACTTACAGCCGGGGAAGGCCAACCGTCGACCTCCACGACCGCAGGTAATCATGACCCGCTTCGCATGCAGGGACTTGTCAATTCATGCAGTTGCCGAGGCGTCGTGGGGAAGTGGAGACGCCCACGTCCAATCAACCGCCACGTGGCACCCAAGGTCGCAGGCTGTTAGGGCCCGCGGCCCTTCACACTTGCCCCTTCGCTTCTCTGCTCAGCCAAGTCCAGGCGTGCCTTGGGCCCGGGGGCTACTGTCGGTGTTCTGGGAACGGGGTACCTGCAGACTTGCTCGCTGCCCTGCGGGCGTGGCTCAAGGGGTGGCCCAGTACGGCCCATCTTCATCAGCACAAGCTCAAGACCCTCGCGAGGGGACAAGCCTCGCGAGGTGGACGACAGGGAGCTTCCTCAGGCACAGCCTCTTCAGGCTGGCTCGCGAGGAGGAGGAGAGATCAAGGAGGGGTTCCTCACGAGGTGCCCATGATGCAAGCCATGACGACCAAGGGCGCCAGGCGGGCGCCAGCCCGCGCAGTGTCCTCATTTCCTCTTTGGTGGAAAGGGTGCAAGCGCAGGCGAGAGCATCAAGCAAAGGCACCCGTTTCAGTGCAACAAGACCAAGACCGTCGCAACGGCAGGAAGGAAGTCATCGTGGAGCCCAAGCCGGCGTCACCACCAGAGCCTTTGACAGGCGAAGATCAACTTTAGTCAGGATAAGTGTACTAGATGTTCCCCTTCAAAATGGCCAATTGTTGGCGCCCTTCCTGCTCAATATTTGGGAAGAGGCCCGGGGCCTCTGCCGATAAATAGGACTAGCCACCCATAGGGTAGAAGCATCTCGGAGACATCTCAGAGAGATCGAGACATCTCGCCTCATCTTAGCTTGATCCAATCTGATCGAGAGCCTAGCCACAAGAACAGACCCTCGCGAGGCTGTTCTTCCTTGTATTGTTCATCAGCAGCACAAGAGGCAATCCACCACACCACACACTGGAGTAGGGTGTTACACCACAATGGTGGCCCGAACCAATATAAACCTTGTGTATCTTGTGTTGTTCCTTTGGTAGTTTAGATCCTAGCGAGGCGACGAGGTGCAGGTAGGTAGGGGGCGAGATCTCCGCGCGCACCCCAGAGTTCGAACCTAGAGGGTCTGCCGGAACCCGAAATCCGACAAATTCCTTGCCCGAATTGTCTCTCTTGCATGCTGTGGATTTCTGCGCATCGATGAGGTAGTAGGAGCCATTGCCCAATGCCTTGCTGATGATGAAGGGGCCTTCCCAAGGGGCCGAGAGCTTGTGCTGGCCGGCTATTCGCTGGATCAGCCGGAGCACAAGGTCTCCCTCTTGGAAGGATCTTGGCTTGACTTTCCGACTGTGGTAGTGGCGTAAACTCTGCTGGTAGATGGCGGACCGGCTGAGTGCCAACAGACGGCCCTCTTCCAACAGATCAACACCGTCTTCTTGTGCCTCTTTCGCCTCCGCTTCTGTGTACATGGTGACGCGAGGTGAGTCAAACTCAATGTCAGTTGGGATGACAGCCTCAGCACCTGCTACCTCTTGAGCACTGCGTTGGATTTCCCCGAAGAGGAGAGGATGATGCAGCAGAGTAGCGTAAGTATTTCCCTCAGTTTTTGAGAACCAAGGTATCAATCCAGTAGGAGGCCACGCACAAGTCCCTCAGACTGCACAAAAACAATAGCTCCTCGCAACCAACGCGATTAGGGGTTGTCAATCCCTTCACGGTCACTTACGAGAGTGAGATCTGATAGAGATGACAAATAATATTTTTGGTATTTTTGGTATAGAGATGCAAAGTGAAAAGTAAAAGGCAAAGTAAAAGCAAAGCAAGTATTAAAGTATGGATATTGATATGATGAGAATAGACCCGGGGGCCATAGGTTTCACTAGTGGCTTCTCTCAAGAGCATAAATATTCTACGGTGGGTGAACAAATTACTATTGAGCAATTGACAAAATTGAGCATAGTTATGAGTATATCTAGGTATGATCATGTATATAGGCATCACGTCCGAGACAAGTAAACCGAAACGATTATGCATCTACTACTATTACTCCACTCATCAACCGCTATCCAGCATGCATCTAGAGTATTAAGTTAAAAACAGAGTAACGCCTTAAGCAAGATGACATGATGTAGAGGGATAAATTCATGCAATATGATAAAAAAACCATCTTGTTATCCTCGATGGCAACAATACAATACGTGCCTTGCAACCCTTTACATCCTTTGGGTAAGGACACCGCAAGATTGAACCCAAAGCTAAGCACTTCTCACATTGCAAGAACTACCAATCTAGTTGGCCAAACCAAACGGATAATTCAAAGAGACTTGCAAAGATAACCAATCATACATAAAAGAATTCAGAGAGGATTCAAATATTATTCGTAGATAATCTGGATCATAAACCCACAATTCATCGGTCTCAACAAACACACCGCAAAAAGAAGATTACATCGAATAGATCTCCACGAGAGAGGGGGAGAACATTGTATTGAGATCCAAAAAGAGAGAAGAAGCCATCTAGCTAGTAGCTATGGACCTGAAGGTCTGAAGTAAACTGCTCACACTTCATCGGAGGGGCTATGGTGATGATGTAGAAGCCCTCCGTGGTGGATGCCCCCTCTGGCGGAGCTCCGGAATAGGCCCCAAGATGGAATCTCGTGGATACAGGAAGTTGCGGCGGTGGAGTTAGGTTTTTGGCTCCCCTTTTGATCATTTGGGGGTACGTAGGTATATATAGGAGGAAGGAGTACGTCGGTGGAGCAACAGGGGGCCCACGAGGCAGGGGGCGCACCCCCACCCTCGTGACCGCCTCTTTTGTTCCTTGGAGTAGGGTCCAAGTCTCCTGGATCACGTTCGTGAGAAAATCATGTTTCAAGGTTTCATTCCGCTTTGGACTCCATTTGATATTCCGCTTTCTTGAAACACCGAAATAGGCAAAAAACAACAATTCTGGGCTGGGCCTCCGGTTAATAGATTAGTCCCAAAAATAATATAAAAGTGGAAAATAAAGCCCAATATAGTCCAAAACAGTAGATTAAGTAGCATGGAGCAATCAAAAATTATAGATACGTTGGAGACGATCAGGCATCCCCAAGCTTAATTCCTGCTCGTCCTAGAGTAGGTAAATGATAAAAAGAGAATTTTTGATGCAGAGTGATACTTTGGCATAATTTCAATGTAAATCTTCTTAATTGTGGCATGAATATTCAGATCGGAATGAATACAAAATAAAAGTTCATATTGACATAAAAATAATAATATTTCAAGCATACTAATCAAAGTAATCATGTCTTCTCAAAATAGCATGGCAAAAGAAAGTTCATCCCTACAAAATCATATAGTTAGGCTATGCTTCATTTTTGTCACACAAAGATGTTCCCAACTTCTATACCCCGATGACAAGCCAAGCAATTGTTTCATACTTAAATAATCTCAAACTTTTTCAACCTCCACGCTTATACATGAGCGTGAGCCATGGATATAGCACTATGGGTGGAATAGAATATAATGATGGGGCTTGTGTGGAGAAGACAAAAAAGGAGAAATCTCACATTGATGAGGATAATCAACGGGCTATGGAGATTCCCATCAATTGATGTCAACATGAGGAGTAGGGATTGCCATGCAACGGATGCACTAGAGCTATGAATGCTCAACAAAAGAAAACTAGTGGGTGTGCATCCAACTTGCTTTCTCATGAAGACCTAGGGCATTTGAGGAAGCCCATTGTAGGAATATACAAGCCAAGTTCTATAATGAAAAATTCCCATTAGTATAGAAAGACAACTTATGAGACTCATTATATGAAAAACATGGTGCTACTTTGAAGCACAATATATGAGATTCACTACATGAAGAACAAGGTGCTACTTTGAAGCACAATATATGAGACTCACTACATGAAGAACAAGGTGCTACTTTGAAGCACAAGTGTGGAAAAAGAGATAGTAACATTGCCCTTTTTTGGGGGCCTTTAACTTTTTTTCTTTTTGGCCTTTTTTTGGGCAATGCTCTAATGATGATCATCACACTTCTATTGATTACAACATAAGGATTACAACTCGAAACTTAGAACAAGATATGGTGGCAATGAATCAAGAGTGTCATGTATGAAAAATAATGCATGGTGGCTTTGCCACAAATACGATGTCAACTACATGATCATACAATGGCAATATGACAAAAGTAAAGTATGTCATGATGATGATGAACGGAACGGTGGAAAGTTGCATGGCAATATATCTTAGAATGGCTATGGAAATGCCATAATAGGTAGGTATGGTGGCTGTTTTGAGGAAGATATAAGGAAGTTTATGTTTGATAGAGCGTATCATATCACGGGTTTGGATGCACCGCTAAGTTTGCACCAACTCTCAAGGTGAGAAAGGGCAATGCATGGTACCGAAGAGGCTAGCAAAGGCGGAAAGGTAAAAGTGCGTATAATCCATGGATTCAACATTAGTCAAAAGAACTCATATGCTTATTGCAAAAATTTAGAAGTCATCAAAAATCAAGTACTACGCGCATGCTCCTAGGGGGGTAGATTGGTAGGAAAAGACCATCGCCGTCCCTGACCGCCACTCATAAGGATGCACAAGCCAGGTACACTTCATGTTTCAAATTTGTTACACAACTTTAACCATAGGTGCATGCTACGGGACTTGCAAACTTCAACGCAAGAATTTCTCAAATTCAAAACTACTCAACTAGCACGACTTTATATTATCATCTCCATATCTCAAAACAATTATCAAGCATCAAACTTTTCTTAGTATTCAACGCTCTCAAAAGAAAGTTTCACAAATCTTGAAAACCAAGTATATTAATATTAAGCAAATTACCATGCTATTAACGACTCTCAAAATAATCTAAGTGAAGCACTAGAGCAAAAATTATCATGCTCAAAAGATATAAGTGAAGCACTATGAGCAAAACTATCAGGCTCAAAAGATATAAGTGAAGCGCATAGAGTATTCTAGAAAATTCCAATTTATGTATGGCTCTCTCAAAAGGTTTGTACAGCAAGGATGATTGTGGTAAACTAACAAGCAAAGACGCAAATGATACAAGACGCTCCAAGCAAAACACATATCATGTGGTGAATAAAAATATAGCTCCAAGTAAATTACCGATGGAAGTAGATTTAAAGAGGGATGCCTTCAGGGCATCCCCAAGCTTTGACTTTTTGGTGTCCTTGGATCATCTTGGGGGTGCCATGGTCATCCCCAAGCTTAAGCTCTTTCCACTCGTTGTTCCATAATCCATCAAAAGAATTTACCCAAAACTTGAAAACTTCACAACACAAAACTCAATAGAAATCTCGTGAGCTCCGTTCTGAGAAAAGAAAACAAAAGACTACTTTAAGGTACTGTAATGAACTCATTCTTTATTTATATTGGTGTTAAACCTACTGTATTCCAACTTCTCTATGGATTATAAACTATTTTACTAGCCATAGATTCATCAAAATAAGCAAACAACACACAAAAAACAAAATCTGTCAAAAACAGAACAGTCTGTAGTAATCTGGAACTAACGCAAACTTCTGTAGCTCCAAAAAATCTACAAAAATTAGAAGACCTAGACAATTTTTTATTTATAAGCAGCAATTGGAATCAGTATTTTATCTCGTTCTTGTGATTTTTCATGATTCGGGCACTGAGCGCAAAGTTTCTGGAAATTACAGCAAGATCAAATAACTATCATCCAAGAAGATCCAATAGGTCTAGCTTGGCACAAACACTAATTAAAACATAAAACCACATCTAAACAGAGGCTAGATGGATTATTTATTCCTAAACATAAGCAAAAGCAAAAAACTAAAAATAAAATTGGGTTGCCTCCCAACAAGCGCTATCGTTTAACGCCCCTAGCTAGGCATAAAAGCAAGGATGGATCTAGGTATTGCCATCTTTGGTAGACAATCCATAAGTGACTCTCATAATAGATTCATATGGTAATTTTATTTTATTTCTAGGAAATTATTCCATGCCTTTCTTTAATGGAAATTGGAATCTAATATTCCCTTCCTTCATATCAATAATTGCACCAATCGTTCTAAGGAAAGGTCTACCAAGAATAATAGGACATGAAGGATTGCAATCTATATCAAGAACGATAAAATCTACGGGCACATAATTCCTATTTGCAACAATAAGAACATCATTAATTCTTCCCATAGGCTTTTTAATAGTGGAATCCATAAGATGCAAGTTTAGAGAGCAATCATCAAAGTCACGGAAATCTAGCAAATCACACAAAGTTTTGGGAATAGTGGAAACACTAGCACCCAAATCACACAAGGCATGAAACTCATGATTTTTAATTTTAATTTTAATAGTAGGTTCCCACTCATCATAGAGCTTTTTAGGGATAGAGACTTTCAACTCAAGTTTTTCTTCATAACATTGCATCAAGGCATCAACAATGTGTTCGGTAAAAGCCTTATTTTGACTATAAGCATGAGGAGAATTTAGCACGGATTGCAACAAGGAAATACAATCAATTAAAGAGAAATTTTCATAATTAAATTCCTTGGGATCCAATATAGTGGGTTTAGCAACATCTAGGTTTTTATTTCTTTCAATCCCACATTTATCAATTTCATCATCAAGATCTTAAAACTCTGAATTCTTAGAACGCCTTCTAGGTAAAGGAAGATCATATTCAGTTTCATCAAGATTCATATTGCAAAACAAAGATTTAATGGGGGACACATCAATAACTTTTATATCTTCATCTTGATTTTCATAGGAATTGGAAGAACACGCTTTAATAAAGGCATCTTTGGAAGCACGCATCCTAGTGGTTCTTTCTTTGCACTCATCAATGGAAATTATCATAGCTTTGATAGACTCATTGATATCATGCTTAGGAGGAATGGATCTAAGCTTTAAAGAATCAACCTCAAGAGAAATTCTATCAACGTTCCTAGCCAAATAATCAACTTTAAGCAATTTCTCCTCAAGCAAAGCATTAAAATTCTTTTGTGAATTCATAAACTCTTTAACACTATTCTCAAATTCAGAGGGCATCTTATTAAAATTTCCATAAGATTTGTTGTAGGAATTTACATAATTATTAGAAGGATTACTAGGATAAGGCCTAGGATTAAAATTCCCTCTATACGCGTTGTTACCAAAATTATTCCTACCAACAAAATTCCCATCCATAGATTCATTATTATTCTCAATCAAAGTAGACAAAGGCATATCATTAGGATCAGAAGAAACACTCTTAGTAGCAAATAATTTCATAAGTTCATCCATCTTTCCACTCAACACATTAATTTCTTCTCTCGCATGCACTTTTTTATTAGTGGATCTTTCGGAATTCCACTGAGAATAATTAACCATAATATTATCTAGAAGTTTAGTAGCATCTCCTAGAGTGATTTCCATAAAAGTGCCTCCATGGCCGAATCTAAAAGATTTCTAGAAGCAAAATTCAATCCGGCATAAAAGTTTTGTATAATCGTCCACAAGTTCAAACCATGAGTAGGACAATTACGTATCATTAATTTCATTCTCTCCCAAGCTTGTGCAACATGTTCATGATCAAGTTGCTTAAAATTCATAATATCATTCCTAAGAGAGATAATCTTAGCGGGAGGAAAATACTTAGAGATAAAAGCATCTTTGCACTTGTTCCAAGAATCAATACTATTTTTAGGCAGAGATGAAAACCACGCTTTAGCACGATATCTAAGCTTAAAAAGGAAATAGCTTCAATTTAACGACATCATTATCGACATCTTTTTCTTTTGCACATCACATAAATCAACGAAGCTATTACGATGAGTAGCGGTATCTTCACTAGGAAGGCGGCGAATTGATCTTTCATAACAAGATTCAAAGAAAGCGTATTGATTTCACAAGATTCAGTATTGGCAAGAGGAGCAATCGGAGTGCTAAGGAAATCATTATTATTGGTATTGGTGAAGTCACACAATTTGGTAGCATCTTGAGCCATTGCGACAAACAAGCAATCCAACACACGAGCAAACAAACGGATGAGGAAAAGGCAACAAGAAAAAGAGGAGGAGATTGGGAAAGAGAGGGCGAATAAAACGGCAAGGGTGAAGTGGGGGAGAGGAAAACGAGAGGAAAATGGCAAATAATGTAATGCGGGAGATAGGGATTGTGATGGGTACTTGGTATGGCGCTTGACTTGCTCTTGCGTGAGCCTCCCCGACAACGGCGCCGTAAATTCTTCTTCTTGCCTCCCGAGCACTGCGTTGGATTTCCCGAAGAGGAGAGGATGATGCAAGAGAGTAGCGTAAGTATTTCCCTCGGTTTTTGAGAACCAAGGTATCAATCCAGTAGGAGGCCACGCAAAAGTCCTTCGTACCTGCACAAAACAATAGCTCCTCGCAACCAACGCGATTAGGGGTTGTCAATCCCTTCACGGTCACTTACACGAGTGAGATATGATAGAGATGATAAATAATATTTTTGGTATTTTTGGTATAGAGATGCAAAGTGAAAAGTAAAAGGCAAAGTAAAAGCAAAGCAAGTATTAAAGTAATGGAGATTGATATGATGAGAATAGACCCAGGGGCCATAGGTTTCACTAGTGGCTTCTCTCAAGAGCATAAATATTCTACGGTGGGTGAACAAATTACTGTTGAGCAATTGACAAAATTGAGCATAGTTATGAGTATATCTAGGTATGGTCATGTATATAGGCATCACGTCCGAGACAAGTAAACCAAAACGATTATGCATCTACTACTATTACTCCACTCATTGACCGCTATCGAGCATGCATCTAGAGTATAGTTAAAAACAGAGTAACGCCTTAAGCAAGACGACATGATGTAGAGGGATAAATTCATGCAATATGATAAAAACTCCATCTTGTTATCCTCGATGGCAACAATACAATACGTGCCTTGCAACCCTTTCTGTCACTCGGTAAGGACACCGCAAGATTGAACCCAAAGCTAAGCACTTCTCCCATTGCAAGAACTACCAATCTAGTTGGCCAAACCAAACGGATAATTCGAAGAGACTTGCAAAGATAACCAATCATACATAAAAGAATTCAGAGAAGATTCAAATATTATTCATAGATAATCTGGATCATAAAACCACAATTCATCGGTCTCAACAAACACACCGCAAAAAGAAGATTACATTGAACAGATCTCCACGCGAGAGGGGGAGAACATTGTATTGAGATCCAAAAAGAGAGAAGAAGCCATCTAGCTACTAGCTATGGACCCGAAGGTCTGAAGTAAACTACTCACACTTCATCGGAGGGGCTATGGTGATTATGTAGAAGCCCTCCTTGGTGGATGCCCCCTCCGGCGTGAGCTCGAACAGCCCCAAGATGGGATCTCGTGGATACAGGAAGTTGCGGCGGTGGAATTAGGTTTTTGGCTCCCCTTCTGATCGTTTGGGGGTACGTAGGTATATATAGGAGGAAGGAGTACGTCGGTGGAGCAACAGGGGGCCCATGAGGCAGGGGGGCGCGCCCTAGGGGGGCGCCCTAGCGGGGGGCGCCCCCCACCCTTGTGTCCGCCTCTTTTGTTCCTTGGAGTAGGGTCCAAGTCTCCTGGATCACGCTCGGTGAGAAAATCACGTTTCCGAAGGTTTCATTCCGTTTGGACTTCGTTCGATATTCCGTTTCTTCGAAACACTGAAATAGGCAAAAAAACAGCAACCGGGCTGGGCCTCCGGTTAATAGGTTAGTCCCAAAAATAATATAAAAGTGGAAAATAAAGCCCAATGTAGTCCAAAACAGTAGATAAAGTAGCATGGAGCAATCAAAATTATAGATACGTTGGAGACGTATCAACACCGTACACGAGGAAGAATGGAGTGAAGCCAGTTGATTTGTTCGGAGTGGTGCGGAGGCTCCAAAGGACGGCCAGCAGCACTTTGATCCAGCAGCCGGCCGACCGCTACAGTGGCTCAACCAGTCAGGGCTTGATGTCGGAGAGGATGAGGCCGTTTGCTCGCTCGACTTGGCCATTTGACTACGGGTGGGCAATGGATGCTAAGTCCAGTCGGATGCCCTGCGTCACGCAGAAACGGGCCAAGGCTCCTTTGGCAAAATTTGTGCCATTGTCGGTGATGATGTTGTGTGGTACTCCGTATCGGGTGGTGATGTCTGCAATGAGGTCACGGCAGTCGGACCATTAAACTTCTTGATTGGCTTTGCTTCAATCCACTTGGTGAACTTGTCCACGGCAACGAGCAGATGGGTCATGCCGCCGCGTGCTGTCTTGAATGGTCCCACCATATCCAACCCCCAGACGGCAAAGGGCCAAGCCAGGGGGATGGTTTTGAGTGCAGAAGCCGATAGATGTTGCTGGGAGCTGAACTTTTGACACCCTTTGCAATGCTTGACCAATTCCTTGGCGTCTTCCAACGCAGTCGGCCAAAGCAAACCATGGCGGAAAGCCTTGGCAACAAGGGATCTGGAGGCCGCGTGGTGGCCGCACTCGCCTTGGTGGATATCTTTGAGGATTGCTTGGCCTTTCTCTGATTCTACTTAGCGCCGAAGACTCAAGCTACGCTGCACCGACGAGCTCTCTGCTTACTATCGTAGGCTCCTCGCCGGCGCTGCACTTGCCGGGCCAAGATCCCATCAGCCGGCAGCTCTCTATTCACCAGAAACTTGAGGATGGGCTCTGCCCATGACGGTGCTTGAATTTCTTCTACTGCCACTACGGCCACTTGTACGAGGGCGGTTGGGTTGGGAGGCGGCGGGTTGGAATCGATTGCCGCTTGCTGAAGTCCTCGGGCCAACTGCTGCAGCCCCCGAGGCTAGGTTGTGAAGTCCCCGGGCGGGGTGTGACTGCTGCAGTCCCTGAGCCGCTTGGTGAAGTCCCCGGGCCGACTGCTGCAGTCCCCGGGCCGAGTTGTGAAGTCCCCGGGCCGGGTGCGACTGCCGCAGTCCCCGCACCGCCTGCTGAAGTCCCCGGGCCGGCTGATGCATCCCCTCAGTCGGATCCGACTGCTTCGGGAGGAGCCGGCACGAAGATGGACTCAGATTCTGGAGAAGGCTTGATCGACGGCTTGCGGAGGCACTGAAGGGAAATGCCGGCTGGTATTGCTTGACGGGTGGAGCCGATCCATACCAAGGCATCTGCCTGCTCATTGTCATTTCGTGGCACGTGAAGGAACTCACACCCTTCAAAGTATCCACTGAGTTGCTGGACGAGGAAACAGTAGCTTGCCATGTTTGCATCCTTGGCGTCCCACTCACCAGATGACTGTTGGACCACCAAGTCGGAGTCGCCGTAGCACAGGATTCGGCGGATGCCGATCTCTTTGGCCAGCCGGAGACCGTGTATTAGTGCTTCATATTCGGCTACATTCTTGGAGGCGGCAAAATGGATTTGCAATGTGTATCTGAGCCTGTCGCCTTTGGGAGAAGTGAGAACAATGCCGGCTCCCAAGCCGGTGCGCATCTTTGAGCCATCGAAGTGCATCCGCCAATGAGTGGAGTCTGGAGCTGGCGGCGGTATCGGGTCTCGGCCACCAACAAGGAAGTCGGCTAGTGCTTGGGACTTGATGGCGGTGCATGGCTGGTAAAAGATGGTGTATGGGGCCAACTCGATGGCCCATTTGGCCACCCGGCTAGATGCATCTCTGTTGCCAATGATCTCAGCAAGTGGGGCAGTGCAGACAACCGTGATTGGGTGCTCTTGAAAGTATGGCTTCAGCTTCTTGGCGGCAAAGTGCACGCCGTAGCACGTCTTCTGGTAGTGAGGGTAGTTACGCCGAGGTTGACAAAGACCTCACTCAAATAGTACACGGGCCTCTGGACCAGCTGTGCTCTGCCATCTTCCGGGCGCTCTACCACCATAATAAAGGTCTTGACCACCCGGCTGGTGGCGGCGATGTAAATGTACATAGGTTCTTTGGCAGTCGGAGCCGCCAGGACAGGTGGCGTGGTCAACATCTTCTTCAGCTGGAGAAAAGCTTCATCCGCCTTGTCATTCCACTCTAAATGAGTGGTCTTCTTCATGAGCTGGTACATGGGAAGAGCCTTCTCGCCCAGCCGACTGATGAAGCGGCTGATGGATGCCAAACAGCCGGTGAACTTCTGGATGTCTCTCAGTCGGGTGGGTTTCTCCATCCTCTCGATGGCCTTGATCTTCACAGGGTTGCACTCGATGCCGCGCTCTGAGACCAGGAAGCCGAGGAGCTGGCCGACTGGTACTCCAAAGACGCATTTTTCTGGGTTGAGCTTGATCTGAAACCGGCACAGATTTTCAAAATTTTCCTTGAGATCCTCCAAGAGGGTACTGCGCTTCTCCGTCTTCACCACGATATCGTCTACATAGACATGGGCATTTCTGCCGAGTTTCTTGAGGAGGCACTTCTGCATGCAACGCTGAAATGTGGCACCGGCATTTCTCAAGCCGAATGTCATGGTCAGGTAGCAGAAGGCTCCGAATGGTGTGATGAAGGCAGTCTTCAAGCGGTCTGCTGGGTTCAACTTGATCTGGTGGTAACCTGAGTAGGCATCCAAGAAACTCAATAGCTCGCATCCGGCTGTGGAGTCTATCACTTGGTCAATTAGGGGTAATGCAAACGGATCCTTGGGGCAGGCTTCGTTGAGACTAGTGTAATCAATGCACATGCGCCACTTTTTGTTCTTCTTCAGTACAAGGACTGGGTTGGCAAGCCATTCTGGGAAGAAAACTTCCATGATAAAGTCGGCTACCAACAGATGGGCGATCTTTTCACCAACAATTCTTCTCTTCTCCTACGACAGTCGGCGGAGGGGCTGTCTAACTGGTTTGGCGTCTGCTCTAACATGTAGCTTGTGCTCGGTGAAATCCGTCGGAACACCCAGCATGTCTTTGGGAGACCATGCAAATATGTCCCGATTCTCATGGAGGAAATCGACGAGCTCGCTTTCCTATTTGCTGTCAAGGTTGGCACCTATGACAGCGTGCCTCTCCGGGTGCTCAGGGTCCAAGGGGATCTTCTTCGTTTCTTTGGCTGGCTTGGAGGAGCCCTCAGTCTCTGAATCTTTGGGCTCGTGACAGTGTCTGACCGCTTGTCGCCATGGCCACCACCCGGTCCAGGAGCTTCTTCTCAGTAGCAATCACAAGGGACTTGGCCAGCTGGCTGCTGGCTGCAGCACATGTGGACGACTTCTCATAGTCTCCATTGATCGTGATAATACCCTTGGTTCCAGGCATCTTCAGCTTGAGGTAGGCGTAATGAAGCACCGCCATGAACTTGGCTAGGGCAGGCCGACCTAGGAGCACATGGAAAGGACTCTCCAGGCCAACCACCTCAAACCAAATCGCTTCTCGGCGGAACTGATCCTTGTCTCCGAAGAGGACATCTATCTTGACTTTGCTGATTGGTGAGAAGGACAAGCCGGGCACAATGCCATGAAACACAGTCCGACTGGGCAGCACTGCTTTCTTTGATCTTCAACTTCTCCATGGTGTCGCGGTAAAGGATGTTGATGCTGCTACCGCCATCTATCGTAACCCGGAGAAAACGAGCAACTCGCCTCTCTGTTGCAAGGGTGGCATCCAATACTGTGGCATAAGAAGTCGGAGAAGGCATCGCCCGGTGGTCACTCGGCTCCAACTAATAGGCTTCTCGCATCAAAGTGCATGAACTCGAGCAGCTTGAGGCGATCGCGTTCACTTCTGCCGCCGACGTCGGCTGTGTCTGTCATTGGCGGCGCTGGTGAAGACAACATAAGCACCATGCTCTTCAGGGTAATCATCTTGGATTGCGCCGACTATTGGACGGGCGGCCGGCTGCTGGGGAGGCGGAGCCGGCGGGCCAGCAGGCGGTGGGGGGAGTCCTTGTCCCTTGGCGATGCGGACGAACCAGTGGCATTTCCGTGTTGTATGGTTGGACGGGTTCGCCCCGCTGTGGAACTTGCAAGGGGCATCGAGGGTCTGCTCAAAGGAGAAAGCGGGCAACCAAACTGGCTTGCCGCCTTCTTCCGCGCTTTGGGGAGGGTCGTCCTTCGTTGCTGGTCCTCGATCGCTGCCACTTGTCGGCTGGTGGAAGTCGGCTGCTGGGCCTTGCGCTTGTTGTCGTTCGGCTGCTGGCGCCGACTGTTGTCTCCAGCCGGCGTCCGAGGAGCCGGAGGGAGCACCTTCCCAGAAGTATCCACGCGGAGCTCCAACTTCATGGAAGAGTTGACAGTGGCGTACTTGTCTGCTATGATCAGCAGCTCATCGAGTGTGGCCGGCTCGTCCCAGAGGAGTCGGTGCTTGAGTAAGGTGCCCTCTCGACACCCGCAGTGAAGTACTTGATTGCTTGGACCTCGTGCACCCCTTCGCAGGAGTTGCGCAGTTCAGCCCATCGCGTCAGGTAGTCACCGGTGGACTCATTGGGGCCTTGGACGCACAACGAGAGCCTGTGAGGCTTGGGCGGCCGCTTGTAGGTGCTGGTGAAGTTGCGGGTGAAGACTTCAGTGAAATCTACCCAGATGTTGATGCTGTGTGGCTTTAGGCTATTCAGCCATGTCCGGGCCGTGCCCTGGAGCATGAGCGGAACATATTTTACGGCTACACGCTTGTTGCCGTTCGCTATGCTGACGGCCGTGGAGTAGTCGACTAGCCAGTCCTCCAGCTTCACAGAGCCGTTGTACTTGGGCATATCTCGTGGAAGCGTGAACCCTTTGGGAAAGGGCTCGTCACGGATGCGGGGGCCGAAACAAGGCGGGCCCAGCGCGTCTTCCTCTTCTAGGGCCAGGGATCGATTGAGACGGTCGATCCGGTGGCGGGCGTCGTTCTCTCCGATTCCCTCGGTGGCCCAGCCGGTCACCGAGATTTGGGTGGTCAATAGGTGGTTGGGAAGCACGCCTCTCCTCCGAGGAGGAGGAGGAGGCGACAATCGTCCCTTCGCTCCATCGCCGTGGGCGGCCATCTTGGTCGCGCCGATGGTGATGCGCAGCGGCTGCGGCTAGCAGCCGACTTTTGTCTCATCTGTCACGGACGCCACTAGTCGGCATCCGGGAGGTCGTGCCTTGATCTCGGCGTAGGGCGGGTTCTCACCCGCTGCCGGGTCCTTTCGCAGCAGCCGGCCAATGAGCTGCCGGACACACTCTGTCATGTAGCGACGCTGCCGCCTCGAGGTTGTCCAGCTTGCCCGCCGCCGCTCGGGCAACTCGTGATGTTCTCCGTGGGCATGGCATAGATCGGGCGGTTCGCCCCGAACATGCCGGGCGATGGCAGCGCTTATGCCGCCGGATCGCGTTAATGCGACTAGGCTTCGCCAAAGAGCCGGCGTGCCGCCAACAGCGCGGTCGATCTCGCGCTGGTAGGCCTCTGAGAGGCGTCTCATGGTGGCCAAATTCTTGGTGCTATCGACGAGCAAGACGTGGCGATCTTCTAGCGTCTCGGTGTCGGCATCTTCTGCAATGGGTGCAGACAGGTCTCGTAGCTCCGCCTCGAGTGGGTCTTGGGTGCCGCCACCAGAAGCTCCATCGTGGCTGACGACGAGCACCTCCGTGACGGTGCTGCCGCTGCTGTCGGCGCGAGGGAGTGGGTCGTTGATGATCACCATGTTGGTGGGGAAGGCGTCAAGGGACGCGGTGTCGGAGTCGACAAGCATTGGGTCGGTGGAGCCGATTGACTCCAGGTCGGAGGCGGGCTCATTGGTGATGTCAAGCTTGCCAAGGAGATCGATGAGGCATCTCTCGGAGCTGGCTGCGCCCGCGCCTGGTGCGGGCTTGCCGGAGAGGCGGATCTCGCCAACAAGGTCAACAAGGCCAGCCGCTGCGCAAGCAATATCTACGCCATGCAACGTGTCAGTGCTAACGCCATCGGGCGTACAGGGCTGGCTGCGCTCGCTGGGGAGGAAGAGTGTTCTCATCCAGAACAGATCTCCGGACGACGGTGCACCTAGCCCCACGGTGGGCGCCAAATGTCGGGGGTGTCGTGCGACATATGCCAAAGGATGGCTTAACATGGAGGGGGCTAATAATACGTCGCCAAAGGCTGTGAAATGGGATGAGGTGTAGACATGCATGCCGTTAATCTTACCTGTGTTCGGGATCTCCTAGGAGATAACACCCCTACTCCTGCTCTGCGGGGTCTCCGCATGATCACTCAAGCAACAACGATGGTTACAAGCTTGCTCCTTGAGCTGTTTCTCTAGATGGGGAAGAAGAACAAGGCTAGCCCTAGCTTCCTGTCTCTATATGGGTGTATGGATGAACTAGAGTCTGAACCCTTTGCATGGGTGCCCTGGGGGGTTTATATAGGCCTACCCCCCAGGGGTACAAAGGTAATCCGGTCGGGTGTTGGACCCGGCTGTCACTGTCTCTTGTCGCCGGCTCCTTCGCTGGCAGATAGGGCCTGCCGCCTGGTGGGCCCCGCCGGCTGTCTCATACTTGGCCGACAGGCCATGCCCGCCGCATGGTCTTGCCGGGCTGCTCAAAGACTGTAGCTGTGCTGGTAATGATGC
Organism: Aegilops bicornis; assembly: GCA_021605145.1. NCBI lineage: Eukaryota > Viridiplantae > Streptophyta > Magnoliopsida > Poales > Poaceae > Aegilops > Aegilops bicornis. The sequence goes on from CM038674.1 coordinate 554,897,484, forward strand.
ATGTTTTGTCAGGGGAGGCGTGGCTACAGTACCGCCGCCTGGCGGGCGTTCACTGTAGCCACTCCCCCATCTCTTCTGGTTAATGGCACACAAACTCCAAGGAGAGGAATAGCCGCCTGGTTAGGGGCCGGCCTCCCTACGAGCCGACTGGTCTGGGCTCGCCGCCTTCTGGCTCCTTGAGGACAGGTAGGGCCCGCCGCCTGCGGGTCGTACCGACATCCCATCTGTTGGGGAACGTTGTAATTTCAAAAAAATTCCTATGCACACGCAAGATCATGGTGATGCATAGCAACGAGATGGGAGAGTGTTGTCCACGTACCCTCGTAGACCGAAAGTGGAAGCGTTAGCACGACGCGGTTGATGTAGTCGTACGCCTTCACGATCCGACCGATCAAGTACCGAACGACATCACCACCGAAGTTCAGCACACGCTCAGCCCGATGACGCCCCTCGAACTCCGATCCAGCCGAGTGTTGAGGGAGAGTTTCACAAGACGATGGCATGGTGACGAATGTTGATGTTCTATCGACGCAGGCTTCGCCTAAGCACTGCTACAAGATATCGAAGTGGACTATGATGGAGGGGCACCGCACACGGCTAAAAGATCAAACAGATCAATGTTGTGTCTGGGGTCCCCCTGCCCCGTGATATAAAGGAGCAAGGGGGGAGGCGGCCGGCCAAGGAGGAGGGTGCACCAAGGGGGGAGTCCTACTCCCACTGGGAGTAGGACTCCTCCTTACCTTGTTGGAGTAGGAGAGAAGGAAAGAGGAGGAGAGGGAGAAGGAAAAGGGGGCTGCACCCCTTGTCCAATTCGGACCAGAGGGAGAGCAGGCCTCCTTCCTTTTGGCTTCTCTCCTCTATTCCCGTATGGCCCAATAAGGCCCATATACTCGCCGGCGAATTCCTCAGAATCCTCCCAGATTCAAAAATACCCGAATCACTCGGAACCTTTCCGAAATCCGAATACAGTCGTCCAATATATCGATCTTTACATCTCGACCATTTCGAGACTCCTCGTCATGTCCCAAATCTCATCCGGGACTCCGAACTCCTTAAGTACATCAAAACTCATAAACTCATAATAAAACTGTCATCGAAACCTTAAGCTGCATGGACCCTACAGGTGTTCGAGAACTATGTAGACATGACCGAGACACGCCTCCGATCAATAACCAATAGCGGAACCTGGATGCTCATATTGGCTCCCACATATTCTGCGAAGATCTTTATCGGTCGCACCGCATAACAACATATGTTGTTCCCTTTATCATCGGTATGTTACTTGCCCGAGATTCGATCGCCGGTATCTCAATACCTAGTTCAATCTGCTATCGGCAAGTCTCTTTACTCGTTCTGTAATACATCATCCCGCAACTAACTCATTAGTTGCAATGCTTGCAAGGCTTATAGATGTGCATTACCGAGAGGGCCCAGAGATACCTCTTCGACAATCAGAGTGACAAATCCTAATCTCGAATACGCCAACCCAACAAGTACCTTCGGAGACACTCAGAGAGCACCTTTATAATCACCCGATTACGTTATGACGCTTTGGTATCACACAAAGTGTTCCTCCCAGAACGGGAGTTGCATAATCTCATAGTCATAGGAACATGTATAAGTCATGAAGAAAGCAATAGCAGCATACTAAACGATCAAGTGCTAAGCTAACGGAATGGGTCAAGTCAATCACATCATTCTCCTAATGATGTGACCCCGTTAATCAAATGACAACTCATGCCTATGGCTAGGAAACTCAACCATCTTTTGAGCTAGTCAAGTAGAGGCATACTAGTGACACTATGTTTGTCTATGTATTCACACATGTATAAGCATGAATAATAAACATTTATCATGAAATAAGGAAATAAATAATAACTTTATTATTGCCTCTAGGGCATATTTCCTTCACCATCGTGGGAGCATGGCTCCTTCTGACAGGGGTCATGTCATGGGCAATGTGGTAACAGTGCCGCGCTGTGCGGGAGATCTCCGTCTAGTATGGTGCACTGTGGCCATGCTTGACCCTAGATTTGGGGGTGGGAGGGCGTGCTGTAGCCACGCCCTGTCTCCTCGCATTTATGTGGATGCAAACTTTGAGGACGCCTAGGGCCGCCTGCTAGGAGCCGGTGAAAGCACAAGTGCTCCCTGGGTGATTTTGGTAATTAATGTCAATATATCTCTTGTTGGACTAATACTTCAACCTAGCATGTTTCAGATAAGTTCAACAGTGGAGTGGCATGGACTAGAGGATGTGGAACCCCTACAAGATGATAAGGACAAAGGATTGGATCAAGCTCAAAGCTCAGGACTCTACATTTACTATTTCAGTGATCCAAGATCACATTGAGTCCATAGGAAAGCCAATACTATTAAAAGGGGATGAGGTGTTGCTTAATGGCTTGCTTGCTTAAAGTGCTTAGTGATATGCTTGAAAGCCCTCAACCACTTTCTCACATCCACATATGTCCCAAACCAAAAGTCAAACTCAGCCCCACCGAAACTTTCTATCCGGCGCCACCGAGTTCTCTTGACATAGCCACTGCCAGAAACCCTAATCAATTCGGTCTCACCAATGGGATCTCGGTCTCACCGAGATGGTCCTGCAAACTCTCTCGCTGTTTATTGCATTAATTTCGGTCTCACCGAAATATGAAATCGGTCCCACCGAGTTTGCTTGGCCAACTCTCTATTGTACTTATTACCCAAATCGATGCCACCGAGTTTGTGTAATCGGTCCAACTGAGATAAGGCTTTACCCTAACCCTAGCACATCTGTCCCACCGAGTTGATCATATCGGTCCCACCGAAATGCCTAACGGTCACATTATGAACTAAATCGGTCTGACTGAGTTTTATAATTCGGTCCCACCGAGTTTGGTGATTTGTGTGTAACGGTTAGATTTTGTGTGGAGGCTATATATACCCCTCCACCCACTCTTCATTCGTGGAGAGAGCCATCAGAACATGCCTACACTTCGAACATACATTTTCTGAGAGAGAACCACCTACACTTGTGTTGAGGTCAAGATATTCCATTCCAACCACATAAATCTTGATCTCTAGCCTTCCCCAAGTTGCTTTCCACTCAAATCATCTTTCTACCAAATCTAATCCTATGAGAGAGAGTTAAGTGTTGGGGAGACTATCATTTGAAGCACAAGAGCAAGGAGTTCATCATCAACACACCATCTATTAACTTTTGGAGAGTGGTGTCTCCTAGATTGGCTAGGTGTCACTTGGGAGCCTCCGTCAAGATTGTGGAGTTCAACCAAGGAGTTTTTATGGGCAAGGAGATCGCCTACTTCGTGAAGATCTACCCTAGTGAGGCAAGTCCTTCGTGGGCGATGGCCATGGCGGGATAGACAAGGTTGCTTTTTTGTGGACCCTTCGTGGGTGGAGCCCTCCGTGGACTCGCGCAACCATTACCCTTCGTGGGTTGAAGTCTCCATCAACGTGGATGTATGATAGCACCACCTATCGGAACCACGCAATAAATCTTCGTGTCTCCAATTGCGTTCGCACACTCCAATCCCATCCCTTTACATTCTTGCAACTTGCATGATTTACTTTCCGCTGGTCATATACTCTTGCCATGCTTGCTTGATATGTATTGTGAATGTTTAAACTTGTGCTAAAACTCCGCTTCAACTTAAAGAATTTAAAAACTGCAACTTTTATTGCTAAGAGTCTGTTCACCCCCCTATAGACACCTCTTCTCGATCCTTTCAACTGGTATCAGAGCTTTGGTCTCCATTGCTTTGGTTTAATCACCATTGGAGGAAGATGGATGAGTCTACATTGGGGAGTCTTAGACGTAGAGTACCTATTCTTGATGGAGAGTTCTTTCATGAGTGGAAAAATGAGATGCTTGAGATTTTCAATGAACATCATTTGAACAAGTACATTACTAGCCCTTGTGCACCTCATGTTGATTCCTTGCATCCTACCCTTGATGAGTCTATTGACATGATCCGCAACCTTAGAACTGTTAATCTTATCACTAGAGGCTTGCCTAGAAACTTGATTGGATGTTTGCCTACTCTTGATTGTGCCTACACTATATGGAGATTTCTTGAGGAAAGATTTCCAAACTATTCCTTGCAAAACGAGATGAAATTCTCCATAAGTCTATTGCCTTGAGTAAGATGAATTCCAGTGATCCTAAGTTTGGTGATTGTCTATTTGAGCTTACTAATCTCATGTGTGCCAAAGGAGATGTTGGAGTCATTAGCAATATCATGTCTGAAGCTATAAGAATTCAAAAAGATGACCATTGTGATGATCATTCATCTAATTAATTACCCTCTCTAGGAATTGATCGAATACAATACGATGTTGAACATGGATACTATGATGAGGATGATGATAGTGAATATGATCTTGATGATGCGATGAGACACTTTGGTCTTATGGCTAATCTTCGCGGCTACATGGCTGGAGGAAAGGAATGGGTCCTTGATAGTGGATGTACTGATCATATGACCAGAGACAAAGATATGTTTCGTGAGCTTGCTGAAAACGACGGCCCTTGAAAGTATGTCACTTTTGGTGATAACTCAAAGGGTAAGGTGGTTGGCCTCGGTAAGGTGGCCATCTCACATGATAGCTCCATACAAAATGTCATGATCGTTGAATCTTCTTGGATATAATCTACTTTCAGCTTTCTAGACTTGCCGATTTCGGTTTCAATGTCCTATTTCATCAAGTAGATTGCCAAGTGTTTCATAGAGATAATCATAAAATGGTCTTTACCGCATAATGAGAGGTTATCTTTACATTGTTGATTTCACTAAAAAGGCTCAACCTAGAACTTTCTTAATTGCTAAATCTTCTAAAGGTTGGTTGTGGCATAGAAGGTTAGGTGATGTGGGCATGCGAAATCTTGATAAGCTTATTAAAGGTGATCATATCCTTGGAGTAAAAGATGTTATATTTGACAAGGATAGACTTTGTAGTGCTTGTCAAGCAGGAAAACAGGTTGGAGGAAGCCACCCCGTGAGGAACATTATGACCACGAGAAGACCGCTCGAGCTACTTCACATGGATCTCTTTGGTCCCAATGCCTACAACAGTCTCGGTGGTAACTCATTTGGTCTAGTCATAGTCGATGATTTTTCAAGATTTACGGGGTGTTCTTTCTTGATGATAAATCGCAGGTCCAAAAGATCTTCAAAAACTTCGCTAGGAAGGCCAAAATCAATTTGTAGTGAAGATCAAGAAGGTTCGGAGCGACAACGGAACGGAGTTCAAGAACGCAAATGTGGATACCTTTCTTGAAGTAGAAGGGATCTCACACGAAGTTCTCGGTTACGTACACGCCTCAACAAAATGGAGTTGTTGAGAGGAAGAACCGGAATCTTATTGAGATGGCAATAACGATGCTTGATGAGTACAAAACTCCAAAACACTTTTGGGCGGAAGTGGTTGAGACAGCTTGATGTAGGGTAGAACCCTAAGAGGGATCTTTTCACACTTGGAGGGAAAAAAGGAGAGAAACAACAAGAACACAAAGAGGAAATCACTCCAACAATTCCCGATTACACATCCACTAGGGTGACAACACAAGATCCACAAGTCACAAACACAATCAAAGGAAAGATACAATGGCAAAGTTCATCCCAAATCCAAAGGAAGTGGGGGCTTGAAGATAGTCTTATCCTTATGGAGGTCTTGAAATCCACAAGGATTCTTCCCTAGGGGGTCTTGATCCTCCAAGAGGGAAGAGGTAGGAGCAAAGCTCACAAATATCTCATCTAATACTTTGCTAACCCTAAACATAGCCCTAGGTACGGTTTATATAGTCTTGGGGTCGAAGTAGATGAAGAGGGGCTCGGATTGGGGATCACAATGCCCATCTCTGGGAGGCCTGCGGCACACGGGGTCCTGTGGGCACGCAGACAGGTGCGGCGCAAGACGGGTGTGCCAGCGCCAACTCCCTAGATAGTTCGTGGGCACGGGGTCTCGGGGGCCCGTGGCGCATGGGGTCACCCGGGACTTCAGCTTTTGCTGTAGCACTGCCTTGGTCCGCTTGGCCTTGGGGTGGTCCTTCTTCTCCTTGGGGGTGCTCCTGAGCGTCTTGGTGGTGTTCCTCTTCGTACCTAATGATGCATAGCGTATTTTGGCGACGTAGCAACAATGTTCCACTCGTATCCATATGCAAGCTAAGTAGGAAGGAGTTCACCTCGGTTTCCAAAGCACGTGCTCTAGCTCTTGTCATAGGTCCACGGGGGGCTTGATGTATCGCTGTAGAGTCCATGGGGATGATGGAAGGATGCTTCGCATCATCTCCCCTTGGGTGAGATCCGCCCACGGATCGTGATCTTCATCACCATGGTATTTGGACAAGTCTTTGACGTTGAAGATGTCGCCACGTTGTACTTGTCTCGTGGTAGGTCGACCTTGTAGGCGTTGTCGCTAGAAGGCATAGCACCTTGAAAGGTCCATCGGCTCGAGGGAGAAGCTTGGACTTTCGCTCGCTGGGGAAGCGGTCCTTGCGAAGGTGTAGCCACACTAGATCACCAATGTTGAAGACCATGGGTTGCTTGTTGACGCTGAGCTTGGTCGCTAGTCGCTGTACTTGGTGGTCGGCGGTGTGCCGTGGTATCCTCATGCATCTTATTGATGTAGCTTGCCCGAGCACTTGCATCCATGTTGGTGCGCTCTTGTAGAGGAAGAGGTAGAATGTCCAATGGGGACAACGGGTTGAAGCCATAGACGACCTCGAAGGGGGACTTGCCGGTAGTCGAATGTCTTGCCCGGTTGTAGGCGCATTTCGGCGATGGGTAGACATGCTTCCCACTCCTTGATGTTCTTCTTGATCAACACGCCAAGTAGAGTGGAGAGTGTCCGTTCGTCACCTCCGCTTTGGCCGCCGGTTTGAGGATGGTATGCGGATGAGAACAAGAGCTTGATTCCGAGCTTGGCGCATAGGTTCTTCCAAAAGTAACTCAAGAACTTGACGTCACAATCGGAGACGATTGTCTTTCGTACTCCATGGAGTCGCAAGATTTCCCTACAAAACAGATTTGCAATGTGTGAAGCATCGCTCATCTTGTTGCAAGGAATGAAATGTGCCATCTTAGAAAATCTATCCACAACAACAAACACGGAATCCTTTCCATTTTGAGTTCTAGGCAAACCAAGTACAAAATCCATGCTAATGTCTTCCCAAGGTTGATAGGGAATAGGAAGAGGCATGTAAAGACCATGAGGTTGAGCTTGAGACTTAGCTTTGCGACATGTAGAGCATCGGGTGGTGAAGCGTGAGACGTCTCGAAACATCTTGGGCCAAAAGTAGTTCTTGGAGAGCGTGGCGAATGTCTTATCTCGGCCCAAAATGTCCCATGAGTCCGCTGATAACCCACAAGTATAGGGGATCGCAACAACTTTCGAGGGTAGAGTATTCAACCCAAATTTATTGATTCGACACAAGGGGAGCCAAAGAATATTCTCAAGTATTAGTAGCTGAGTTGTCAATTCAACCACACCTGGAAACTTAGTATCTGCAGCAAAGTGTTTAATAGCAAAGTAATATGATAGTGGTGGTAACGGTAACAAAAGTAAATACAGCAAAAGTAATGTTTTGGTATTTTGTAGTGATTGTAACAGTAGCAGTGGGAAAGTAAATAAGCGAGAACCAGTATATGGCAAGCTCGTAGGCACCGGATCAGTGATGGATAATTATGTCGGATGCGGTTCGTCATGTAACAGTCATAACATAGGGTGACATAGAACTAGCTCCAAATCATCAATGTAATGTAGGCATGTATTCCGATATAGTCATACGTGCTTCATGGAAAAGAACTTGCATGACATCTTTTTTCCTACCCTCCCGTGGCAGCGGGTCCTATTGGAAACTAAGGGATATTAAGGCCTCCTTTTAATAGAGAACCGGAACAAAGCATTAGCACATAGTGAATACATGAACTCCTCAAACTATGGTCATCACCGAGAAGTATCCCGATTATTATCACTTCGGGGTTGTCGGATCACAACACATAATAGGTGAATATAGACTTGCAAGATAGGATCAAGAACTCACATATATTCATGAAAACATAATAGGTTCAGATCTGAAATCTTGGCACTCGGGCCCTAGTGACAAGCATTAAGCATAGCAAAGTCATAGCAACATCAATCTCGTAACATAGTGGATACTAGGGATCAAACCCTAACAAAACTAACTCGATTACATGATAAATCTCATCCAACCCATCACCGCCCAGCAAGCCTATGATGGAATTACTCACGCACGGCGGTGAGCATCATGAAATTGGTGATGGAGGATGGTTGATGATGATGACGGCGACGAATCCTCATCTCCTGAGCCCGAATCGGACTCCAGATCAGCCTCCCGAGAGGTTTTAGGGCTTGGCAAAGGGCTCCATATTGTAAAACGCGATGATTTCTTCTCTCTGATTTTTTTCTCCTCGAAAGCCAATATATAGAGTTGGAGTTGGCGTCGAAAGGTGTCCAAGGGGCCCACGAGGTAGGGGGCGCGCCCCCCACCCTCGTGGACAGGGTGTGGGCCCCCTGGTCTTCATCTTTGGCGAGGATTTTTTATTATTTTTTATAAGACATCTCGTGGAGTTTTTCAGGTCATTCCGAGAACTTTTGTTTTCTGCACATAAAACAACATCATGGCAATTCTGCTAAAAACAGCCATCCGGTTAGTTCCATTCAAATCATACAAGTTAGAGTCCAAAACAAGGGCAAAAGTGTTTGGAAAAGTAGATACGACGGAGACGTATCAACTCCCCCAAGCTTAAACCCTTGCTTGTCCTCAAGAAATTCAGTTGACAAACTGAAAGAGAAAAAGAAAAACTTTTACAAACTCGTTTGCTCTTGTTGTTGTACCTATGTCAAGCCAAAGATTCGTGTTTTCAAAGAAAGGTCATAACTAACCACATTTGCAATAACTCCTAGGTCTCATGTTTACTCATATCAATAACATAATCAACTAGCAAGCCATTATAATAAATCTCGGATGACAACACTTTCTCAAAATAATCATAATATGATATAACAAGATGGTATCTCGCTAGCCCTTTCTGAGACCGCAAAACATAAATGCAGAGCACCTTCAAAGATCAAGGACTGACTAGACATTGTAATTCATGGTAAAAGAGATCCAATCATAGTCATACCTGATATAAATTAATAGTAATGAATGCAAATGACAGCTGTGCTCTCTAGCTAGTGCTTTTAATAAGAAGGTGATGACTCAACATAAAAGTAAATAGATAAGCCCTTCGCAGAGGGAAGCAGGGATTTGTAGAGGTGCCAGAGCTTGGTTTTGAAATAGAGATACTTTATATTTTGAGCGGCATACTTTCATTGTCAACATAACAACTAAGAGATGACGATATCTTCCATGCTAAACAAATTATAGGCGGTTCCCAAATAGAATGGTAAAGTTTATACTCCCCCTCCTCCACAAGCATCAATCCATGGCTTGCTCGAAACAACGAGTGCCTCCAACATTCAACGGATCCCAGGGGGAGTTTTGTTTGCAGTTATTTTGATTTGGTTTGCATAAAGCACGGGACTAGGCATCCCGGTGACCAGCCATTTTCTCATGAGTGAGGAGCGGAGTCCACTCCTCTTGAGAATAACCCGCCTAACACGGAAGATAAGGGTAGCCCTAGTTGATATATGAGCTGTTCGAGCATGCAAAATGTAATGTTTATTTGAAGGATTAGAGTTTGGCACATACAAATTTACTTGGAATGGCAGGTAGATACCGTGATATAGGAAGGTATGGTGGACTCATATGGAATAACTTTGGGGTTTAAGGGATTGGATGCACAAGCAGTATTCCCGCTTAGTACAAGTGAAGGCTAGCAAAAGACCGAAGCTAATTAACTAGAGAGCGACAAATAGTCATGAACATGCATTATAATTAATAAACATTGAATACAAGCACGAGTAGGATATAATCCACCATAAACATAAATATCTTGAAGGCTATGCTGATTTGTTTCAACTACATGTGTGAACATGTGCCAAGTCAAGTCACTTAAATCATTCAAAGGAGGATACCGCCCCATCATACCACATCACAACAATTTTAATAGCATGTTGGCACGCAAGGTAAACCATTATAACTCATAGCTAATCAAGCATGGCATAAGAAACTATGATCTCTAATTGTCATTGCAAACATGTTTATTCATAATAAGCTGAATCAAGAACGATGAACTCATCATATTTAAACAAGAGAGGTCGAGTTCATACCAGCTTTTCCCATCTCAAATACCCATCATATATCATCATAATTGCCTTTCACTTGCACGACCAATGATGTGAATAATAATAAGAGTGCACGGCATTGACTAAGTCGAATCATGAAAGCATTCAATAAATAGGAGAAGACAAGGCAATATGGGCTCTTGGTTAAATCAACAATGATGCATATAAGAGCCACTTCAACAATTTAATCATGGTCTTCTCCTCTCGACCCTCAAAGAAAAGAAAAGAAATAAAACTATTTACACGGGAAAGCTCCCAACAAGAAAAAGAAGAACGGGAAATATTTTTGGGTTTTCTTTTTAATTATTACTACTACAGCAGGAAAAATAAACTACTACTAATTTTTTTTTTCTTAAGGTTTAACAGACACACAAGAAGAAAGCAGGAAAAAGAAAATAAACTAGCATGGATATTACAGTGAAAGAGTATGAGCACCGACATCTAGCAATGAGTGTGTGTGAACATAAATGTAATGTCGGTGAGAAATACGCATTCCCAAGCTTAGGCTTTTGGCCTAAGTTGGTCTATTGCCGTGGATAGCCTCGGCGGATACCCGTGAGGTGTAGCTGGGTCATATCACAGCAATGCGGCTTATCGCCTCCCGAGCTGCAGCGTGGCGCTGAGCCTCCTCGCTCTTCTCAGACTCATCTCGCCTCCTCTGTAATAACATATCTTCCTTTTGTCTGAGAATCAAAGAAGGTAGGAGCAGGAAGAGTAATACGGACAACATGCCGCTTGTTAAAGATTAGTCGATACTGGAGAGGTGGTTTAATCCTCTCAACAAACTGGTGGGAAACCATAGAGTCAAAATCTAAATAAGTAGGGGGTAACTCCATATCACCCTCACGAATGTCTACCTCAAGAAAATTAGCTAAGCGGTTTGCATAAATTCCTCCAAAGAAATCTCCGTTATATCTATTATGATGCAACCTACGAGCTACAATGGCTCTATATGATAATCTTGGTCTCCTAACACAAAGACTCCTAAGAATGCCGAGATCAGGGACACACATGTGACATGCTTCATCCTTAGCATTTATGCATCTACCTATGAAGAGAGCAAAATAATGTATAGCAGAAAGTGAATGCTCCCTATAGTGGCTTATGCTATATCTCTAGATTCCCCACAGTTATACTAGCAAGAAAGTCTCTAAATTCAGATTTAGGGGATCTCCGACACTACCCCAAGATGGAAGTTTGCAAGCAAAAGTGAAATCCTCTAAGTCCATGGTATAAGATTTGTCATAAAGGTCAAACATGACTCAAGGAGAATTACGCTAAGATGAATACTCAAACCTCCTTACAAATGAACTTGTGAGATCATGATACTGGGGCATTTGTCACCTCAAGTCCATTAAGATCAAGCATGCTAAATATGCTTAAATTCTTCTTTGATTCCCCGCTTGATCCATAAAATTTTCCAAGGCCATTCGCAGGGCCTCACAAGAGCTGCCTCTTGGTGATTCCTCGTCAAGATCACGCATTGCAAGCCCGGGACCTTGCTTCCTTGAAGAACCACCTTGGAACATCTTCCTAAACATATTGTTTCCTCCGAAAAATTTCTGAAATTTTTAGTAACTTCAAACAAAAGTGAACCAACTTCAATAAAATTGATAGCAACTACTCCTACAAGTGCCTAGAGCCTATATCAAGCATTAGAACTACTTGGAACCATATAAATTTGACATGCAAGCTCAAGAACATGGTCACCTTTGCAAAAGACAAATTTGCAAAGAATAAAGCACTAGAACAAAAACTAATTGGACCAATGGAGGAGTCACATAATAAGGAACAATCTCCCCAAACAGTTTGCGAGAGGTGCTTTGAGCAAGGAGATAAAAAATCACAGCAAAAGTGGCTGCAACTCGTGCTTGAGTTGGTTTTTCGGGTTTGTGTGAGGCAGAGGAGGAAGATGGGTGCAGGAATAAGTGGAGGAGGGCCACCATGGGCCCACGAGGCAGGGGGCGCCTGGGTAGGGCGCGCCTCCACCCTCGTGGGCTGTGGCTGCTTCCCATGTGATTTTTGCACTATAAATGCTCAAATATTCCCGAAAAAATCATATTAAATTGGCATGGCATTCTAAGGAGTTTTATTTTTGGGGTATTTTTATGTTGCATGGATAAGTCGGGAGACAGACAGAAAAATACGATTTTACTTTATTTCTACTAAATAATAGAAAATATAAAGAGGGTACAGAAGGTTGTGCTTCTAGTTTCATCCATCTCATGCTCATCAAAAGGAATCGACTAACAAGGTTGATCAGTGTCTTGTTAACAAACTCATTCCGATTAACATGGAACCGTAGAAATTTCAATAACACTATGTTACCTCAACGGGATATGGACATCCCCAATAATAAGTATATCATATTTCTTCTTGACAAGAGGGGAGAGGAAATTCAAAACCTCCAAATATAATCGATGGAATTTTTCCAATAGAGTTGATACTATGAACTTGAGGTTGTTTCCTCGGAAAATGTACCGTATGCTCATTACCATTAACATGAAAAGTGACATTGCCTTTGTTGCAATCAATAACAGCCCCGCAGTATTAAGGAAAGGTCTTCCAAGAATAATAGACATACTATCATCCTCGGAATATCAAGAATAACAAAGTCCGTTAAAATAGTAACGCTTTGCAACCACAACAGCACATCCTCACAAATACCGCAGGTATAGCAATTGATTTATCAGCCATTTGCAAAGATATTTCAGTACGTGTCAACTTATTCAAGTCAAGTCTACGATATAAAGAGAGAGGCATAACACTAACATCGGCTCCAAGATCACATAAAGCAGTTTTAACATAATTTCTCTTAATGGATCATGGTATAGTAGGTACTCCTGGATCTTCAAGTTTCTTTGGTATTCCACCCTTAAAAGTATAATTAGCAAGCATGGTGGAAATTTCAGCTTTCGGTATCTTTCTCTTATTGGTAACAATGTCTTTCATATATTTAGCATAAGGATTCATTTTGAGCATATCACCAATCGCATACGCAAAAAAATATGGGTCTAATCATTTCAAAGAAAGCTACCAAAATCCTCATCATCCTTTTTCTTGGATGGTTTCGAGGAAAAGGCATGGGTTTCGAACCCATGGTTCCCTTTCTTTACCATGTTTCCTAGCAACAAAGTCTCTCTTATCATAACGTTGATTCTTTGATTGTGGGTTATCAAGATCAACAACAGGTTCAACTTCTACATCATTATAATTACTAGGTTCAAAGATCAAGATGAACATCATGATTAACATTTTCACTAGGTTCATGTTCATTACCAGATTGTGTTTCAAAGATCGCACATAGAGATATCATTTGGACTCTCGTGTGGTTCAGAATAGGTTCACTAGAAGTTTGCAAAGTCCTATCATTTTTCTTTTTCTTCCTTTTAGAAGAACTAGGTACATCAAGATTATTTCTCTAAGAATCTTGCTCAATTCTCTTAGGGTGGCCTTCGTGATACAAAGGTTCCCGAGTCATTCTACCAGTTCTAGTAGCCACTCTTACAAAGCATAATCATTTTTCTTACTATTCATTTCATCAAGCACTTCTTTCTCGAGCTTTAAGTACTTGTTCTACTTGAGTGGTAACCATAGAAGCATGTTTGCTAACAAGTTTAAGTTCACCTCTAATATTAGCCATATAATCACCCAAGTGTTTAATCATATAAGCATCTTGTTTTAATTGTCTACCAAAATAAGCATTAAAATTTTCTTGTTTGACAATAAAATTATCAAACTCATCGAAGCATTGTCTAGCAGACTTATAATGAGGAATATCACCTTCATCAAATCTATAGAGAGAATTTACCTTTACTACCTGTGTCGGGTTATCAAGATCAGGAGATTCTTCAATAAGTAATGGATCAATATCATAAGTTTCTTCAACAAGCGGTAGATTAAGACCATGTATTTCTTCAATAGGAGGTAAATTATTAATATCTTCAGCTTTAATACCTTTTTTCTTTCATAGATTTCTTTGCCTCTTGCATATCTTCGTGGATTGAGAAATAGAACACCTCTCTTCTTTAGAGTTGGTTTAGGATAGGCTCAAGAATTGGAGCGTAAGCTAGCTCAGAGGTGCCCAATTATTTTCATTTGTCAACATATTATTCAATAGAATTTCAGCTTCATCCGTGGTCTTTACCAAAAGAGAACCAAAGACAACTATCCAAAGACTACAAAAAAGACACATCCGTGACATTTTGGGCGAAACGAAAAAAATTTATGTCATACATATGACACTTCTATGATGATAATTGTGACAAAACCCGTATCATCATAGATGTGGTGGGCTCCTACTTCTATGACAAAAATCATGATGTAAAATGGGCTTTTCGCCTTGGGCGGGCCGGAGTCGCAGCTGCATGACATTCTTTGGGCCGCCCATGACGGAAAAACCGTGGTAGAAGCGAGGGGAGGAAAATTTCGGGAGTTGCCGGTTACGGTGGGAGGTCGGGGCCGAGCTGGCGCGCTGCTTTCTCAGACGACGCTGCTGCGGTAAAAGTAGGCGTTGGCTCTAATCGAACCCGAAGCGAGGCGTTGGGCTCTAATCAACTCGGAAGGACAGACCGCAGGTTACGCTACATCGAACCCCGATCGATCGATGGTCGTTAATCGAACCCGATGGAGCGATTCTTCGCCATCGCTGCTAATCAAGCCGATCGATGCTACTCGATGAACAAAGTGAGCGCTATGGGGGTTTGGATGAACAGCGAGCGGTGGCGTTGCCTCTGGATGAACAGGAACCCATGACGTGGAGGGTTGGATGAACAGTAGACGGTGGAGGGGTGGCCGTGGAGGGGTGGTTGAACAGGACCCCGTGGTGTGGAGGGCTGGATGAACAGTAGACGGTGGAGGGGTGCCCGCGGAGGGATGGTTGAACAGTAGCCGGTGGGGTAGCGCGCGGTGGAGGCTGGATGAACAGGAGCCCGTGGAGGCTGGAGGAGGTCGACGGTAGCCCGTGAAGGCTGGAGGAGGTCAACGGTGGAGATGAACAATATCCCGTGGAGCCCGTTTTGCGGTACGCCACACCCCTCCCGATGAACAGGGCCCCCGTTTCGACCGTAGCACTCCAACACAAGTCCGCTTCATCCGCTTTTGCAAGACGCCACACCCTCGCGATCAACAGGACCCCTGCTTCGATTGTAGGAGGTCAGCCTCCGCTTTTGCTTTACGCCACACCCTCCCGATCAACAGACCCCTTTCGACCGTAGGGAGGTCCGCTTTCTCCGCTTTGGCGGTACGCCGTAACCCTCCCGGCGAACAGGAACCCGCTTTAACGTGGGCCGGTCGAACACAAGGCCGCTTCTCCGCCAGCGGTACGCCAGCCTCGCTTCATCGCCTGTTCCGTCCAAGCCCTCCCGATGAACACGACCACGCATTCCGTTTCGACCCAGCCGGTTTAGCTCCCCATGAACACGATGACGACGCTGTTTCTCCGTTCCGACCCAGCCATGTACACGAGCCCTCGCCGTACGTATGCGCGAGTAGGCGTTCGAGACCTCACCAGATGTACACACATACGCGGTCAGATTTCCTTTCTTGCACCCTAGCCGCCAGACGACGTGTACATGCTACGCGGCGCGCTTTCTACTACGACACGGCGCGGCTCTAAAACGACCAAGATGTACGCATACATGTTCGTGACCGTAATGACAACGCCACGCACGCTTCGACCAGGTGGGTCCCGACCGCCGTGCACTTCCTTGCTCGCGAAGATGTAGCCGGTGGGTCCCAGCAATGTGGGGTGAATCGCTTTGGGTTTTTTTGACCGGAGGCACTTCCTTGCGTATAA
Organism: Aegilops bicornis; assembly: GCA_021605145.1. NCBI lineage: Eukaryota > Viridiplantae > Streptophyta > Magnoliopsida > Poales > Poaceae > Aegilops > Aegilops bicornis. Next base: position 554,913,535 of record CM038674.1, read on the forward strand.
GATGTAGCTGGTGGGTCCCAGCAATGTGGGGGCGAACCGTTATTTTTGGGACGCACTTCCTTGCGCATGGAGATGTAGCTGGTGGGTCCCAGCATGTGGGGAAACGCTTTTTTCACTTAAATACGGTGGCCCGTCTGTGGGTCCCCGCTGTCGTGTGGAGGAATATTTATTTTGCACGTAATAAGGAGGCACTTCCTTGTTGCGCCATGGACCCAAATGCCGCCCTCTCCACGCATACCCACGTCCGATGGAAGCCATTCCTTAACCACCTTGACCATGCCGCGCCGAGAGCACCAAGGCGGTGGACGACGGTGAGGCCTAGGAAGGGGATGACGCGGAGCCGGGGAAGACGCGGCAGTGGATGCCCACGCGTAGAAGAGTATGAGGGTTCACCTGCTCGCTGCGTGTGAGGCTACCGCCGCAGAATAACAGGGGTGTGGGTGCGAGAGGGATGGCCCGCCAGCCGTGGGAGTAGTAGGGGCGGTGAGGCCTCAAGGCATCACAGCCGGCCACGGGCCGGCAGGAGCAAAGCGGCACAACCGGGCGCTGCTTTGGGCGGCCGGAGCAAGAAGACGAGAGGTTGAAGAAGCACTACGGCCGTTGGATGGACATCGATGGTCACCGGAGTTAGAATCGTTCATATATTGACTAAAGTTGACAAAGGCCTCCGTCCCAGTCAACTTAGTAGGCCCACAAGTCAGCCTCCCACCAAGGTTGGTCCCAGCTAGCAGTGGGGTATTTATTTTTTTGTGCGTCATAAGGAGGCACTTCCGGTGGGTCCGAGCTGAGAGCGGGGGGAACGTTTTTTCGCAAAATACGGTGGCCCGACCTGTGGGTCCCAACAGTCAGGGGGAAACGTTTTTTTGTGAAATACTGGTGGCCCGTCTAGTGGGTCCCAGCTGTCAGGTGAAGGAATAATTATTTTCCGCGTAATAAGGAGGCACTTCCTTGCGGGCCGCCAGGACCCAATCACGCCTCTCCACGACAAGATTCTTCCGATGGAAGTCGGTCGTTGACCACATTGACCACGCCGCCGAGAGCACCACGGCGGTGGACGACGGCGAGGCCTAGGAAGGGACGACGCGAGCCGGGAAGACACGGCAAAGGGAAGCACGCGCGAGAGGAGTACGAGGGTACATCGGTTCGGCGCGGTGTGAGGCTGCCGCCGCAGAATAACAGGGGGTGTGGGTGAGTAGAGGGATGCCCCGCCAGCGGTGGGAGTAGTAGGGGTGTTGAGGTCACAAGGCAAAGACACCGCCACGGAGGCGGAGCAGCGGTCTCACGGGCCGCTTTGGCGGCCGGAGCAAGAAGATCGAGATTGAAGAATATGACGGCCGTTGGATTGACATCCAACGGTTACGTCTTCTAGAATCGTTTGTTGACGTAGTATATAATAACTAAAAAAATCTTGCATAAGCGTCAACTAAACAGGCCCACAAGTCAGACCACTCCCTCTTTTTTCAATAATTTATATATAGCTCATGGCAACTTCTTATGCAATTTATTGCAGTCGTTTTTTTTGTTGGCTAGGGCCAATTTCGCATATTTCTGTGGGTTCCAAACTATTTTTAATACTGAAATGTCGAGCCAGATTTAAAGTAAATTGTAGATATATTTGAATTAGGTTAATGCCCAAAGGAAATAGGAATCTGAAAATGTGAAAAAAATCAGAAATTATAAAGTAATTGCCAATTTGTCATCAGTTTTATATTTACAACCCATTTCATATTACTTTCAAGATTTGCATGCCTTGAAAGAGTTGCAGCCCATCGTATGTAGAAAAATAAGTAGGCCCGGATTGGGTATTCTTCGTAAAAAATAAAATGGGCTCATTTTCACAAAGAAAAATAGCTGGGCTGGTCACATGGTGAACATAAAATATAAGCCTGGCTAGACGGGCCACGGCCCGCTTCAAACCCTCGCCCGCCTCAACAATACCAAACAAAAAAATTATCGCCGAGTAGCTACGCCCTGTGTGTCACCCGATCTTGTGTTGTTCTCTTGTCTATTGACTATATACGCCACAATGTCGTGGGTCCCAGATGTCGAAAACACTAGGAGGAAGCATTTTATTTTTCCATACGCCACGCAGGGCCCCTACCGTCATCCTCTCCACGCATTTCCGCCGATTCCTCGTTGTTTGTTGACCATGTTGACAACGCGAGAGGGCGGTGCGGGCGAAGCGCACCAAAGCGCAAGTGAGGACGCCGGGCGTTAACGATTTAGGAGACGGTGGGCAGCGATGGCGCATACCGAGGCGGAGCGCACCTGTGGGAGGCGGAAGCGGCTCACTACCGCTGGTTTGGTTTTGGCGGCCGGAGGAAGACAGGCTGAAGAAACGCGATAGACTATAAAAGCAGCAGGAGTACTTAACAACCTTAATCAAACCAGCAGGGCACTTAACAACCAAAGTCGAAAGCAAAGATGAGTACTTATACAGTTCAACTGCATAAAGCACGCCTCAAGAGTGCTACTTTGCCTACAGCTAACTAAGGGTGAGGCCGCCATGCCCAAAGTGCCACCCCGCGCATCCACAACCTTCTGAAAGCGGCTTCATCTCGCAACGTGGTCAATAAACAGGATATTCGCTTTAGAGCCATGGAAAAGCATGAACATAATATTTTGTCCTATTCTCCAAGAGGGACGGGCCTTCATTATCTGAGACCACCGATGAATAAGTATCTTTTCACCTCCAAGGGGAATTGAGTAGGTCGACATAAACATCATGTTGTGACCAAGCGCAAGTCTGACCCGACCATGGTCAGCATCTCAGATAGGAACAATAGAACTTGGCGCCTTTTTCAAGAAGATCACAATCAGAAAACTATGTATAAGCAATAGTTTATGAACAACATATATAAATGTAAAACAGCTCGCACTATAGGGTGTGTTTGGATTGCTACCAACTCGACCATTCCAAAAGATTGGCTAGCCCATACAGCTTTGGCAGCCGCTTGACTACTACTAAAATATTGGCGCCGCTTAGCTCGCCTGCTGCACGCCCATGTAAATCTTGCCAACTCATTGAGAAGCCGGGCGCAGAAAAGCTCCGCCAAAGATTGGCACGGCGACTGCCTCCTAATCCACTGTGGGCCCAATATAATATTCCTTTTCTATTCGCATGCAAAGGTATGCAGACGCCATTTTTATTATTTTACCTGCAACTAATCGGGTTTCCTCGCAACGATTAGCAACTGCCCATTGTTAACGGAAAAAAGGCTGGTACATGCAGCTTGTTGTTAGCGGAAAAAAGGCTAGTACATGCAGCTTGTTTTAGCAAAAAAGAAAGAAAAGTAAATGCATGCAAAGATGGTCTCCGCGGGTTCGGCGTGATTAGCAACTTCCGCCATAGCGCCTCATGACATTATGTTGTTGTTTTTCTCTTGATTGCATCTTCACTTTAATCTATATATCTTCGTAAAGTTTGTAATAGACATGTCAATTATTCCCAAGAATAGTATGATGATCAAGTCGATGGTTGCAAACCAAACGGAAGTCCTGCTTTTTGCCAAAAATTTGGACATTGCAATGGCTACAATCCAAACAGCCATGACTTGCCAATATTTTGGTCATGCCTCGAATTGGTCTTGCTAATTTTTGGTGGGGCAAGATTGGGCTCAATCCAAACAGCCCCATAAGTTTCTCGATTACGCTTGGACCTGTTCAATGAGTGCAAAGAAGGGCACACATATCCCACGTGGCCTGCCACTCATTGAAACGCCCACAAGGACCTCAAGACGATCAATAAAGTGTAGGAACTTGTGGATGTCGATCCACCAACTTAGTGCCATTAGTAACAGCCGAGTTATTACAGAGTAACAAACGAAAGCAGATCGCTTAACTCCGAAAAAACCTACACGTGCCACCAATTATAAGAAAATATTAGTTAGAAGTAGAATCTTCGTGAGAGATTCGCTGCTACTTCTAAAGTTAAATTGTGATTAGTTAGATGTAATAGGTGGATTAAGAAGTAATCGAGGCAACAAGCAAGAACCAGATACAAAACTAACATGGATGAACAATTGAACGACGCCGGGTGGAAGATCAGAGTGAAGATGAGAGCAGGTTCTGCTATTTCCATCAACATTCGTATGCGCCAACTTTCAGTCTGTAACACTTGAGAAAGTTTATCCAAGTTCGCCATAAAAAAGCAGCGATCTTCTTTGTTCATGAACCCAACTCGAAGTAATATCCATGGCTTGTCTTCACTGTGACCATTAAACTAGTGTATTCAGTTATGGCAAGGCCGAGCATCTTGAGTACATGTGTTCTGGCAGAGCAAATAATACACTGCAGAAAAACAATATGACAACACAGTATGTTCAAGAAAAACCCACCCTCCCGGATAGCGAAGAGGATTCTAGGAACATACTGTGCGCATTTCAAAATGTTGTGGTAGGATGAGAAGGAACAAGTGTGGCGTCTCACCGAGGGCACATAAATCTGAGGGTACTCGCAGACTTTGGGACCGCAATCAAACACACTAGATTCAAGACGTAAGAAAAATGCATCAACGGGCGGCGGCTTCCATCCTAGGATTACCCGCGACCAAGGGACTTGGATTTATCGGGATGGATGAAGAATTGCACTGGTTCTCCATGAGAAAACCATATGCAATCGCCGAGCGAGGGTTTTCTCGAACAAGCAGACGAGGAAGAAGGGGATTCGTGCCCAAAGGAAATATTGCCGCTTCGTCTGCCTAGCTTATCGCTAAAGCCGGAAAGGGAGGTTTGTGATTTGACGGCTCATTGGGCATTATCATGGGCGCCACGACCGGGTGTGTCTACCATGAAGTTGTGCACTCTAATTTGTGCATATGGCACGTGGACCTCGCTGCTGCCCCACATATCGCTGAAAGGAAGTAGAAAGACAGGAGTAACTAGTTACACATAAATATATTTTTGACAGAGATACTCTCAGTAAAGAAATATACAAACTTTATATCACACGCCACCTTGCCGAGAAATATACTCCTCTCGCAACGCATCGGGCATTATGGGGGTTCAGCTTTTTTATGGGGGTTCAACCGAGAATATAATACTCAGATAGGCTCACGGTTCTCAGATTTGGGCCGCAGGCCGACCCTGCATGTTTGGGGGCCCATGTGTTCTACCTCAGCGCTTTTCATATTGCAAGCGATCGGTACTGCCCTGGTTTTAGATGCTGTCGCAAGGCGAATACACAAAATTGAATAAAGCACGACAGTTGTTGGAATGAAATTGAACGACAGTTCCTAACCAGCAATCAGAGTTGCAATTCTATCAACGATATACCATGTGATTAATAATACTGTCGTACTACTTATACACATAGGGCACTTGTTTCACCATGCCAGATTATTACATCAAAATCTCTCACAGGATAGATCAGTTCGGCAGCTATGCGGTTGCCATCAAGAATTTAGAGTTGATTTGGACCAGCTCTCCTTGCCGAGAAAGTTCAATTTTGACATCATCCCCTACCGCAAGATATGATTTAGATTTGAACCTTGACCATCCTTTAGCATCAATCATCATGCGACCATCCTTTGTACTTACGGTATATTGAGCAGGTTCATTCACACCAAGGCTGCGATGGTAAGAGAAACTTGGTCATGGGTCGCCGGATAGTTGAACGACTTCGCTGTTTAGGAATTCTCTCGCTTGCAAACAAGAAGACATACCCAAATAGTTAGATCAACATGTTGAATCATGTGAAATAACATGGAAATAAAAAGAACGAAGCACTTGGGCGGCCAATGCTTACCAAGAAGGTGGATATGTCCGCTTTTGTAAGGACTTTGGTACATGAAGTGCGAATCGCAGCTCTGTTGCCGGTGCAACTGCACGGGCCGGACCAAATGCAAGTGCAAGTGTTGGTGCAGGTGCCAAAGCCGCTGCTGCTGCCGGAGATGGTGCTCCTTGTAGAGCTAGTGCCGGTGTCGATGCCCGATCCTTCGGTACATCAGATCCGATTCACCGACGCTGTCGGTGCCCAATCCTCACCGGATCAGATCGAGTCAGCTACCGCCGCTGCTAGAGCAACCGCCGATGCTCCATCTGTGGTGAGACATGCGCATCGTGGTTCTAGTCTACTATGATCAACTTTCTAATTCAGACTAGGATCCGTGGACCGTGATCCAGTTTTTTTACTTCATTTCTTTTAAACGTAGAAGGACTAATTGTGGCATTTTGTTAAACCAAACTGCAGCTCATCATAGGGATTCAGCTTGTACTGCACAACAGATCGATCCAATTTTTTCCAAAGAATACAAGTGATGGACAAAGGCCTTCATTATCGACATTTATATAAGAAGTGAAACCTGCAAAAATAGCCATTGTAGAGCAAACCAAACGGTTTATTCTGTGACGAATGTCACATGGCAAAACCTGCATCTTAAAATAGCAGGAAAAGAAAGAAAACATGACATTAAATCAATAAGATTTAGACAATAAATCAATAAGATTTACTTGATGTGACATGAGTGAATCCTTACCAGAAATCACTATGTTGAAGTACTAAATGTAAGATTGATCGTCTAACTACATGTGGCATGCAGGGCCTTTGCCTACTCCCACAAGGTGACAGTCCAAAGGTCGTGACAGATCGTATGGACCGAACATCCATGGGACTGGAAATCCTGGTGGGTGCGATAAACCCTGCAATGCATACAGATATTGGAGTGTAACCATAATTGATAAACCGTCCTCACAAAAAATATGATCTGGATACTCAAAATGTACAGACTGAATTGAGGATGACATTAACATAGACCGCTCTCGTGGATCGACCACACACCAAAAGCGGCAAGATTAATAAACAATACAGGTTCACAAACACAAATCAAGTAATCGAACAATAGTACTTACTACATACAACCAAAGTTGCACTAACTAAACTCGCAGACTATTTCTTGCCACCGACCTACGGGGTGAACCCTGCATAACTACGCCATGGACTTCGTGTGAGATGTCTACATGCACCATCACCATCTTGTCAACCTTGGAGAACCTAACAGAGTGGTCTTTCCACTCATAAACATGATGATGAAAACAGGCCGCATCAGATTTGTTGGGAAGCTTTACAAGAACCACACCCTTCAGAATCGAAGGCATAGCCAGGAAATTGTTGTGGTCAAGTACAGCCTCGAGAACACGCCCGACAACAATGCTCCAGAAAACACTAGTTCATGACACATGGTGACAAGGACACAACAGCTGGATAGTTCAAAGAAGAGAACTCATCATCGTGTCTTCCAGCTCACACGGCATGACTTTGAGAACTTCATCTCCACCATGACCTGGTTGTAATTCAAATAGAAACCATATTTCATTACTACCTCCGTTCAGAAATATAAGATGATTTTCGATATTATACTCCATATATGACTACATATACGCACAGAAATGAGTGAACAAAGACACTAGAACATGTCTTCAAAGGCATGAGAGCAGAGGGATTACATGCAATATCCATAACACAAGTTATTGAGGCAAATATACCCTCTTGAAAGGTAGCATTGATAAATTATCATATTTTCTCCGTCCCAAAATTCTTGTCTTAGATTTGTCTAGATACGGATGTATCAAGTCACATTTTAGTATTAGATACATCCGTATCTAGAAAAATCTAAGACAAGAAATTTGGGACAGAGGGAGAAGTTGAAAGTAATCTATAAGAAATCGTGTCAACCTCTCGCATGTTTTGGTCAAAAGAGGAATTTAGAACCGCTATTTGGCACACTAAAACCACATGCAAGATCACCTGTAAAGTTGTACTACCAAAGACTAGTATTGCGTGTTAGATGAAAAACACGATCAAGATCGAGAAAAGATCATCAACAAGAGACATTACCTGGACTTGCTTAATGAGGGATCCCGGAGAGGGGGCTTGGACAGTATGGCGATGGCTTTGAGCTTGTCTGTGGTAGTCTCAAGGGTGCTTGCGCTTCTTCGCACTCATGAGCCTCGACGGTTTTGGCCGGAGCCATAGACATCACGCTGCCGGGTGCTCGCTGGCCCATCCAAGAGAGGAAGCTGAGAGAGAAGAGTGAAAGGAGGAACGAGATGAGGGAGAAGCGGCGAGTGGGGGTTTTCTTCAAGAGAGGAAGCCGAGAGAGAAGAGTGAAATGATGGTTGCTTCTGGCCCATTCAACTTATCTGCCGGAAAGGAGGGGTTTTGTGATTTGACGGCTCATTGGGCATTACTGCGGCGGTTCGATCGGGGTAGTCTACCATCACTCTACTATGGAGTAATATAGTGCATGGCTGGTGGACCTAGGTGCTGGCTGTCCCACAAGTCGGTGAAAGTGAGTAATTTAGTGCATGGTCGAGGAGGATCCGCACGGTAGAGCGTGGTCCACTATTTTTCATTCTCAAGAAAAAATGATTACAAAGCAAGCTGCTTCCACTCTTACGACGGAGGAGTGCGAAACACGGCAGCCACTTGAACATACACAAGGTTCCTACTACTAGGCATGTGCAAAGTGGTTCATACTCAAGACTACACAATCTTGTTGCTAGTGTAGTAAGATATGACGATAACAAACGATGTTGTGCGCATGTCAACTACTCCTATATGTAACATAGTACCGCTTTTTCGACCGTCCGTCGAGAATGAACGGTGAGATCAATGTTAATGTAACTAGGTCCACAAAGGCACGGAGAGTACGGTGCATACAAAGAATCCATGAAACATGAACCATATGAAGCACATCCTATAGTGTTAGACAGGGTGTATGAAGAGTGCACGGATGGGAGCAAAAGTTCCCTTCTCGACCCACTTTTGGGTGTTTGGCAGAGTGCATGAAGGGTGCATGAGTCCACACTAGTAGGTTGACAAAATCCACGAAGAGGAAACAACTATATTGAGATGAGAATGCAACCAAACACACCCACACGCTTTGTGCTATAGTGACTGATCCGCACTGGCTCGAGTTTGATCCAACGGTCATGTTGCACCGAGACATGGACATGCCCATGCAGAGGGCGCCCCTTCCGCTTCTCGAGGCGCACGACGCTGGTGATGCAGGTGCAACCTCCTGCAGAGCCCGCCCCTTGGCCGACGGGAGCCAGCTCACAAAGACGGCATCCAATGGCACGTAATGGATTCCAGTGACGGAGCCCTCGAAAGGATTCGCCTGCAACGGCGACGGCAACAAGCAACCCTCCTTGTCCAGCTCAGCCCCCACCATCGTGCGGAGACGGCTCAGCTCCTCAGAGATATAGGTGAAGAAGGAGACCAGGTCAGGAAGCCGCAACTCGTTGAAGTCGACCGGGTAGTCGAACGGGTTTAGCCCGACGGCCGGCATAGTCGCGCTGGCACGACGGTAGGCATCGCGCAGCCACAACACGTGCGTGGCAACTTGGTTCACCAAGTGGCTGAGGCGATCCTAGACCTCATCACGATCGGCCGCCACGCCTCCAGCGCCCCCGACGGCCTATCAGATCTCCCGTTGCAAGAACGCCGCCGATGCCTCGAGCATCTTTGTGGTGGACGCCGCCGCTTTTGAAGCTCCGTGAACTCCCGCACATAATGGAGGAGCATGGCACCTCTCCTCCTTGAGATCACGGAGCTCCACGCCCTGGCCCCGAGCCCGTGATCCTGGCATGGAGCTCCTGTCGTGCACCTCACCCTGGACTCGTGGATCTGCTGCGCCGCCATGGCACCAGGTAGAAGCAATGGGGAGAGGAAGCAAAGGGGGCGAATTGGCTGAAAGGCAATGCAATCTACGGGAAGGCGGAGGGAGCCAGCCGAGGAGCGGGGAATCTTTTGGTTTTCACTAGGTAAAACACCAGTCGACGACTTCTCACATCAGGGAGTAGTGGGTTTTCATCACGGAGTCATCATGAATAATTGCTACCGCGCTTGCTCCTGTCAATCAAAAAATTAAAAATCCTGTTGCGCCTGCTCCCGTCAATCAAAAAATTAAAAATCTTGCCGCACCCAAACACCAGAGCAACGCCGCGGTGGATATTTAAATTTGCCTGCCGGCAAGTAGATAAAAAAGGGGTGAAAACAAATGTGGGGCAGCCTAGCTAATCGGCCTAACTAGCCCAACTAGCTAGCCACCGTGCTTCACCGATGTACTCGGCGGAAAGGTGGTCTTTCGTGATTTGACGACTCATTTACTTGCTTCAAGCGCCACGACCGAGGACCCGTAAAACGCGCGTAGGGCGTCCAACGTCAGGAAGAATATATGCGGCACCACCCGGGAGGACCCCGAATCACATGTAGGGTGTGCCACGCCTCGCACGGAGGAAAAATGTGCGGTAAAAATATATCAGACGCATTTAGTACCTATGGTTCAACCGGGACCCAGCCAATGGTCAAAACACCCCACTAGCCACACAGCTTCATCATGCAAACGTGGCACGGTTAGTCTGGCCTCGACCAGCCACAACGCCTCTTGTTCTAGGCGATTCTTCTATTTTCCAAGCTTTTTTAGTTGTAGTAACACCATGGCAAGCTAGCGCCGCCTTCGTGTGTGCCCGCAAAGGTTAGACGATGGAGAGAAGAGAGATTGAGATCGCAGACTGGGACCCACCAAGAAGTGAGACAACGGTCATGCACGTGTTGACGAGGCACTCCTCTACTCTACTCAACGCAAGTACCGTGATAAAATCAAGTTATGGGACAAAGCCAACAACCGCTCGCTTTTTTCGTGCTATCGACTTATGCTTTGTAGTCCAGGTTGCCGCCTCAATCTCGCCTTTCAGATTTGTTAGTTTTAGGTCCAAATTTGATTAATGACAAGTGGGACCCCCGTGTGTTGTTCCGATATTCCAGTGTAGGATGGTTTTTTTGAACAAACACTTTGCGCGGTTAGACAAGTAACGGCACGAGTTACACATATTTTGAAAGTTTACGAACAAAAATGATAGCGGTATAGAATATCACATCCACCCCGCAGCTTAGATACTATGGTGATACGAGTTTTTACACCGTTGGAAGTGAGATCCAATGGCTTGGGAGTAGTCTTTGTAATTATGCGCAATTTCCAAACATTCCAAAGTTTTTTTTGCAAATAAAACATTCAGGCCTCGTGTGTGCCGCTGCATCTTCGATCCAATGGCTTCCCCGTGCTCATATTAGGTGCTCCCCGTAGCTTAATTACCCGCTACGGTGATATGAGCATCTAGGTCGTATGGTCAGTGATCAGATGGCACATGCATAGTGCTTGTACTTTCGCAAGATTTCCCAAACTCTATCACCAGATATTGCAAAAACATTCAAACCTCCTATTGTGGGCCGTTAGATCTCGTTGAACTCAGATCACCATAGAATCTACGGTGCGGAGCACCTCATACTCTCCCGTCCGAGAAAACATAAGGTGCTATCGCAGCTTGGATGCTACGGTGATACGAGCTTGGAGGTCGTTTGATCTGAGATCCAATGGCATCTGAGCAGTCTTTGTGCTTGTAAGTAGTGGCCGAACTCTTTTGGGCTTTTCTGCAAAAAACCATTCGAACCACCGAGGAGGTGTTGGGTCACAAATCCAACGCCTCCGAAGAGCTTGTATCACCAAAGCATCTAAGGTGTGGTAGCACATGATATTCTTACATACAGGAGAATATGATGTCATCCTTCATCTTAGATGCTACGGTGATAAGAGCTTCGAGGTCGTTGGATATGGGATCAAAGGGCATCTAAGTAGTTTTTGTACAAATTGTGTGCAATTCTCAAACTCATCAAGGTTTCCTGCAAAAAATTAAGACACATCATGTGAGCTGCTATATCTCAGATCTACAAGCTCCAAGCAACTCAGACGGCATATAGCATCTAAGGTATGGGGGCACATGATATTCTCCTGGGAAGAGGGGTGGGGTGCACAACCAATCGGTGGTTGGGAGGGTGGGGACAAATATAATCTAAACAACCTTAAACAGAGCTCCACAATTTTATCTAAGGTCGAGGGGCTGACCCCCGACAATCATAGCTCCGCCTAAACAAAACATTTGCATGTACTGTAGTACTAGACTTAATATTCATGTTTGAGTTTCATGTTCATTTTAAATATTGAACTGAGGACCATGGATGTCTTACATTTTACTCCCTTCGTTTTAAATATTAGTCTTTTTAGAGGCTTCAAATGGACTGGCACATACGGATGTATATAGACATATTTTAGAGTCTAGATTCACTCATTTTGCTCCGTATTTAGTCACTTGTTGAACTCTCTAAAAAACTAATATTTAGGGATAGAAGGAGTATTTTTGAACTCGTGTCATACATGCATGGGTTGGAAAAATAGATGCACTATACTTATTGGATTGTTGCTGTGTTCGTGCGTGTGTGTCTGTGTGTGTGTGTGTGTGTGTGTGTGTGTGGTCATATGCTTGATACATACAAAGTTTTCTCACCTCCATATTGTTCATCTTTTAAATTTGACTTTTCATTGGAAACTTACTAGGGATACCATGAAATGTGAAATCCACGTTGAGATCACTATATCACAAATTCACTCTAATTCAACAACTCGTCATAAATCAATTACCACGTTGAGATTAGTATTTGCAAGGAAAATACGGTATTGTAATACACATAGATTCGCTCGCAACTTAAAAGGTTCCTTTCAGATTCTCAAATGGTAGGACCCAACAGCGCATCAGCCGCACCTTGGCTCGTGTTGATCCTAAAAAACGTGCTCGTGTCCTTTCGTGGGCGTATGTGGTACGCACATTAGGCAACCCCAACCACCGAGCCTCAGCGCTTTCAAGTCGAAATATCCGCGGCCGTAATTCCAGCCCTAGGAAATTCCCCTCATGTCCCCGGTCCATAATGACTACCGATGAACAACGGAGGGATGCTTTAGTAACTAGACAACGTTACCTACCGTGTCAAGCACGGTTCAATTCCCTCGTCGCCGTCATTAAGGTCACCCGTCAACTGCATTGCCTAGTACTACTACTACTACACCAGGATGAGCAAAGAATTGAGCCCGCTTTGTTCGTGCTTCAGTACTTGAGTTAATATATCAGTGCAATGCACCGGGTGCACGGAGGGATTATCCTTTTACTCCCTCCTTTCCGGTTTATAGGGCTTATCTCAAAATTTTCCCATTTTATAAGTCTCAATTTGGTTGTTCCCCATCACATGTTCAGATTTCAAGTTGCAATAAATCATTACATGCAAGTATTAAGAGAAAATTGACCAATGCATGTACTTTATGCATGCATGTATTGCAATTAATGCATTCGTAAACACAATTTTTGAGGAAAACAAGCGCATTAATTGAGTGGCTTTGCAAACTACAACAATTGTTCTACCACTCACCATCTACCTTGGTTGGTGAGATTTTTGAATTGAGCCCTATAAACCGGAAAGGAGGTTTAACTAAGCAAAATGTTTGACCAAATCCTGTCTTAAGAAATACAACAGTGATGTATGTACAAATTTTGAAAATTTATTGCATGATGCAGGTTATGATATTGTTTCAATCCTCGGATCTTAAATTTCAGAAAATCCAAAAGTGAGCATAAATTCTTGAAACTGATCATGGTCACGTGATATGGCACAAATATTACTGTAAGTTTTTTCTTCAATTCGAGACAAGCTGCTTATGACAAGTTGCACAAATGAAGAGCCAAGGTATTTTGGAACAAAGACCTGTCACGTTAGGGCTTAACGCTTTCACTATTGGAAACCGTATGCGTTTACATGCCGCCACGAGTCCCCTCTTCTCATCGGGCAGTGTCGCCCCAAAGAAGCGTGGTGAGTCGACGGGAGGCGCGGCGAGCGCATCGCGCGCCGGGCCGTCGTGGAGGCGGCGAAGCGCATCGGCTGGCCGTCGTGGGGGCGGCGAAAGCAACCCCTGTGCAGACTTTCACCGGAGGCGAGCCTTGACCAGGCTCCGCCGCCCACCGTCGTCCCAACTGCTCCCACTTTTAATGTCGCCGGCGCCGCAGTTTAAAATCAACCCCGCACTACCCGGTATCGCTACAATCCTCTCTCTTCCTCTCCGATTCTCCTGTCGCCTACCTCCAACTAGCCTGACCTAAACATACGCCATGCTGCATCATGATTGTCTGCCCTTAGTGTTCCAGCTTCATGAGGAAGACACCCAGCCGAGTCTCAAGAACATAAGGCGCTTTGGGACGAAGCTTGAATCGGCCTTTGCGGGAAGATGTCGCTACCGTCCCCGCCTCGCTCCGGCTCCCATCGCCTCGATCGCGCCAGCGCCATCCCCATGGCATTGATGGGCTGGGAGCCGCACATTGTCCCCGAAGCTTGATGCCACGGGGTTCCACGAGGTCCCCGCCGATTTTCACGCACCTGCACTGCCAACAGATGCGTCATGCAGACCGACAAGACACTGCAGCTGCGCGCACTGCCAACAGACAAGACGCCGACAAGACACCTGCAGCCGGTGCTCGGCACCTGCCAACAGATGCATTCGCTGCTGCAGACCGACGTGGCGAGCCTGCCGGTACCGGCACACGAATGTCTCCGGCCAAGGATGCGCCCTCGCTGGATGCCAAGGTTTCTCGGGCCGCATGCATGGATGTCCGCCGTCAACCGCTTCCTTGCACCAACGCCAGCCGCCTCCCGCCAGCTTGACTCGCCTCAAGTATAGAACATTTCGCCTTCCTTGAAGCTAGGCCAACGCCCAGAGTACGCCAACAACGGCGCAAGACGCCGCTGCTGCCGCCGGTTGGGGTCTGACGACACACGTAGCACGGCAGAGGAGCCGCTTCTCATCATGAGACGCCGCCGCCGCCGTCACAGTAATCTAAATTTTTCATGAAAACGCTCGATTGCCATGATTAAAATGAACGCTTATCATTTCCGCTTATTTTATATCGATCGTCAGATAATTTAAAGTCGGAATTAGACTGAACGAAATGTATGGTTTGATCGATTGAATGTTCTGCTAGAGCCGTATCAAATTAAATATAAAACGTCATCAAGCCACATGTATTCCTTGTCATCCAACCACCTAGACTGCTTCAATGTCGAAGCGCCAACACGCTTAGCGGCAGTTAATTTCATGCCAAAAATAGTGCTAATCACATGACAACACGCAAATAATATCCTAGTGGTTAATATCCGCATACACTTAATATACTTCCAAATTAACGCGGCATTGCACGCATACAATCGACTAGTGCTGCTAGTACGTGAAATCGGTGCCGTGACTTGTGAACGCGCCCAGATATGGTCAACGGCAACATCGCCTCATGAAGTTCTTCCTATTTGCCCGCAAGGCCTAAACGCAGAAGGGGAGGAGAGAGAGAGAGCACACATGGAACCCACCAGTAAGTGAAGGCACATAGTACTAAAAATAATATTACATGTTATCCATTAATTAGGCTTTGGTAATATAAAAACATTATGAGAACAAAGGGGGTACAGCAGACATTGCTATTCTACGTATGTTGCCTATTGACGGCGTGGCTTGAAGGCCCGGTCGCATGTTCGATCCTCGTCCTTTATTTTTTAATTTGTATATGGGTCCAAATTTGTTTCATGACATGTGGGCCCCTCGGTGTGTAGTTTGTAGCACTTTAATTTGTGGGTCGAAATTTGTTCCATTCCAACTGGAGTACCTGAGTGTGTTTTGTAGCTTATTTATAATAACAAAAGAGAACAACATAGTTTTTTCAATAATACCATGGTGCGACGTTGAAGGTGAGAAAGTACGTGCGAGAGAGCGATGACCGAGCCAGAGGGAAATCAACTAGGGGAGTTGCGTGGGTTGCAACGGCGTTTGGAGTAGTTGTAATGCTACGAAAATATAATCTAAACCGACCGGAATAAATGCCTACACAAATTAATCCAAGGTTGGAGTGCCCTCGCAATGTAAATAGCTCCGCTTATGAGGGATGGAGATGTAGTAGCTTCAACGCGTGGAAGATACGGTATGAGAAAGTGAGGTCAATCGAGAGACATATAGATAGAGAGACAAAGTGAGTGTGGTCCGACATTCATTGAACAAATATATATGGTCTGGAGAGATATTGTCCGATTGAGTTTTTGGTAAGGGTGAGGGTTGTAAGATAGAACTTGAGAGATGATCTAGTCACAGACGTGTAGATATATTTTGTGCGTGGGAGGAAGCAAGGTCAACCGATCACATAGGGTCGCCGTGAGAAAGAAAGAGTGAGACGGGTTGGAGAGAGTGACCTAGATAGACGATGTGCGTGAGAGAGTATACAATGTGAATAGGTCGAATTGGGCTCAAACATGGTGATATATCATTTTTGTCCGAGAAAGAGCGAGGTAAATCGAGACATACGGAGAGAGAGATAGAGATAGAGAGAGAGAGAAAGAGAGAGAGAGAGAGAGAGAGATTGAGTGAGCGTGGCCCACCTGAGGTCGAAAGAGTGGCGGCGGCTTGGATGGACTGACCTAGATAGACAATCTGCGTGAGAGAGTATAGAGTGTGTCGATCGAGGCCCAAACAGGGAGATATATCATTTTTGTGTGAAAGAACACGAGGTTAAACGAGACTCAGATAAAGAGAGCTAGATTGAGCGAGTGTGGCCCGGCCGTATGGAAGAAAGAGTGAGACAGCCTCGAGGGAGTTACCTAGATATACAACGTATGCTCAGGCGCATTTAGAGGTTGGGGGCTAGATAGGTAATGCATGTATTTAGCGCGAGAGGGTGAGAGGGAGAGGGGGGAGAGAGAGAGAGAGCTCGGCATGGGATGCAATGGCGGGTATGTGAGGTAAGTACATTTGGTAACAGGAGTGGAAAAAGGGGTTGTGTAGTTGAGAGACTTAGAGATCAAAACATGGAGAGAAAGAATGAACGTGTGTTAGAAACCGATAGCTTGCTAAGGTGGTTAGGAGAGGAAGATTGAACGATACACGAAGTATGTTGCGTTTGTCTTGTGCTGGGGCTAAAACAACATTTGAATGTACATAGTACGAGACTTAATATCGATGTTTCAATTCGTGTACATTGTAAGATTTGAACCGAGGACCAGGCATACGGGTAATTATTTCAATTGCACATACTAAGTTTCAAAAGTTGACATTGGCTCAATTTGTCGTGGCTATTTTGTAGGTCATATGTTTGAATCCATCAAAAGTTTTCTCACTACCATGGTGTTCATCATATACATATGAATTTGTATTAAAAAGTAGCGTGGATACAAAGTGAAATGCGAAATCCACGTTAGAATTGGAGATCGCCACGTGACACACACTCTAATTCAAATAACTAACTACGTGACACACACTCTAATTCAAATAACTAATCATGTGACACACTCTAATCCACGCTACTGGGTACTGCTTCGATTTTTTTCAAATACCTCCCCATTAATTAATTTATAGTACTCCCTCTATCCACTTCTATAAGACCTTGAAGACATTTCAGACAATGTGCAATACAGTTCATTTTAAGTTGTCTGAAACGACTTACAAAAGTGAACGGATGGAGTATCTCGTTTCGAATGACTAATTATTGCAAGGAAAACACGGGCATGGTAATACATACAGATTTTGCAAATGAAAGAAGATTCGTTTGCATTCTCAAATGTAGGCGCACTGTGCGCATCAGTGGTCGTGGTCGTAGGACGCCGCTTCGATGCCTTAAAGGCAATCGCCTTGGATCGACATGTGGGCCAGCCACCGCTGGGCCCACATGTCATGGACACAAAGGCAGGTGCCTTAAGGCAATCAAGCATAGTCCTGCCGGGTGGTCGCGTGTGTCGGACGGACGCTGTAACACCCAGCCACCCACCCTCCCCCAAAAATAAGGACGACGACAATATAAGTTCGGCTTCCATGTTTTGGATTGAATTATCCGCGGCCCCAATTCCAGCCCTCGCAAAATCTCTCTTCTCCACCGCCCCTTCCGCGCCCAGATTGCTCAAACCCCTAATTCCCGCCATCCTCGAATCGCCTCGCCTCGCCTCTTTCCCCACCGTTTCACCTCTGCGCTGTGACGACGAAGACAACGGTCGCGCTTCACCACCGCACCGGAGCTACCTCATCTACGCCTCGCCCACCGCACCGGTGGTCCACCGACAACATCGGCCGCCGCAACCGATGTTCCTCATGCATACCGAAGTTCCACCGCATCAGGTGCGCTTCACCGACACCGTCTCCCAGCTCACCGGGACTACTTCACCAAGCACATCGTCACACCTCCGCCCCCCGAGGCTGTTGGGGCTTCACCAACGGTCTCGTCCACCGCATCGTAGTGCTCCGCTGCCACTCAAGATCTGCATCCGTGCGCGGCCAACCAACCCAACGCATCACCCTCAACGGCTCAAGTGGCTCAGACTCTAGCTAGGCGAGCATGCCCAAACGCCGCCCGAACTAGGTATCCACACATCACTCCCTTGTGCACTCGTTCCGACAATGTTTGGATATCATTTCACCGCTCTCTTAGCTTACACGCCTATGCAACTCGACTTTAACTCTTATTTCTTCTAGAGATATCATCCAAACAACCAAATCCATTTTTTAGCGAAGCATGACGGGCTACAGGTGATCTGGTACACATCCCGCACACTCAGATAACCTTGTAAGTATCTCTGCCTCCGCACAACATCAAGGTCGATTCTCTTATTTGATCAACCATTCGTCGTGTCAAAATGCAGAGGGGGATGCAAGGAGCACAAGGCCTGCACATCCAAGCAAGTGGTAACATGGACTTGTACATGGAACATCCCAAGCGCAAGCAGAGCTGCAGTGAGCCTGTACAACGAGCTAGCGTATGTCCCTGCATTTCATTTAATTCTTACTGGCATTCATGTATGATTTGTGTGCAGTGGCTGATCCACGAATTCAAGTTACCAGGGGCGAACATTTAACTTAAAAAATACGAAGGCACTTGCACTCCGGAAATCAACATAACTTGAGAAATGTGAAGCTACATGCACTTTGAAAACCAGCTAATGATCCAAAGTAGTTCAGATTATAAACACTAAATGATGCAAGCACCAAAAACACAAAATGCAACATGGTGTACAAGGATTACAAACATGGTCTGTACCTACTTGAATTATTCGTTCTCTGGCTGAAAATATCGAAGTGTAATTGCACGTATAACCAAAGGC
Organism: Aegilops bicornis; assembly: GCA_021605145.1. NCBI lineage: Eukaryota > Viridiplantae > Streptophyta > Magnoliopsida > Poales > Poaceae > Aegilops > Aegilops bicornis. The sequence goes on from CM038674.1 coordinate 554,932,531, forward strand.
ATGCTAAAACTGCATATCAATATATCTATCCTGCATAAGTATGCCAATAGTTTCAAACAACAGATTAGAAAAGTATTTATGCTATGTTGTCATGATACGGGACTTTCCGGTAGATGGCCTCGACGCTTCCTCAAGCTACGAAAATGCACTATAATTTGCTTGTCATCAATGCTCGCAAATCTCTGCCTCTCTCAACATAGTAGATCATCATTAGACACTAAATCCTTCAATGAGCTTGCAAAATGCTTGCATTAGATCCCTCATTAGATACTATATGTTCATCACTGTGAGCATGTAAAATATTTGCATCAAATCCTTCATTAGCGCCTGCTCATTAGACACTTCGTGCTCAAGAACAACTTGAGCTTGTATGTTTGCACCGAAACTTGATTAGATACATCAGATTCAGTCAGTTCACTATTGATTGGGGAGTTATAAAATAAGTAGAAATTGGTTTCATTTTCCCATAGATTCCCTACATACAAGCAGTTTTACAACACCGTCAGTTTAACTATTGGCCAGAAATTGAAGAGTTGAATTAGATATAACCAGGGATGTGATGTACCGCTGGCGCATGCTACTCTTGCAAGCTGCGACTGTCCGTTTGTGCAAGCTCGATGCCATGCCCGTGCTACCGCCGATGCCTCCCACGCAGGCTACACCCAGGGTTGGATCTTCATCTTCTTGTCCTTCCATTCGCTTGAAGCCCAGCGACCGCCTCCAACGAGGGCGCGAGGAAGTGTTGTGTCAGTCTGTCCAGCGGCGGCTAGGTTAGGAGCAAACCAGACTGGAGGCTGGAGCGAATGAATTGGGATTTTTCCTCATTGCCGATCGATATGGGAGGCGCTGCTTGGGTCATGAGCCTGCTATAGGGCCTGCCTTGCACTTATGTTATTGGCCCATCCAAGTTGAAACATTTTTCTTCATTTTTTACATTGCTCGCTTGCGTGCTGGGACGAACAAAACTAGCATGGGCCAACCTGGATGACTCAAACTAGGTGCACACTTTCCAGCCACCTGAGGCGGCCGCCCATACCAGCCCCTATGGTGGCGTCGCCCCTTTTTGCGTGTATTATTGGATAGTGAAAAATATTCCAGTGGTGCTTTTGATTTACCCACGGAATGGTTGAATTGCTTGTTTCTATGAACTGAGTTCGCCAATAATGTGAAGGATGCCAGTCTTTTCATCCTATTGTAGATTGCTTAGATCTCGATATGCCAAAAGTAATCGCATGAAATATACAATAAAAGTCAGTGTGATGTGTTTGGCTACAACTAGTCTGACTACATCGCCCTCATATAACATATCAAGGACGCACCATCTTACCAGATTAACCATTCGACTTACCCATGCAAAGGTGGGGAAGAAAGAAGTATTGGGACTGTGATCCAAGCAATTGATGCCATGGACTCCTTTGTACAACCTTGTAAGTTTAAAAAGAAGTTGCGGTGCCTGCACAAAGAACTAGTGTAAGTTCGCCATTCGCTTCTCCGAATTTTAGTTAGCCACTTATTGCAAAATTGTTCAATTACGTTGCTTGGCTTAATTTAGTTTGCTACCGATTACATAATGACACAGCTCGTTAATCATATTGTAGATCGCCTATCTATGTGTTTGATACTTACCGTTAAGAATTACCCGCTTGCCTTAACTTATACATCTACTTGTTTGTTTAATCGCTTTGTCGCTGCAACAATGGGTTACAATGATGTTAAGACATTCATTTCTCCGTCTCCATATTATAGGACATTTTTGACACTAGCATAGTGTTAAAAAATGTCTTACATTATGGGACGGAGGAGTACTTTTCGCATCCAATTGAAACTCTTTAATTCCTTGTTTGTTTAACTGGTTTGCTGTTATAACTCCCAGTTGAGATGTTTTGCTAACTTCAACTTTTCTGAATCCAATCAGAACTTTAATGGCAAAACAGGTTAGCCAAGATCAAAGAGCGAGGTCCCCATGGACGTTGCATCATCCTACAACAATGGCACCGGCCCAATCGTGCAGTATGAATTGCCAACTGCTGATGCTCTAGAGGCTAAACTAGTGGTAGAAAGAGATTCGCTCGCACTTAGAGATGAAGTTGACATGTTGAGGAAGCAAACAACACAATCACAAGCAGTACTCAAGACAACCATTAAATATTTGGTGGATTTCAAAACGAAGCATGCTGAGACTGACCAGATTGTTAAGGTCCTGAAGGAAAAACGGAAATTAAATTCCTACATGGTAAATCATAGGTGAAAAGTTCTTTCCATAGTTGAATAACCTTTGTGTTGTCTGTTCATGTAATCAATCAATTCATTTGTTTTAGAGATCATGTAATAATTGTTTTTTTTTGTTTTTTGGTTTGTAATTTTATTTGAGCACAAGTCTGTATTAATTAATAAGACTCGGAGACATTTCATTTGGATTGCTGTGCCAGACCTACAAATATGCCAATCGGGCTGAATGTGCATTCAGCAATAGTAGTAGTATAGATGGACCATAAGTGGCACACATCGGAAAGGGCCAAGATGCTGGCTAAAAAGAGGATGTTGTTGTAGCAAAAAAAAGTATAGCGGCCTGGCTTATGTATGTTAGTTGATATTATTGATCCATATACTCTATAAGTGTTTATATGTCTGTTAGTTCTGTACATTCTTGGTTGATTGACTCGGTATTTGAATCTTGATACATCGCTTGTGTAGATATCTAAATGGGAGTACACATTATGCTGCGTGTGACATTTGAGTTGGACATGAAGTGTTCCAAATATTCGAATTCACCTTAAACTGGATACTAGTTTCTGAATTTGAGTATCGGCATTTGTAAACCATATTCATATATGATGCTGGAATACATCTTTGTCAGTCCTTTTGAAGATATATAAAACACATAGAATGATTTATAAAGATTCATATAGGAATACAAAATTGATTCGAATTTAGTTGCTGTGGTAAACGTGGATGCTTATTGTCCCAAAATTCAAAAGAAGCAAAGAAAATGTCCACTCCCACGCCGGCTGCCCGGCCAAGTGTTTGGGAGATGGAAATTACTGTCTACCCATTACATGCATAATCCATCGGCCCGATTTCCACTACTCTAAATAGGGGTAGGTTAGTAACTTCAATTGGACGTGACACGATCGCCTCGAGCCCATTCCGACACGGTGGGCGCCAAACATGGGCAGCAAAACACATTTGATCCAAGCTCGTCTGAAAGACCTCTGTTTCTCCCTCCATTCCCCATTCATACACGGTGGGCGGCCAAACAAACTCGACTTGGCCGAAATCGATGTAGGCAAATATTTTCAATAGGGGCAGGTTTGTAACTTCACTCAGACGTGACACAACCGCCCTAACTGTCAGCCCTGTTCATACACTGTGGGTGCCAACCATGGGCGCCAACCACCCTCTCCTCTCGAAATCGCCTGGGCAAATATTGGCGAGATGCGAGATTACCGCCCTATCCCCAACCGACGAGACGTCCAAATTTTAAACGGGGCTAAGTTCAGAACTTTCCCATATTTCTGCATAAAGGCGTCCCAAAAACATGGTTCCCCGCACTCTCCCTCCATTTTCCCATTCATACACCGTCCGCACTAGAACACCCCATCCCCCTGTTGGAAATATGCCCTAGAGGCAATAATAAAATGGTTATTATTATATTTCTTTGTTCATGATAATAGTCTATTATCATGCTATAACTGTGTTATCCGGAAATCGTAATACACGTGTGAATACATAGACCACAACGTGTCCCTAGTGAGCCTCTAGTTGACTAGCTCGTTCATCAACAGATAGTCATGGTTTCCTGACTATGGACATTGGATGTCATTGATAACGGGATCACATCATTGGGAGAATGATGTGATGGACAAGACCCAATCCTAAGCATAGCTCAAAGGTCGTGTAGTTCGTTTAACTAAAGCTTTTCCAAATGTCAAGCATCATTTCCTTAGACCATGAGATTGTGCAACTCCCGGGTACCGTAGGCCAAACGTCACGACGTAACTGGGTGACTATAAAGGTACACTACAGGTATCTCCGAAAGTGTCTATTGGGTTGGCACGAATCGAGACTGGGATTTGTCACTCCGTATGACGGAGAGGTATCTCTGGGCCCACTCGGTAATGCATCATCATAATGAGCTCAATGTGACCAAGTGTCTGGTCACGGGATCATGCATTACGGTACGAGTAAAGTGACTTGCCGGTAATGAGATTAAACAAGGTATTGGGATACCGACGATCGAATCTCGGGCATGTAACGTACCGATTGACAAAGGGAATTGTATACGGGGTTGATTGAATCCTCGGCATCGTGGTTCATCCGATGAGATCATCGAGGAGCATGTGGGAGCCAACATGGGTATCCAGATCCCGCTGTTGGTTATTGACCGGAGAGGCGTCTCCGTCATGTCTGCATGTCTCCCGAACCCGTAGGGTCTACACACTTAAGGTTCGGTGACGCTAGGGTTGTAGAGATATGAGTATGCAGTAACCCGAAAGTTCTTCCTGAAGGAAGCTCCTGAACGAGGTGGTGACCCTGAACGAGGTGGCAACCCTGAAGGAAGCGGTGTCCGCGGCCGAAAGCAAAGCGGCCGCGGAGCGCACCGAGCGAGAGAAGCAGGAGGAGCGGGTGGCGGAGGTGCGGCAAGAGCTCCGTGCCTCGTGGAAAAACACGAGAGTTTGAATGTGACTCAAGACTCGAGAGTCCAAGCTCGCCTCGGCTCTTGAGAGTGCCAAAGCCGCTAAGGTCAAGCCCAAAAAGCCCTCCAAGAAATTGAACCATTAAAGAAGATAGTGGCGGGTAAGGCATTCTTTATGCAAAGCAAGCATGTGAAAGTGAATTACCTATTACTTACCCGGATTCGGAGCTCTCCAGGAGCATTCGCAGATCTGCCCCGTAGTGTGTAAACCGATGTCGCGTTCTCTACCGCGCCAAGGAGGGGAGCTTCGATGGAGAAGGCGCTCGGTCTCAGATGTCGAGGCCGAACGTCCGGCAGCCTCGAGCGACCAGTCAAGCAGCTGGTCGAGCTCCACAAGGTCGCCGAACAGGCCATGAAGGGCCTTATAGCGCGGCTATGGCCATTGGAAGCCGTGCCTGGGAGCTACTTCGGCTTAGTACAGCGGCTGGTGGACGCCTGTCCATGGATTGAAGTCATCAAGCGCCCGCTCTACATTAAAGGTGCCGTCGTTGGCCCTTGCCCGTGCTAAAGTGCACCGGGCAGGCTGGATGCGGAGAAGCTTGTGACGGACGGGCCACCAAGGGCAAGGAGCATCGCAAGCCCGAAATGTACTATGAGGGCGCCCTAAAGGGTGCCCGCCAGATAGCGGATGAGTGCTCCAAAGATGTAATTTTTGAATAGACTCGCATTTGTTATCCTCAGACGCTGAAAACTTGTTCATATGCGCTAAGCAACGCTTGTTAATTTAAAATATAACCTTCAGGCGGCCGCTTATCAAATTTGAGAGATGGCAAGTCGTTATTTCACCCCCATGCCATGAGTGCCGGGTGTTCGGGATAAACTTGAGCGCTCTTGTTCCCATTCTTGGGTCCGTCGAGGAGGCGCTCAACGCAATTTAACAAGGCAACCGGACTTATAGTGCTTGAACACTCTCACTTAGCCATAGAATTCTATAATTTTAAATTTCGGCGAAGCCCCAAGTATTCGAAGACCGAAGTTCGGGCGCTTATCCACGCCTTTGGCCGGACAATGCCGACTCCTCGCTCTAAGCGGCATAAGTCTTTAGGGACCCGAAAAACCTCTCGAACAGCGATCGCTCTCGCCTATCATGACGGCCAGTTTTAGCTTTCTCACCGAGGTGCTCAACCCAGCTCAACCAGGGCACAATCGCAGTTGGTTCTCCCAAAGTGCTACCTTAGCCGATATAACGGAACGTAAGGTACCAAAACATGGGAGCCGGGCAAACCCAACTATTGACCCAAGACATGATTCGGAGCCGATGCATATAATGATATAAGTTCGGGGTGCCGCACTTGTGAAAGTGTTCGGACTTATCACACCATACTTTTGCGGTACTTAAGCCCCTGGTATTGGCCGTACCAAAGTGTACGGGTGCAACATGTCATGAAATGAACATATATATAGATAAAGAAAGGAGTGCAATAATAGGCAAAAGCTATGTATTGTTTATTCAAAAGAAACTGCAAATAAAAGCAGAACGATACAAATTGTGCGATAAGCAAGGTATGGGACTATTTAACATGTCCTCCGTGGGTAAGCTGCGGGATGGTATGTAAAACAGGTATAATGCTCGTAGTAGAGACCACTGGACACCCGACGTAGCCGCTTCCCCGGCTGTTGCATCGTGAGTTCGGCAATTCTAGTGCCGACAGGCTGCCGGAAAACGGAGTCCTGAAAGTAAGAAAAAAGAAGAAAAGAAAAGATTGACACAATCGGAGCCCCGTGCGGTTGAGCCGCACTGGCGTGCCGTGGTCGTGCCCTCCCTTATGCCCATGGTATCTCCAGAGCGTAGTTATGTACGCCGTAGTAATCGGCTTCGTAGTTTCGCGAGCGCCGGGTTGGGGCCGGATTGCTACGCTGCGTTTCTCGGATCGTGCTGACGGTCTTGTTGTAGGTTACTCCGGGCGCGCTTGATGGTGGCCGGACGTTTAATAGCCGGACTCGAGAATTGCTGTGAGAGGCTGCTTTGCACCTCCGCCGCGAGGGCCGCCGTGTGCTCCTCCGTTCGGAGAGAGCATTCAGTGTTTCCATTGACCGTGATTACTCCTCGAGGGCCTGGCATCTTGAGCTTGAGGTATGCATAGTGCGGCACCACAGTGAACTTTGCAAATGCGGTTCGTCCAAGCAGTGCGTGATAGTCGCTGCGGAACGGGACTATGTCGAAGATTAACTCTTCGCTTCGGAAGTTATCCGGGGATCCGAAGACCACTTCGAGTGTGACTGATCCTGTACAATTGGCCTCTACACCTGGTATGACGCCTTTAAAGGTCGTCTTTGTGGGTTTAATCCTTGACGGGTCTATGCCCATTTTGCACATTGTATCCTGATAAAGCAGGTTCAGGCTGCTACCGCCGTCCATCAGGACTCTAGTGAGGTGAAATCCGTCGATTAATGGGTCAAGAACAAATGCGGCGAATCCGCCGTGACGGATGCTAGTGGGGTGGTCCCTTCGATCAAATGTGATCGGGCAGGAGGACCATGGGTTGAACTTCGGGCGACCGCTCCATCGCATATACGTCCCTTTAGTGCACGCTTCCGCTCCCTTTTGGGTATGTGGGTTGCGATATCATGTTCACCGTCCGCACTTGTGTGGGAAAGCCCTTCAGACTCTATTGTTCGGCCCGGGCTCTTCTTCGTCATCGCTATGCAGCCCTTGTCATTGAGTTCGCACTTAACTTTCACCTTGCTTGAGCACCCAACAATCCCTGTTGGTGTGGTTGGCTGGTTTTTCGGGGTGTCGTGTATCCGCACGGCGATCGAGTATTCGGTCCAAGTTGGACGGGCCCTGGGTATTTCTTTTGAATGGCTTCTTCCGCTGACCGGGTTTAGAGCCTCTGAATCCGGCATTTACTATCGTATCTTCAGCATTATCACCCTTAATGCGGCGTTTATGCTTGTTGCGATGTGACCTGCCATTGCTGTCCTTGGTATCCGAACTATCAGGGTGTTTGGCCAAGTTGTTGCTTCGAGCTAGCCAGCTGTCCTTTCCCGCGCAAAAGCGGGTCATGAGTGTGGTGAGGGCTGCCATGGATTTCGGCTTTTCCTGTCCTAGGTGCCGGGCAAGCCACTCGCCATGGATGTTATGTTTAAAGGCTGCAAGGGCCTCGCATCCGGACGATCAACGATTTGATTTTTCTTGGTTAGGAACCGTGTCCGTAATTGTCCGGCCGATTCTTCCGGCTGCTGAATTATGTGGCTGAGGTCATCACCTTCGGTGGTCGCACGATGTGCCCCGGAAGTTATCAAGGAATGCGGCTTCCAGGTCCTCCTAACAACAAATTGATTCTGCTGGCAAGCTGTTGAGCCAATGCCGAGCTGGTCCTTTAAGCTTGAGTGGGAGGTATTTGATGGCATGTAGATCATCGCCGCGGGCCATGTGGATATGGAGGAGGTAGTCCTCGATCCAAACCGCAGGATCTGTTGTACCATCGTATGATTCGATGTTTACGGGTTTGAAACCCTCGGGGATTTGATGATCCATTACTTCATCTGTGAAGCATAGTGGGTGTGCGGTGCCTCTGTATTGAGATACATCACGACGCAGCTCATATGAGCTTTGTCTACTGTGTTCGGGCCGGCCGGAATTACTGTATCCGGCGTGACGGTTATCGTCACGTGTCGTGGGGCTCCCACGCGATCCGTAGATCGATCTTGTTTGCCTTGCCTTGTCCTCCAATATGTCTCACAGCTCTGGCGCGTTTCCCCGTGCCTTGGTACTTTTCGAGCGACGCCGGAGTGCGGCTTGAATGGAGGGTCTAGAGGCCTCTTCGTCGCGACCACGGGTGGCGGTCGGCCGCATCATGCGCCGTGATGTAGGTTTGGGTGCTTCTTCCTCAAATTGGGGTAGCAGCCTGCGTTTGGGGTATCTCTTGGAGGGGCATTCGAGATCATACTCTTCATGTAAGGACTTCACCCATCCGTCGACTAGCAAGTCTTGGTCAGCTCTAAGGCTGCCGCTGCTTTTCTTGAGGCTGCTTGCCGTGGCCATAAGCCTGCGTTTGAAACGCCTCCTGCTCGGCAGGATCCTCGTGCACGACAAATTCGTCATCGTTGAGGCTTGCCTCATCTTCGGAGGGAGGCATATAATTATCGTCCCTCCACCTCCCCGCCCCGCCGTTCTATCATGAGGGCTGGCTTCTCCCTCCTCTGTGATGAATCCTGCTTTGGAGGGGTTGTCTGACCGTCCGGTGTTATTATCTTCCGTGCCGGAATCGCCATTTTTACTGTGGCGGGATTTAGAGCGGCGCCGCTGACGTCGGCGCTTGGGCTGTTTCTTGGAGGGGTCATCCTTTGCTGTTCCATCGCTGTTCCCATCTTTTGGGATGTCCACCATGTATATGTCGTATGACGAGGTAGCCTTCCAGTGCCCTGTAGGCGCTGGTTCTTGGTCGTCTCCAGCATCGTCGTCCATACCGTCGATGTCTTAGGAGTCGAAGTCGAGCATGTCGGTTAAATCATCGACAGTGGCTACAAAGTGGGTGGTGGGTGGGCGTTGAATTTCTTCGTCGTCCGCATCCCAACCTTCTTGACCGTAGTCCGGCCAGGGCTCTCCAGATAAAGAGAGAGACTTTAGTGAATTCAGTATGTCGCCAAAGGGCGAGTGCTGAAAGATGCCCGCGGTAGTGAACTCCATGACCGGCGCCCAATCGGATTCGATTGGCAGGGGTGCGGAGGGTTCGGAGTCCAGAGAGGAGTCCGGCACCCTGGAGTCACGGTCTTCGCAAAGGACAGGGATGGAGTTCGGCTCAATTGTCGTAGAGATCGTAGCCCCCGAGGCGGTGTCCAACCACTCGTCCTCGATCAGCGAAACCGGCTCCGGATTAAGGGTTGGAGCATGCACCAGTGCGGCCTCTGTGGCACCGCTCGGCGGCAGAGCTAGATCGCACCATCGAGACAAAGGCGGCACGCTCGGCTGTGGCTCAAATCCGTCGAAGATCAAGTCTCCATGGACATCGGCCGTATAGTTCAAGCTTCCAAATCTGACATGATGGCCAGGGGCGTAGCTTTCGATCTGCTCCAGATGGCCTAGCGAATTGGCCCGCAGCGCAAACCCGCCGAATACGAAGATCTGTCCGGGGAGAAAAGTCTCACCCTGGACTGTGTCGTTGTCGATGATTGAAGGAGCCATCGGGCCTATAGGTGACGCATACGAGGAACTCTCAATGAAAGCACCAATGTCGGTGTCAAAACCGCAGATCTCGGTAGGGGGTCCCGAATCTGCAAGGCCTAGGCAGATGGTAACAGGAGACAAGGGACACGATGTTTTTACCCAGGTTCGGGCCCTCTCGATGGAGGTAATACCCTACTCCCTTGATTAATATTGATGATATGGGTAGTATAAGAGTAGATCTACCACGAGATCGTAGAGGCTAAACCTAGAAGCTAGCCTATGGTATGATTGTTGTTCGTCCTCTGGACTAAAACCCTTCGGTTTATATAGACACCGAATAGGGTTAGGGTTACACAGAGTCGGTTACAATGGTAGGAAATCTACATATCCAGATCGCCAAGCTTGCCTTCCACGCCAAGGAAAGTCCTATCCGGACAAGGGACGAAGTCTTCAATCTTGTATCTTCATAGTCTAGGAGTCCGGCCAAAGATGATAGTTCGGCTATCCGGACACCCCCTAGTCCAGGACTCCCTCAACATGTTTCTCGTCTATGGAGGTGACGAAGAGCTCGTCATAAAGGGTTACATCGATGCTAGCTTCGACACAGATCTGGATGACTCTAAGTCACAAACCGGATACGTGTTTATTTTGAATGGTGGGGCAGTAAGCTGGTGCAGTTGCAAGCAAAGCGTCGTGGCGGGATCTACATGTGAAGCGGAGTACATGGCAGCCTCAGAGGCAGCGCATGAAGCAATCTGGGTGAAGGAGTTCATCACCGACCTAGGAGTCATACCCAATGCATCTGTACGATCGCACTCTTCTGTGACAACACTGGAGCTATTGCACTTGCCAAGGAGCCCAGGTTTCACAAGAAGACCAGGCACATCAAGCGTCGCTTCAACTCCATTCGTGAAAATGTGCAAGATGGAGACATAGATATTATTAAAGTACATACGGACCTGAATGTAGCAGATCCGTTGACTAAACCTCTCCCTCGGGCAAAACATGATCAACACCGTAACTCTATGGGTGTTCGATTCATCACAATGTAACTAGATGATTGACTCTAGTGCAAGTGGGAGACTGTTGTAAATATGCCCTAGAGGCAATAATAAAATGGTTATTATTATATTTCTTTGTTCATGATAATAGTCTATTATTCATGCTATAACTGTGTTATCCGGAAATCGTAATACACGTGTGAATACATAGACCACAACGTGTCCCTAGTGAGCCTCTAGTTGACTAGCTCGTTGATCACCAGATAGTCATGGTTTCCTGACTATGGACATTGGATGTCATTGATAACGGGATCACATCATTGGGAGAATGATGTGATGGACAAGACCCAATCCTAAGCATAGCTCAAAGATCGTGTAGTTCGTTTAGCTAAAGCTTTTCCAAATGTCAAGTATCATTTCCTTAGACCATGAGATTGTGCAACTCCCGGATACCGTAGGCCAAACGTCACAACGTAACTGGGTGACTATAAAGGTACACTACAGGTATCTCCGAAAGTGTCTGTTGGGTTGGCACGAATCGAGACTGGGATTTGTCACTCCGTATGACGGAGAGGTATCTCTGGGCCCACTCGGTAATGCATCATCATAATGAGCTCAATGTGACCAAGTGTCTAGTCACGGGATCATGCATTACGGTACGAGTAAAGTGACTTGCCGGTAACGAGATTAGTCCGTTTGGACTCCAATGTTACATTCCGTTTGGACTCCATTTGATATTCCGTTTCTTCGAAACACTGAAATAGGCAAAAAACAACAATTCTGGGCTGGGCCTCCGGTTAATAGATTAGTCCCAAAAATAATATAAAAGTGGAAAATAAAGCCCAATATAGTCCAAAACAGTAGATTAAGTAGCATGGAGCAATCAAAAATTATAGATACGTTGGAGACGTATCAGGCATCCCCAAGCTTAATTCCTGCTCGTCCTAGAGTAGGTAAATGATAAAAAGAGAATTTTTGATGCAGAGTGATACTTTGGCATAATTTCAATGTAAATCTTCTTAATTGTGGTATGAATATTCAGATCGGAATGAATACAAAATAAAAGTTCATATTGATATAAAAATAATAATATTTCAAGCATACTAATCAAAGTAATCATGTCTTCTCAAAATAGCATGGCAAAAGAAAGTTCATCCCTACAAAATCATATAGTTAGGCTATGCTTCATTTTTGTCACACAAAGATGTTCCCAACTTCTATACCCCCGATGACAAGCCAAGCAATTGTTTCATACTTAAATAATCTCAAACTTTTTCAACCTCCACGCTATACATGAGCATGAGCCATGGATATAGCACTATGGGTGGAATAGAATATAATGATGGGGCTTGTGTGGAGAAGACAAAAAAGGAGAAATCTCACATTGATGAGGATAATCAACGGGCTATGGAGATTCCCATCAATTGATGTCAACATGAGGAGTAGGGATTGCCATGCAACGGATGCACTAGAGCTATGAATGCTCAACAAAAGAAAACTAGTGGGTGTGCATCCAACTTGCTTTCTCATGAAGACCTAGGGCATTTGAGGAAGCCCATTGTAGGAATATACAAGCCAAGTTCTATAATGAAAAATTCCCATTAGTATAGAAAGACAACTTATGAGACTCATTATATGAAAAACATGGTGCTACTTTGAAGCACAATATACGAGATTCACTACATGAAGAACAAGGTGCTACTTTGAAGCACAATATATGAGACTCACTACATGAAGAACAAGGTGCTACTTTGAAGCACAAGTGTGGAAAAAGAGATAGTAACATTGCCCTTTTTGGGGGCCTTTAACTTTTTTCTTTTTGGCCTTTTTTTGGGCAATGCTCTAATGATGATCATCACACTTCTATTGATTACAACATAAGGATTACAACTCGAAACTTAGAACAAGATATGGTGGCAATGAATCAAGAGTGTCATGTATGAAAAATAATGCATGGTGGCTTTGCCACAAATACGATGTCAACTACATGATCATACAATGGCAATATGACAAAAGTAAAGTATGTCATGATGATGATGAACGGAACGGTGGAAAGTTGCATGGCAATATATCTTAGAATGGCTATGGAAATGCCATAATAGGTAGGTATGGTGGCTGTTTTGAGGAAGATATAAGGAAGTTTATGTTTGATAGAGCGTATCATATCACGGGGTTTGGATGCACCGGCGAGGTTTGCACCAACTCTCAAGGTGAGAAAGGGCAATGCATGGTACCGAAGAGGCTAGCAAAGGCGGAAAGGTAAAAGTGCGTATAATCCATGGATTCAACATTAGTCAAAAGAACTCATATGCTTATTGCAAAAATTTAGAAGTCATCAAAAATCAAGTACTACGCGCATGCTCCTAGGGGGGTAGATTGGTAGGAAAAGACCATCGCTCGTCCCTGACCGCCACTCATAAGGATGCACAAGCCAGGTACACTTCATGTTTCAAATTTGTTACACAACTTTAACCATAGGTGCATGCTACGGGACTTGCAAACTTCAACGCAAGAATTTCTCAAATTCACAACTACTCAACTAGCACGACTTTATATTATCATCTCCATATCTCAAAACAATTATCAAGCATCAAACTTTTCTTAGTATTCAACGCACTCAAAAGAAAGTTTCACAAATCTTGAAAACCAAGTATATTAATATTAAGCAAATTACCATGCTATTAACGACTCTCAAAATAATCTAAGTGAAGCACTAGAGCAAAAATTATCACGCTCAAAAGATATAAGTGAAGCACTATGAGCAAAACTATCAGGCTCAAAAGATATAAGTGAAGCGCATAGAGTATTCTAGAAAATTCAAATTTATGTATGGCTCTCTCAAAAGGTTTGTACAGCAAGGATGATTGTGGTAAACTAACAAGCAAAGGCATAAATGATACAAGACGCTCCAAGCAAAACACATATCATGTGGTGAATAAAAATATAGCTCCAAGTAAATTACCGATGGAAGTAGATTTAAAGAGGGGATGCCTTCCGGGGCATCCCCAAGCTTTGACTTTTTGGTGTCCTTGGATCATCTTGGGGGTGCCATGGCCATCCCCAAGCTTAAGCTCTTGCCACTCGTTGTTCCATAATCCATCAAAAGAATTTACCCAAAACTTGAAAACTTCACAACACAAAACTCAATAGAAATCTTGTGAGCTCCGTTACAGAAAGAAAACAAAAGACTACTTTAAGGTACTGTAATGAACTCATTATTTATTTATATTGGTGTTAAACCTACTGTATTCCAACTTCTCTATGGATTATAAACTATTTTACTAGCCATAGATTCATCAAAATAAGCAAACAACACACAAAAAACAAAATCTGTCAAAAACAGAACAGTCTGTAGTAATATGAAACTAACGCAAACTTCTGTAGCTCCAAAAAATCTACAAAAATTAGAAGACCTAGACAATTTTTTTATTTATCAGCAGAAATTGGAATCAGTATTTTATCTCGTTCTTGTGATTTTTCATGATTCGGGCACTGAGCGCAAAGTTTCTGGAAATTACAGCAAGATCAAATAACTATCATCCAAGAAGATCCAATAGGTCTAGCTTGGCACAAACACTAATTAAAACATAAAACCACATCTAAACAGAGGCTAGATGGATTATTTATTCCTAAACATAAGCAAAAGCAAAAACTAAAAATAAAATTGGGTTGCCTCCCAACAAGCGCTATCGTTTAACGCCCCTAGCTAGGCATAAAAGCAAGGATGGATCTAGGTATTGCCATCTTTGGTAGGCAATCCATAAGTGACTCTCATAATAGATTCATATGGTAATTTTACTTTCTTTCTAGGAAATTATTCCATGCCTTTCTTTAATGGAAATTGGAATCTAATATTCCCTTCCTTCATATCAATAATTGCACCAATCGTTCTAAGGAAAGGTCTACCAAGAATAATAGGACATGAAGGATTGCAATCTATATCAAGAACGATAAAATCTACGGGCACATAATTCCTATTTGCAACAATAAGAACATCATTAATTCTTCCCATAGGCTTTTTAATAGTGGAATCCAAAGATGCAAGTTTAGAGAGCAATCATCAAAGTCACGGAAATCTAGCAAATCACACAAAGTTTTGGGAATAGTGGAAACACTAGCACCCAAATCACACAAGGCATGAAACTCATGATTTTTAATTTTAATTTTAATAGTAGGTTCCCACTCATCATAGAGCTTTTTAGGGATAGAGACTTTCAACTCAAGTTTTTCTTCATAAGATTGCATCAAGGCATCAACAATGTGTTCGGTAAAAGCCTTATTTTGACTATAAGCATGAGGAGAATTTAGCACGGATTGCAACAAGGAAATACAATCAATTAAAGAGCAATTTTCATAATTAAATTCCTTGGGATCCAATATAGTGGGTTTAGCAACATCTAGGTTTTTATTTCTTTCAATCCCACATTTATCAATTTCATCATCAAGATCTTAAAACTCTGAATTCTTAGAACGCCTTCTAGGTAAAGGAAGATCATATTCAGTTTCATCAAGATTCATATTGCAAAACAAAGATTTAATGGGGGACACATCAATAACTTTTATATCTTCATCTTGATTTTCATAGGAATTGGAAGAACACGCTTTAATAAAGGCATCTTTGGAAGCACGCATCCTAGTGGTTCTTTCTTTGCACTCATCAATGGAAATTATCATAGCTTTGATAGACTCATTGATATCATGCTTAGGAGGAATGGATCTAAGCTTTAAAGAATCAACCTCAAGAGAAATTCTATCAACGTTCCTAGCCAAATAATCAACTTTAAGCAATTTCTCCTCAAGCAAAGCATTAAAATTCTTTTGTGAATTCATAAACTCTTTAACACTATCCTCAAATTCAGAGGGCATCTTATTAAAATTTCCATAAGATTTGTTGTAGAATTTCCATAATTATTAGAAGGATTACTAGGATAAGGCCTAGGATTAAAATTCCCTCTATACGCGTTGTTACCAAAATTATTCCTACCAACAAAATTTACATCCATAGATTCATTATCATTCTCAATCAAAGTAGACAAAGGCATATCATTAGGATCAGAAGAAACACTCTTAGTAGCAAATAATTTCATAAGTTCATCCATCTTTCCACTCAACACATTAATTTCTTCTATCGCATGCACTTTTTTATTAGTAGATCTTTCGGAATTCCACTGAGAATAATTAACCATAATATTATCTAGAAGTTTAGTAGCATCTCCTAGAGTGATTTCCATAAAAGTGCCTCCCGCGGCCGAATCTAAAAGATTTCTAGAAGCAAAATTCAATCCGGCATAAAAGTTTTGTATAATCATCCACAAGTTCAAACCATGAGTAGGACACTTACGTATCATTAATTTCATTCTCTCCCAAGCTTGTGCAACATGTTCATGATCAAGTTGCTTAAAATTCATAATATCATTCCTAAGAGAGATAATCTTAGCGGGAGGAAAATACTTAGAGATAAAAGCATCTTTGCACTTGTTCCAAGAATCAATACTATTTTTAGGCAGAGATGAAAACCACGCTTTAGCACGATCTCTAAGCGAAAAAGGAAATAGCTTCAATTTAACGACATCATTATCGACATCCTTTTTCTTTTGCATATCACATAAATCAACGAAGCTATTCAGATGAGTAGCGGTATCTTCACTAGGAAGGCGGCGAATTGATCTTTCATAACAAGATTCAACAAAAGCAGTATTGATTTCACAAGATTCAGATTGGCAAGAGGAGCAATCGGAGTGCTAAGGAAATCATTATTATTGGTATTGGTGAAGTCACACAATTTGGTAGCATCTTGAGCCATTCGACAAACAAGCAATCCAACACACGAGCAAACAAGCGGATGAGGAAAAGGCAACAAGAAAAAGAGGAGGAGATTGGGAAAGAGAGGCGAATAAACGGCAAGGGTGAAGTGGGGGAGAGGAAAACGAGAGGAAAATGGCAAATAATGTAATGCGGGAGATAGGGATTGTGATGGGTACTTGGTATGGCGCTTGACTTGCTCTTGCGTGAGCCTCCCCGACAACGGCGCCAGAAATTCTTCTTGCTGCCTCCTGAGCACTGCGTTGGATTTCCCCGAAGAGGAGAGGATGATGCAGTAGAGTAGCGTAAGTATTTCCCTCGGTTTTTGAGAACCAAGGTATCAATCCAGTAGGAGGCCACGCAAAAGTCCTTCGTACCTGCACAAAACAATAGCTCCTCGCAACCAACGCGATTAGGGGTTGTCAATCCCTTCACGGTCACTTACGCGAGTGAGATATGATAGAGATGATAAATAATATTTTTGGTATTTTTGGTATAGAGATGCAAAGTGAAAAGTAAAAGGCAAAGTAAAAGCAAAGCAAGTATTAAAGTAATGGAGATTGATATGATGAGAATAGACCCGGGGGCCATAGGTTTCACTAGTGGCTTCTCTCAAGAGCATAAATATTCTACGGTGGGTGAACAAATTACTGTTGAGCAATTGACAAAATTGAGCATAGTTATGAGTATATCTAGGTATGGTCATGTATATAGGCATCACGTCCGAGACAAGTAAACCGAAACGATTATGCATCTACTACTATTACTCCACTCATTGACCGCTATCGAGCATGCATCTAGAGTATAGTTAAAAACAGAGTGACGCCTTAAGCAAGATGACATGATGTAGAGGGATAAATTCATGCAATATGATAAAAACTCCATCTTGTTATCCTCGATGGCAACAATACAATCGTGCCTTGCAACCCTTTACGTCACTTTCGGTAAGGACACCGCAAGATTGAACCCAAAGCTAAGCACTTCTCCCATTGCAAGAACTACCAATCTAGTTGGCCAAACCAAGCGGATAATTCAAGAGACTTGCAAAGATAACCAATCATACATAAAAGAATTCAGAGAAGATTCAAATATTATTCATAGATAATCTGGATCATAAAACCACAATTCATCGGTCTCAACAAACACACCGCAAAAAGAAGATTACATCGAACAGATCTCCACGCGAGAGGGGGAGAACATTGTATTGAGATCCAAAAAGAGAAGAAGCCATCTAGCTACTAGCTATGGACCCGAAGGTCTGAAGTAAACTACTCACACTTCATCGGAGGGCTATGGTGATTATGTAGAAGCCCTCCTTGGTGGATGCCTCCGGCGGTGCTCGAACAGGCCCCAAGATGGGATCTCGTGGATCTGAGGAAGTTGCGGCGGTGGAATTAGGTTTTGGCTCCCCTTACGATCGTTTGAAGTGCGTAGGTATATATAGGAGGAAGGATGCGTCGGTGGAGCAACAGGGGCCCATGAGGCAGGGGCGCGCCTAGGGGGCGCCCTAGCGGGGGGCGCCCCCCACCCTTGTGTCCGCCTCTTTTGTTCCTTGGAGTAGGGTCCAAGTCTCCTGGATCACGCTCGGTGAGAAAATCACGTTTCCGAAGGTTTCATTCCGTTTGGACTCCGTTCGATATTCCGTTTCTTCGAAACACTGAAATAGGCAAAAAAACAGCAATTCTGGGCTGGGCCTCCGGTTAATAGGTTAGTCCCAAAAATAATATAAAAGTGGAAAATAAAGCCCAATGTAGTCCAAAACAGTAGATAAAGTAGCATGGAGCAATCAAAAATTATAGATACGTTGGAGACGTATCAACACCGTACACGAGAAAGAATGGAGTGAAGCCGGTTGATTTGTTCGGAGTGGTGCGGAGGCTCCAAAGGACGACCGGCAGCTCGTCGATCTAGCAGCCGACCAACCGCTCCAGAGGCTCGACCAGTCGGGGCTTGATGCCGGAGAGGATGAGGCCGTTTGCTCGCTCGACTTGGCCGTTTGACTACGGGTGGGCAATGGATGCTAAGTCCAGTCGGATGCCCTGCGTCACGCAGAAACGGGCCAAGGCTCCTTTGGCAAAATTTGTGCCATTGTCGGTGATGATGTTGTGTGGTACTCCGTACCGGGTGGTGATGTCTGCAATGAGGTCACGGCAGTCGGACCATTCAACTTCTTGATTGGCTTTGCTTCAATCCACTTGGTGAACTTGTCCACGGCAACGAGCAGATGGGTCATGCCGCCGCGTGCTGTCTTGAATGGTCCCACCATATCCAACCCCCAGACGGCAAAGGGCCAAGCCAGGGGATGGTTTTGAGTGCAGAAGCCGGTAGATGTTGCTGGGAGCTGAACTTCTGACACCCTTTGCAATGCTTGACCAATTCCTTGGCGTCTTCCAACGCAGTCGGCCAAAGCAAACCATGGCGGAAAGCCTTGGCAACAAGGGATCTGGAGGCCGCGTGGTGGCCGCACTCGCCTTGGTGGATATCTTTGAGGATTGCTTGGCCTTTCTCTGATTCTACGGAGCGCTGGAAGACTCCAGTTACGCTGCACCTGACGAGCTCTCTGTTTACTATCGTGTAGGCTCCTGCTCGGCGCTGCACTTGCCGGGCCGAGATCTCATCGGCTGGCAGCTCTCTATTCACCAAAAACTTGAGGATGGGCTCTGCCCATGATGGTGCTTGAATTTCTTCTACTGCCACTACGGCCACTTGTACGAGGGCGGTTGGGTTGGGAGGCGGCAGGTTGGAATCGATTGCCGCTTGCTGAAGTCCACGGGCCGACTGCTGCAGCCCCCGGGCTGGGTTGTGAAGTCCCCGGGCCAGGTGTGACTGCTGCAGTCCCCGAGCCGCTTGGTGAAGTCCCCGGGCCGACTGCTGCAGTCCCCGGGCCGAGTTGTGAAGTCCCCGGGCCGGGTGCGACTGCTTGATCCCGCACCTTCTTGAAGTCCCCGGGCCGGCTGCTGCAGCCCCTGAGTCGGATCCGACTGCTTCAGGAGGAGCCGGCACGAAGATGGACTCAGATTCTGGAGAAGGCTTGATCGACGGCTTGCGGAGGCACTGAAGGGAAATGCCGGCTGGTATTGCTTGACGGGTGGAGCCGATCCATACCAAGGCATCTGCCTGCTCATTGTCATTTCGTGGCACGTGAAGGAACTCACACCCTTCAAAGTATCCGCTGAGTTGCTGGACGAGGAAACGGTAGCTTGCCATGTTTGCATCCTTGGCGTCCCAGTCACCAGATGACTGTTGGACCACCAAGTCGGAGTCGCCGTAGCACAGGATTCGGCGGATGCCGATCTCTTTGGCCAGCCGGAGACCGTGTATTAGTGCTTCATATTCGGCTACATTGTTGGAGGCGGCGAAATGGATTTGCAATGTGTATCTGAGCCTGTCGCCTTTGGGAGAAGTGAGAACAATGCCGGCTCCCAAGCCGGTGCGCATCTTTGAGCCATCGAAGTGCATCCGCCAATGAGTGGAGTCTGGAGCTGGCGGCAGGTGCTGGGTCTCGGCCCAGTCAACAAGGAAGTCTGCCAGTGCTTGGAACTTAATGGCGGTGCATGGCTGGTAAAAGATGGTGTACGGGACCAACTCGATGGCCCATTTGGCCACCCGGCCAGATGCATCTCTGTTGCCAATGGTCTCGGCAAGTGGGGCAGTGCAGACAACCGAGATTGGGTGCTCTTGAAAGTATGGCTCCAACTTCTTGGCGGCAAAGTGCACGCCGTAGCACATCTTCTGGTAGTGAGGGTAGTTCTGCTTCGAGGTTGACAGCACCTCACTCAAATAGTACACGGGCCTCTGGACCAGCTGTGCTCTGCCATCTTCTGGGCGCTCTACCACCATAACAGTGCTGACCACCCGGCTGGTGGCGGCGATGTAAATGTACATAGGTTCTTTGGCAGTCGGAGCCGCCAGGACAGGTGGCATGGTCAACATCTTCTTCAGCTGGAGAAAAGCTTCATCCGCCTTGTCATTCCACTCTAAATGAGTGGTCTTCTTCATGAGCTGGTACAGGGGAAGAGCCTTCTCGCCCAGCCGACTGATGAAGCGGCTGATGGATGCCAAACAGCCGGTGAACTTCTGGATGTCTCTCAGTCGGGTGGGTTTCTCCATCCTCTCGATGGCCTTGATCTTCACAGGGTTGCACTCGATGCCGCGCTCTGAGACCAGGAAGCCGAGGAGCTGGCCGACTGGTACTCCAAAGACGAATTTTTCTGGGTTGAGCTTGATCTGAAACCGGCACAGATTTTCAAAATTTTCCTTGAGATCCTCCAAGAGGGTACTGCGCTTCTCCGTCTTCACCACGATATCGTCTACATAGACATGGGCATTTCTGCCGAGTTTCTTGAGGAGGCACTTCTGCATGCAACGCTGAAATGTGGCACCGGCATTTCTCAAGCCGAATGTCATGGTCAGGTAGCAGAAGGCTCCGAATGGTGTGATGAAGGCGGTCTTCAGGCGGTCTGCTGGGTTCAACTTGATCTGGTGGTAACCTGAGTAGGCATCCAAGAAACTCAATAGCTCGCATCCGGCTGTGGAGTCTATCACTTGGTCAATTAGGGGTAATGCAAACGGATCCTTGGGGCAGGCTTCGTTGAGACTAGTGTAATCAATGCACATGCGCCACTTTTTGTTCTTCTTCAGTACAAGGACTGGGTTGGCAAGCCATTCTGGGAAGAAAACTTCCATGATAAAGCCGGCTACCAACAGATGGGCGATCTTTTCACCAACAATTCTTCTCTTCTCCTTCGACAGTCGGCGGAGGGGCTGTCTAACTGGTTTGGCGTCTGCTCTAACATGTAGCTTGTGCTCGGCGAAATCCGTCGGAACACCCAGCATGTCTTTGGGAGACCATGCAAATATGTCCCGATTCTCATGGAGGAAATCGACGAGCTCGCTTTCCTATTTGCTGTCAAGGTTGGCACCTATGACAGCGTGCCTCTCCGGGTGCTCAGGGTCCAAGGGGATCTTCTTCGTTTCTTTGGCTGGCTTGGAGGAGCCCTCAGTCTCTGAATCTTTGGGCTCTGGTGACAGGTCTGACTGCTTGCCGGCCATGGCCACCACCCGGTCCAGGAGCTTCTTCTCAGCCGCGATCACGAGGGACTCGGCCAGCCAGCTGCTAGCTGCAACACAGGTGGACGACTTCTCATAGTCTCCATTGATCGTGATAATGCCCTTGGTTCCTAGCATCTTCATCTTGAGGTAGGCGTAATGAAGCACCGCCATGAACTTGGCTAGGGCAGGCCGACCTAGGAGCACATGGTAAGGACTCTCCAGGCCAACCACCTCAAACCAAATCGCTTCTCGGCGGAACTGATCCTTGTCTCCGAAGAGGACATCTATCTTGACTTTGCTGATTGGTGAGCAGGACAAGCCGGGCACAATGCCATGAAACACAGTCCGACTGGGCAGCAGCTGTTTCTCTTTGATCTTCAACTTCTCCATGGTGTCGCGGTAAAGGATGTTGATGCTGCTACCGCCATCTATCAGAACCCGGGAGAAAACGAGCAACTCGCCTCTCTGTTGCAAGGGTGGCATCCAATACCAGGGCATAAGAAGCTGGAGAAGGCATCACTTCCGGGTGGTCAGCTCGGCTCCAACTGATAGGCTTCTCAGACCAGTGCATGAACTCTGGAGCAGTTGAGGCGACTGCGTTCACTTCTCGGTGCTGCTGACGTCGGCTGTGTCTGTCATTGGCAACGCTGGTGAAGACAACATAAGCACCATGCTCTTCAGGGTAATCATCTTGGATTGCGCCGATAGTTGGACGGGCGGCCGGCTGCTGGGGAGGCGGAGCCGGCGGGCCAGCAGGCGGTGGGGGGAGTCCTTGTCCCTTGGCGATGCGGACGAACCAGTGGCATTTCCGTGTTGTATGGTTGGACAGGTTCGCCCCGCTGTGGAACTTGCAAGGGGCATCGAGGGTCTGCTCAAAGGAGAAAGCGGGCAACCAAACTGGCTTGCCGCCCTTCTGGCGCTTGGGGAGGGGTCGTCCTTCAGGTTGCTGGTCCTCGACTATTGCCACTTGTCGGCTGGTGGAAGTCGGCTGCTGGGCCTTGCGCTTGTTGTCGTTCGGCTGCTGGCGCCGACTGTTGTCTCCAGCCGGCGTCCGAGGAGCCGGAGGGAGCACCTTCCCAGAAGTATCCACGCGGAGCTCCAACTTCATGGAAGAGTTGTGATGGCGTGCTTATGCTGCTATGATCAGCAGCTCATCGAGTGTGGCCGGCTCGTCCCAGAGGAGTCGGTGCTTGAGTAAGGTGCCCTCTCGGCACCCGCAGTGAAGTACTTGATTGCTTGGACCTCGTGCACCCCTTCGCAGGAGTTGTGCAGTTCAGCCCATCGCGTCAGGTAGTCACCGGTGGACTCATTGGGGCCTTGGACGCACAACGAGAGCCTGTGAGGCTTGGGCGGCCGCTTGTAGGTGCTGGTGAAGTTGCGGGTGAAGACTTCAGTGAAATCTACCCAGATGTTGATGATGCGTGGCTTTAGGCTATTCAGCCATGTCCGGGCCGTGCCCTGGAGCATGAGCGGAACATATTTTACGGCTACACGCTTGTTGCCGTTCGCTATGCTGACGGCCGTGGAGTAGTCGACTAGCCAGTCCTCCAGCTTCACAGAGCCGTTGTACTTGGGCATATCTCGTGGAAGCGTGAACCCTTTCGGAAAGGGCTCGTCACGGATGCGGGGGCCGAAACAAGGCGGGCCCAGCGCGTCTTCCTCTTCTAGGGCCAGGGATCGATTGAGACGGTCGATCCGGTGGCGGGCGTCGTTCTCTCCGATTCCCTCTCGGTGGCCCAGCCGGTCACCGAGATTTGGGTGGTCAATAGGTGGCTGGGAAGCACGCCTCTCCCTCCGAGGAGGAGGAGGAGGCGGACAATCGTCCCTTCGTTCCACTGCTCGTGGGCGGCCATCTTGGTCGCGCTCGATGGTTATGCGTGTGCGGCTGCGGCTAGCAGCCGACTCTTTGTCTCATCTGTCACGGACGCCACTAGTCGGCATCCGGGAGGTCGTGCCTTGATCTCGGCGAGGGGGCGGGTTCTCGACCCGCTGGCCGGGTCCTTCTGCGCGGCAGCCGCGTCAATGAGCTGCTGGACACACTCCGTCATGTAGCGACGCTCGTCGCCCTCGAGGTTGTCCAGCTCGTCTGCTGCCGCCTGGGCAACTCGTATGTTCTCCGTGGGCATGGCATAGACTGGGCGGTCTGCCCCGAACATGCTGGCGATGGCAGCGCCATGCTGCCGGACTGTGCCAATGCGACTAGGCTCGCCAGCAGCCGGCGTGCCGCCAACAGCGCGGTCGATCTCGCGCTGGTAGGCCTCTGAGAGGCGTCTCATGGTGGCCAAATTCTTGGTGCTATCGACGAGCAAGACGTGGCGATCTTCTAGCGTCTCGGTGTCGGCATCTTACGCAATGGGTGCGAGACAGGTCTCGTAGCTCCGCCTCGAGTGGGTCTTGGGTGCCGCCACCGAAGCTCCATCGTGGCTGACGGCGAGCACCTCCGTGACGGTCTTTGCCGCCGCTTGTCGGTAGCGAGGGAGTGGGTCGTTGATGATCACCATGTTGGCGGGAAGGCGTCAAGGGACGCGGTGTCGGAGTCGACAAGCATTGGGTCGGTGGAGCCGATTGACTCCAGGTCGGAGGCGGGCTCATTGGTGATGTCAAGCTTGCCAAGGAGATCGATGAGGCATCTCTCGGAGCTGGCTGCGCCCGCGCCTGGTGCGAGCTCGTCGGAGAGGCGGATCTCGCCAACAAGGTCAGCGAGACCAGCCGCTGCGCAGGCAATCTCTGCACCATGCAGCGCGTCGGCGCTAATGCCATCGGGCGTGTCGGGCTGGCTGTGCTTGTTGGGGAGGAAGAGGGTTCCCATCCAGAATAGATCTCCGGACGACGGTGCACCTAGCCCCACGGTGGACGCCAAATGTTGGGGGTGTCGTGCGACATATGCCAAAGGATGGCTTATCATGGAGGGGGCTAATAAGACGTCGCCAGTGCCAGGAAATGGGATGAGGTGTAGACATGCATGCCGGCGAATCTTACCCAGGTTCGGGGATCTCCTAGGAGATAACACCCCTACTCCTGCTCTGCGGGGTCTCCGCATGATCACTCAAGCAACAACGATGGTTACAAGCTTGCTCCTTGAGCTGTTTCTCTAGAGGGGGAAGAAGAACAAGGCTAGCCCTAGCTTCCTCTCTCTATATGGGTGTATGGATGAACTAGAGTCTGAACCCTTTGCATGGGTGCCCTGGGGGGTTTACATAGGCCTACCCCCCAGGGGTACAAAGGTAATCCGGTCGGGTGTTGGACCCGGCTGTCACTGTCTCTTGTCGCCGGCTCCCTCGCTGGCAGATGGGGCCTGCCGCCTGGTGGGCCCCGCCGGCTGTCTCGTACTTGGCCGACAGGCCATGCCCGCCGCTCGCGGGTCTTGCTGGCTGCTCAGCACTGTAGCTGTGCTGGTAATGATGCATGTTTTGTCAGGGGAGGCGTGGCTACAGTACCGCCGCCTGGCGGGCGTTCACTGTAGCCACTCCCCCGTCTCTTCTGGTTAATGGCACACAAACTCCAAGGAGAGGAATAGCCGCCTGGTTAGGGGCCGGCCTCCCTCTGAGCCCGGTAGTGCAGGCTCGCCGCCTATACAGCTCCTTGAGGACAGGTAGGGCCCGCCGCCTGCGGGTCGTACCGACATCCCATCTGTTGGGGAACGTTGTAATTTCAAAAAAATTCCTATGCACACGCAAGATCATGGTGATGCATAGCAACGAGATGGGAGAGTGTTGTCCACGTACCCTCGTAGACCGAAAGTGGAAGCGTTAGCACGACGCGGTTGATGTAGTCGTACGTCTTCACGATCCGACCGATCAAGTACCGAACGTACATCACCACCGAGTTCAGCACACGTTCAGCCCGATGACGTCCCTCGAACTCCGATCCAGCCGAGTGTTGAGGGAGAGTTTCGTCAGCACGATGGCATGGTGACGAATGTTGATGTTCTACCGACGCAGGGCTTCGCCTAAGCACCGTTACAGTATTATCGAAGTGGACTATGATGGAGGGGGGCACCGCACACGGCTAAAAGATCAAACAGATCAATGTTGTGTCTCTGGGGTCCCCCCTGCCCCCGTATATAAAGGAGCAAGGGGGGAGGCGGCCGGCCAAGGAGGAGGGTGCACCAAGGGGGGAGTCCTACTCCCACTGGGAGTAGGACTCCTCCTTTCCTTGTTGGAGTAGGAGAGAAGGAAAGAGGAGGAGAGGGAGAAGGAAAAGGGGGCTGCACCCCTTGTCCAATTCGGACCAGAGGGGGGAGCAGGCCTCCTTCCTTTTGGCTTCTCTCCTCTATTCCCGTTTGGCCCAATAAGGCCCATATACTCGCCGGCGAATTCCCGTAACTCTCCGGTACTCGAAAAATACCGAATCACTCGGAACCTTTCCGAAATCGAATCTGATCGTCCAATATATCGATCTTTACATCTCGACCATTTCGAGACTCCTCGTCATGTCCCAAATCTCATCCGGGACTCCGAACTCCTTAAGTACATCAAAACTCATAAACTCATAATAAAACTGTCATCGAAACCTTAAGCGTGCGGACCCTACAGGTTCGAGAACTATGTAGACATGACCGAGACACGTCTCCGGTCAATAACCAACAGCGGAACCTGGATGCTCATATTGGCTCCCACATATTCTACGAAGATCATTATCGGTCAGACCGCATAACAACATATGTTGTTCCCTTTATCATCGGTATGTTACTTGCCCGAGATTCGATCGTCGGTATCTCAATACCTAGTTCAATCTCGTTACCGGCAAGTCTCTTTACTCGTTCTGTAATACATCATCCCGCAACTAACTCATTAGTTGCAATGCTTGCAAGGCTTATAGATGTGCATTACCGAGAGGGCCCAGAGATACCTCTTCGACAATCAGAGTGACAAATCCTAATCTCGAAATACGCCGACCCAACAAGTACCTTCGGAGACACCTGTAGAGCACCTTTATAATCACCCGATTCACGTTATGACGTTTGGTATCACACAAAGTGTTCCTCCGTAAGCAGGAGTTGCATAATCTCATAGTCATAGGAACATGTATAAGTCATGAAGAAAGCAATAGCAGCATACTAAACGATCAAGTGCTAAGCTAACGGAATGGGTCAAGTCAATCACATCATTCTCCTAATGATGTGACCCCGTTAATCAAATGACAACTCATGCCTATGGCTAGGAAACTCAACCATCTTTGAGCTAGTCAAGTAGAGGCATACTAGTGACACTATGTTTGTCTATGTATTCACACATGTATAAGCATGAATAATAAACATTTATCATGAAATAAGGAAATAAATAATAACTTTATTATTGCCTCTAGGGCATATTTCCTTCACCATCGTGGGAGCATGGCTCCTTCTGACAGGGGTCATGTCATGGGCAATGTGGTACTTGATGCCTTGTTGTCTGAGGAGATCTCCGTCTAGTATGGTGCACTGTGGCCATGCTTGACCCTAGATTTGGGGGTGGGAGGGCGTGCTGTTGCCACGCCTTGTCTCCTCGCATTTATGTGGATGCAAACTTTGAGGACGCCTAGGGCCGCCTGCCAGGAGCCGGTGAAAGCACAACTGCTCCCTGCGTGATTTTGGTAATTAATGTCAATATATCTCTTGTTGGACTAATACTTCTACCTAGCATGTTTCAGATAAGTTCAACAGTGGAGTGGCATGGACTAGAGGATGTGGAACCCCTACAAGATGATAAGGACAAAGGATTGGATCAAGCTCAAAGCTCAGGACTCTACATTTACTATTTCAGTGATCCAAGATCACATTGAGTCCATAGGAAAGCCAATACTATTAAAAGGGGATGAGGTGTTGCTTAATGGCTTGCTTGCTTAAAGTGCTTAGTGATATGCTTGAAAGCCCTCAACCACTTTCTCACATCCACATATGTCCCAAACCAAAAGTCAAACTCAGCCCCACCGAAACTTTCTATCCGGCGCCACCGAGTTCTCTTGACATAGCCACTGCCAGAAACCCTAATCAATTCGGTCTCACCAATGGGATCTCGGTCTCACCGAGATGGTCCTGCAAACTCTCTGTTGCCTATTGCATTAATTTCGGTCTCACCAAAATATGAAATCGGTCCCACCGAGTTTGCTTGGCCAACTCTCTATTGTACTTATTACCCAAATCGATGCCACCGAGTTTGTGTAATCGGTCCAACTGAGATAAGGCTTTACCCTAACCCTAGCACATCGGTCCCACCGAGTTGATCATATCGGTCCCACCGAAATGCCTAACGGTCACATTATGAACTAAATCGGTTGTTGAGTTTTATAATTCGGTCCCACGAGTTTGGTGATTTGTGTGTAGCAGTTAGATTTTGTGTGGAGGCTATATATACCCCTCCACCCACTCTTCATTCGTGGAGAGAGCCATCGAACATGCCTACACTTGAACATACATTTTAGAGAGAGAACCACCTACACTTGTGTTGAGGTCAAGATATTCCATTCCAACCACATAAATCTTGATCTCTAGCCTTCCCCAAGTTGCTTTCCACTCAAATCATCTTTCTACCAAATCTAATCCTATGAGAGAGAGTTGAGTGTTGGGGAGACTATCATTTGAAGCACAAGAGCAAGGAGTTCATCATCAACACACCATCTATTAACTTTTGGAGAGTGGTGTCTCCTAGATTGGCTAGGTGTCACTTATGAGCCTCCGTCAAGATTGTGGAGTTCAACCAAGGAGTTTTTATGGGCAAGGAGATCGCCTACTTCGTGAAGATCTACCCTAGTGAGGCAAGTCCTTCGTGGGCGATGGCCATGGTGGGATAGACAAGGTTGCTTTTTTGTCGACCCTTCGTGGGTGGAGCCCTCCGTGGACTCGCGCAACCATTACCCTTCGTGGGTTGAAGTCTCCATCAACGTGGATGTATGATAGCACCACCTATCGGAACCACGCAATAAATCTTCGTGTCTCCAATTGCGTTCGCACACTCCAATCCCATCCCTTTACATTCTTGCAACTTGCATGATTTACTTTCCGCTGCTCATATACTCTTGCCATGCTTGCTTGATATGTATTGTGAATGTTTAAACTTGTGCTAAAACTCCGCTTCAACTTAAAGAATTTAAAAATTGCAACTTTTATTGCTAAGAGTCTGTTCACCCCCCTATAGACACCTCTTCTCGATCCTTTCAACTGGTATCAGAGCTTTGGTCTCCATTGCTTTGGTTTAATCACCATTGGAGGAAGATGGATGAGTCTACATTGG
This sequence comes from Aegilops bicornis, assembly GCA_021605145.1. Taxonomy (NCBI): domain Eukaryota; kingdom Viridiplantae; phylum Streptophyta; class Magnoliopsida; order Poales; family Poaceae; genus Aegilops; species Aegilops bicornis. The sequence continues at coordinate 554,961,403 of CM038674.1, forward strand.
GGAGTCTTAGACGTAGAGTACCTATTCTTGATGGAGAGTTCTTTCATGAGTGGAAAAATGAGATGCTTGAGATTTTCAATGAACATCATTTGAACAAGTACATTACTAGCCCTTGTGCACCTCATGTTGATTCCTTGCATCCTACCCTTGATGAGTCTATTGACATGATCCGCAACCTTAGAACTGTTAATCTTATCACTAGAGGCTTGCCTAGAAACTTGATTGGATGTTTGCCTACTCTTGATTGTGCCTACACTATATGGAGATTTCTTGAGGAAAGATTTCCAAACTATTCCTTGCAAAACGTAGATGAAATTCTCCATAAGTCTTTTGCCTTGAGTAAGATGAATTCCAGTGATCCTAAGTTTGGTGATTGTCTATTTGAGCTTACTAATCTCATGTGTGCCAAAGGAGATGTTGGAGTCATTAGCAATATCGTGTCTGAAGCTATTAGAATTCATAAAGATGACCATTGTGATGATCATTCATCTAATTAATTACCCTCTCTAGGAATTGATCGAATACAATACGATGTTGAACATGGATACTATGATGAGGATGATGATAGTGAATATGATCTTGATGATGCGATGAGACACTTTGGTCTTATGGCTAATCTTCAGCGGCTACATGGCTGGAGGAAAGGAATGGGTCCTTGATAGTGGATGTCTTGATCATATGACGAGAGACAAAGATATGTTTCGTGAGCTTGCTGAAAACGACGGCCCTTGAAAGTATGTCACTTTTGGTGATAACTCAAAGGGTAAGGTGGTTGGCCTCGGTAAGGTGGCCATCTCACATGATAGCTCCATACAAAATGTCATGCTCGTTGAATCTCTTGGATATAATCTACTTTCAGTTTCTAGACTTGCTGATTTCGGTTTCAATGTCCTATTTACTGAAGTAGATTGCCAAGTGTTTCATAGAGATAATCATAAAATGGTCTTTACCGGTATACGTAGAGGTGATCTTTACATTGTTGATTTCACTAAAAAGGCTCAACCTAGAACTTTCTTAATTGCTAAATCTTCTAAAGGTTGGTTGTGGCATAGAAGGTTAGGTGATGTGGGCATGCGAAATCTTGATAAGCTTATTAAAGGTGATCATATCCTTGGAGTAAAAGATGTTATATTTGACAAGGATAGACTTTGTAGTGCTTGTCAAGCAGGAAAACAAGTTGGAGGAAGCCACCCCGTGAGGAACATTCTGACCACGAGAAGACCGCTCGAGCTACTTCACATGGATCTCTTTGGTCCCAATGCCTACAACAGTCTCGGTGGTAACTCATTTGGTCAAGTCATAGTCGATGATTTTCAAGATTTACGTGGGTGTTCTTTCTTGATGATAAATCGCAGGTCCAAAAGATCTTCAAAAACTTCGCTAGGAAGGCCAAAATCAATTTGAAGTGAAGATCAAGAAGGTTCGGAGCGACAACGGAACGGAGTTCAAGAACGCAAATGTGGATACCTTTCTTGACGTAGAAGGGATCTCACACGAGTTCTCGGCTACGTACACGCCTCAACAAAATGGAGTTGTTGAGAGGAAGAACCGGAATCTTATTGAGATGGCAATAACGATGCTTGATGAGTACAAAACTCCAAAACACTTTTGGGCGGAAGCGGTTGAGACAGCTTGATGTAGGGTAGAACCCTAAGAGGGATCTTTTCACACTTGGAGGGAAAAAAGGAGAGAAACAACAAGAACACAAAGAGGAAATCACTCCAACAATTCCGATTACACATCCACTAGGGTGACAACACAAGATCCACAAGTCACAAACACAATCAAAGGAAAGATACAATGGCAAAGTTCATCCCAAATCCAAAGGAAGTGGGGGCTTGAAGATAGTCTTCTCCTTATGGAGGTCTTGAAATCCACAAGGATTCTTCCCTAGGGGTCTTGATCCTCCAAGAGGGAAGAGGTAGGAGCAAAGCTCACAAATATCTCATCTAATACTTTGCTAACCCTAAACATAGCCCTAGAGTACGGTTTATATAGTCTTGGGGTGAAGTAGATGAAGAGGGGCTCGGATTGGGGATCACGATCGTCCATCACAGGAGGCCCGTGCACCTGGGGTCCCGTGGGCGCAGTCTGAGCCGTCTTGCGCAGGGGTGTTCCAGCGCCAACTCCCTAGATAGTTCGTGGGCACGGGGTCTCGGGGGCCCGTGCGCATGGGGTCACCTGGGACTTCCAGTTTTGCTGTTGTAGCACTCCGTCTTGGTCCGCTTGGCCTTGGGGTGGTCCTTCTTCTCCTTGGGGGTGCTCCTGAGCGTCTTGGTGGTGTTCCTCTTCGTACCTAATGATGCATAGCGTATTTTGGCGACGTAGCAACAATGTTCCACTCGTATCCATATGCAAGCTAAGTAGGAAGGAGTTCACCTTGGTTTCCAAAGAACGTGCTCTAGCTCTTGTCATAGGTCCACGTGGGGCTTGATGTATCGTTGTAGAGTCCATGGGGATGATGGAAGGATGCTTCGCATCATCTCCCCCCCCCCTTGGGTGAGATCCGTCCACGGATCGTGATCTTCATCACCATGGTATTTGGACAAGTCTTTGACATTGAAGATGTCGCTCACGTTGTACTTGTCTCGTGGTAGGTCGATCTTGTAGGCGTTGTCGTTGTAGCGTGCTAGCACCTTGAAAGGTCCATCGGCTCGAGGGAGAAGCTTGGACTTTCGTTCGTTGGGGAAGCGGTCCTTGCGAAGGTGTAGCCACACTAGATCACCAATGTTGAAGACCATGGGTTGCTTGTTGACGTTGAGCTTGGTCGCTAGTCGTTGTACTTGGTGGTCGATGGTGTGCCGTGTATCCTCATGCATCTTATTGATGTAGCTTGCCCGAGCACTTGCATCCATGTTGGTGCGCTCTTGTAGAGGAAGAGGTAGAATGTCCAATGGGGACAACGGGTTGAAGCCGTAGACGACCTCGAAGGGGGACTTGCCGGTAGTCGAATGTCTTACCGGTGTTGTAGGCGTACTCGGCGATGGGTAGACATGCTTCCCACTCCTTGATGTTCTTCTTGATCAACACGCGAAGTAGAGTGGAGAGTGTCCGGTTCGTCACCTCCGTTTGGCCGTCGGTTTGAGGATGGTATGCAGATGAGAAAAAGAGCTTGATTCCGAGCTTGGCGCATAGGTTCTTCCAAAAGTAACTCAAGAACTTGACGTCACAATCGGAGACGATTGTCTTTCGTACTCCATGGAGTCGCAAGATTTCCCTACAAAACAGATTTGCAATGTGTGAAGCATCGTCTATCTTGTTGCAAGGAATGAAATGTGCCATCTTAGAAAATCTATCCACAACAACAAACACGGAATCCTTTCCATTTTGAGTTCTAGGCAAACCAAGTACAAAATCCATGCTAATGTCTTCCCAAGGTTGATAGGGAATAGGAAGAGGCATGTAAATACCATGAGGTTGAGCTTGAGACTTAGCTTTGCGACATGTAGAGCATCGGGTGGTGAAGCGTGAGACGTCTCGAAACATCTTGGGCCAAAAGTAGTTCTTGGAGAGCGTGGCGAATGTCTTATCTCGTCCAAAATGTCCCATGAGTCCGCTGATAACCCACAAGTATAGGGGATCGCAACAACTTTCGAGGGTAGAGTATTCAACCCAAATTTATTGATTCGACACAAGGGGAGCCAAAGAATATTCTCAAGTATTAGTAGCTGAGTTGTCAATTCAACCACACCTGGAAACTTAGTATCTGCAGCAAAGTGTTTAATAGCAAAGTAATATGATAGTGGTGGTAACGGTAACAAAAGTAAATCTGACAAAAGTAATGTTTTGGTATTTTGTAGTGATTATACTTGATGGCAGTGGGAAAGTAAATAGCGAGAACCGATTATATATGGCAAGCTCGTAGGCACCGGATCAGTGATGGATAATTATGTCGGATGCGGTTCGTCATGTAACAGTCATAACATAGGGTGACATAGAACTAGCTCCAATTCATCAATGTAATGTAGGCATGTATTCCGCATATAGTCATACGTGCCTATGGAAAAGAACTTGCATGACATCTTTTTTCCTACCCTCCCGTGGCAGCGGGGTCCTATTGGAAACTAAGGGATATTAAGGCCTCCTTTTAATAGAGAACCGGAACAAAGCATTAGCACATAGTGAATACATGAACTCCTCAAACTATGGTCATCACCGAGAAGTATCCCGATTATTATCACTTCGGGGTTGTCGGATCATAACACATAATAGGTGAATATAGACTTGCAAGATAGGATCAAGAACTCACATATATTCATGAAAACATAATAGGTTCAGATCAGAAATCTTGGCACTCGGGCCCTAGTGACAAGCATTAAGCATAGCAAAGTCATAGCAACATCAATCTCGAACATAGTGGATACTAGGGATCAAACCCTAACAAAACTAACTTTCGATTACATGATAAATCTCATCCAACCCATCACCGTCCAGCAAGCCTATGATGGAATTACTCACGCACGGCGGTGAGCATCATGAAATTGGTGATGGAGGATGGTTGATGATGATGACGGCGACGAATCCCCATCTCCGGAGCCCCGAACGGACTCCAGATCAGCCCTCCCGAGAGGTTTTAGGGCTTGGCAGTGGCTCCATATTGTAAAACGCGATGATTTCTTCTCTCTGATTTTTTTCTCCTCGAAAGCCAATATATAAAGTTGGAGTTGGCGTCGAAAGGTGTCCAAGGGGCCCACGAGGTAGGGGGCGCGCCCCCCACCCTCGTGGACAGGGTGTGGGCCCCCTGGTCTTCATCTTTGGCGAGGATTTTTTATTATTTTTTATAAGACATCTCGTGGAGTTTTTCAGGTCATTCCGAGAACTTTTGTTTTCTGCACATAAAACAACATCATGGCAATTCTGCTAAAAACAGCGTCAGTCCGGGTTAGTTCCATTCAGATCATACAAGTTAGAGTCCAAAACAAGGGCAAAAGTGTTTGGAAAAGTAGATCTGACGGAGGCGTATCAACTCCCCAAGCTTAAACCCTTGCTTGTCCTCAAGAAATTCAGTTGACAAACTGAAAGAGAAAAAGAAAAACTTTTACAAACTCTGTTTGCTCTTGTTGTTGTACCTATGTCAAGCCAGCATTCAGGTTTTCAGCAAAGGTCATAACTAACCACATTTGCAATAACTCCTAGGTCTCATGTTTACTCATATCAATAACATAATCAGCTAGCAAGCCATTATAATAAATCTCGGATGACAACACTTTCTCAAAATAATCATAATATGATATAACAAGATGGTATCTCGCTAGCCCTTTACGAGACCGCAAAACATAAATGCAGAGCACCTTCAAAGATCAAGGACTGACTAGACATTGTAATTCATGGTAAAAGAGATCCAATCATAGTCATACCTGATATAAATTAATAGTAATGAATGCAAATGACAGCTGTGCTCTCTAGCTAGTGCTTTTAATAAGAAGGTGATGACTCAACATAAAAGTAAATAGATAAGCCCTTCTTGAGAGGAAGCGAGGGATTTGTAGAGGTGCCAGAGTTTGGTTTTGAAATAGAGATACTTTATATTTTGAGCGGCATACTTTCATTGTCAACATAACAACTAAGAGATGACGATATCTTCCATGCTAAACAAATTATAGGCGGTTCCCAAACAGAATGGTAAAGTTTATACTCCCCTCCTCCACAAGCATCAATCCATGGCTTGCTCGAAACAACGAGTGCCTCCAACATTCAACGGATCCCAGGGGGAGTTTTGTTTGCAGGTATTTTGATTTGGTTTGCATAAAGCACGGGACTAGGCATCCCGGTGACCAGCCATTTTCTCATGAGTGAGGAGCGGAGTCCACTCCTCTTGAGAATAACCCGCCTAACACGGAAGATAAGGGTAGCCCTAGTTGATATATGAGCTGTTCGAGCATGCAAAACAGAATGTTTATTTGAAGGTTTAGAGTTTGGCACATACAAATTTACTTGGAATGGCAGGTAGATACCGCATATAGGAAGGTATGGTGGACTCATATGGAATAACTTTGGGGTTTAAGGGATTGGATGCACAAGCAGTATTCCCGCTTAGTACAAGTGAAGGCTAGCAAAAGACTGGGAAGCGACCAACTAGAGAGCGACAACAGTCATGAACATGCATTATAATTAATAAACATTGAATACAAGCACGAGTAGGATATAATCCACCATAAACATAAATATCTTGAAGGCTATGCTGATTTGTTTCAACTACATGTGTGAACATGTGCCAAGTCAAGTCACTTAAATCATTCAAAGGAGGATACCGCCCCATCATACCACATCACAACAATTTTAATAGCATGTTGTACGCATAAGGTAAACCATTATAACTCATAGCTAATCAAGCATGGCATAAGAAACTATGATCTCTAATTGTCATTGCATACATGTTTATTCATAATAAGCTGAATCAGGAGCGATGAACTCATCATATTTACAAAAACAAGAGAGGTCGAGTTCATACCAGCTTTTCCCATCTCGATCGATCCATCATATATCATCATAATTGCCTTTCACTTGCACGACCGAATGATGTGAATAATAATAAGAGTGCACGTGCATTGGACTAAAATTTGGAATCTGCGAGCATTCAATAAATAGGAGAAGACAAGGCAATATGGGCTCTTGGTTAAATCAACAATGATGCATATAAGAGCCACTTCAACAATTTAATCATGGTCTTCTCCTCTCGACCCTCAAAGAAAAGAAAAGAAATAAAACTATTTACACGGGAAAGCTCCCAACAAGAAAAAGAAGAACGGGAAATATTTTTGGGTTTTCTTTTTAATTATTACTACTACAGCAGGAAAAATAAACTACTACTAATTTTTTTTATTTTTCTTAAGGTTTAACAGACACACAAGAAGAAAGCAGGAAAAAGAAAATAAACTAGCATGGATATTACAGTGAAAGAGTATGAGCACCGACATCTAGCACTGAGTGTGTGTGAACATAAATGTAATGTCGGTGAAATCGTACTCCCCAAGCTTAGGCTTTTGGCCTAAGTTGGTCTAATACCGAGGATAGCTGGCGGATACCCGTAGGTGTAGGCTGAGGTCATCTTGCGGTAGCGGCTATCGCCTCCTGAGCTGCAGCGTGGCGTTGAGCCGCCTCTGCTCTTCTCTCGTACTCATCTGCCTCCTCTCTGGTAATAACATATCTTCCTTTTGTCTGAGAATCAAAGAAGGTAGGAGCAGGAAGAGTAATACGGACAACATGCCGCTTGTTAAAGATTAGTCGATACTGGAGAGGTGGTTTAATCCACTCAACAAACTGGTGGGAAACCATAGAGTCAAAATCTAAATAAGTAGGGGGTAACTCCATATCACCCTCACGAATGTCTATCTCAAGAAAATTAGCTAAGCGGTTTGCATAAATTCCTCCAAAGAAATCTCCGTTATATCTATTATGATGCAACCTACGAGCTACAATGGCTCCCATATGATAATCTTGGTCTCCTAACACAGCACTCCTAAGAATGCTGAGATCAGGGACACACATGTGACATGCTTCATCCTTAGCATTTATGCATCTACCTATGAAGAGAGCAAAATAATGTATAGCAGGAAAGTGAATGCTCCCTATAGTGGCTTGCGTTATATCTCTAGATTCCCCACAGTTATACTAGCAAGAAAGTCTCTAAATTCAGATTTAGGGGATCTACGACACTACCCCAAGATGGAAGTTTGCAAGCAAAAGTGAAATCCTCTAAGTCCATGGTATAAGATTTGTCATAAAGGTCAAACATGGTGAAGGAGAATTGCGAAGATGAATACTCAAACCTCCTTACAAATGAACTTGTGAGATCATGAATCTTTGGGGGCATTTGTCGACCTCGAAGTCCACAAGACCGGCGTTACGCAAATATCGTTAAATTCTTCTTTGATTCCCGCTTGATCCATAAAATTTTCCGAAGGCCATTCGTGAGGGCCTCACAAGAAGCGTTTCTTGGTGATTCCTCGTCGACATCATGCATTGCAAGCACAGGACCTTGCTTCCTTGAAGAACCACCTTGGAACATCTTCCTAAACATATTGTTTCCTCTGAAAAATTTCTGAAATTTTTAGTAACTTCAAACAAAAGTGAACCAACTTCAATAAAATTGATAGCAACTACTCCTACAAGTGCCTAGAGCCTATATCAAGCATTAGAGCTACTTGGAACCATATAAATTTGACATGCAAGCTCAAGAACATGGTCACCTTTGCAGCACAAATTTGCAAAGAATAAAGCACTAGAACAAAAACTAATTGGACCAATGGAGGAGTCACATAACAAGGAACAATCTCCCCAAACAGTTTGCGAGAGGTGCTTTGAGCAAGGAGATCAAAAATCACAGCAAAAGTGGCTGCAACTCGTGCTTGAGTTGGTTTTTCGGGTTTGTGTGAGGCAGAGGAGGAAGATGGGTGCAGGAATAAGTGGAGGAGGGCCACCATGGGCCCACGAGGCAGGGGGCGCGCCCGGGGGGTAGGGCGCGCCCTCCACCCTCGTGGCCAGGTGGCTGCTCCCCCCGCGGTGATTTTTGCACTATAAATGCTCAAATATTCCCGAAAAAATCATATTAAATTGGCATGGCATTCTAAGGAGTTTTATTTTCGGGGTATTTTTATGTTGCATGGATAAGTCGGGAGACAGATAGAAAAATACGATTTTACTTTATTTCTACTAAATAATAGAAAATATAAAGAGGGTACAGAAGGTTGTGCTTCTAGTTTCATCCATCTCATGCTCATCAAAAGGAATCGACTAACAAGGTTGATCAGGTCTTGTTAACAAACTCATTCCGATTAACATGGAACCAGAGAAATTTCGAATAACACTATGTTACCTCAACGGGGATATGGACATCCCCAATAATAAGTATATCATATTTCTTCTTCGCAGTAGGGAGAGGAAATTCAAAACCTCCAAATATAATCGATGGAATTTTTCCAGTAGAGTTGATACTATGAACTTGAGGTTGTTTCCTCGGAAAATGTACCGTATGCTCATTACCATTAACATGAAAACTGACATTGCCTTTGTTGCAATCAATAACAGCCCTGCAGTATTAAGGAAAGGTCTTCCAAGAATAATAGACATACTATCATCCTCGGGAATATCAAGAATAACAAAGTCCGTTAAAATAGTAACGTTTGCAACCTAGCAGGCACATCCTCACAAATACCGGCGGGTATAGCGATTGATTTATCGACCATTTGCAAAGATATTTGATGCGTGTCAACTTATTCAAGTCAAGTCTACGATATAAAGAGAGGCATAACACTAACACCGGCTCCAAGATCACATAAAGCAGTTTTAACATAATTTCTCTTAATGGATCATGGTATAGTAGGTACTCCTGGATCTCCAAGTTTCTTTGGTATTCCACCCTTAAAAGTATAATTAGCAAGCATGGTGGAAATTTCAGCTTTCGGTATCTTTCTCTTATTGGTAACAATGTCTTTCATATATTTAGCATAAGGATTCATTTTGAGCATATCAGTCAATCGCATACGCAAAAAATATGGGTCTAATCATTTCAGCAAAGCGCTCAAAATCCTCATCATCCTTTTTCTTGGATGGTATGTGAGGAAAGGGCATGGGTTTCTGAACCCATGGTTCCCTTTCTTTACCATGTTTCCTAGCAACAAAGTCTCTCTTATCATAACGTTGATTCTTTGATTGTGGGTTATCAAGATCAACAACAGGTTCAACTTCTACATCATTATAATTACTAGGTTCAGCATCAGCATGAACATCATGATTAACATTTTCACTAGGTTCATGTTCATTACCAGATTGTGTTTCAGCATCAGACATAGAGATATCATTTGGACTCTCAGGTGGTTCAGCAATAGGTTCACTAGAAGTTTGCAAAGTCCTATCATTTTTCTTTTTCTTCCTTTTAGAAGAACTAGGTACATCGATATTATTTCTCTGAGAATCTTGCTCAATTCTCTTAGGGTGGCCTTCAGGATACAAAGGTTCCTGAGTCATTTTACCAGTTCTAGTAGCCACTCTAACAGCATAATCATTTTTCTTACTATTCATTTCATCAAGCACTTCTTTACGAGCTTTAAGTACTTGTTCTACTTGAGTGGTAACCATAGAAGCATGTTTGCTAACAAGTTTAAGTTCACCTCTAATATTAGCCATATAATCACCCAAGTGTTTAATCATATAAGCATCTTGTTTTAATTGTCTACCAAAATAAGCATTAAAATTTTCTTGTTTGACAATAAAATTATCAAACTCATCGAAGCATTGTCTAGCAGACTTATAATGAGGAATATCACCTTCATCAAATCTATAGAGAGAATTTACCTTTACTACGTAGCCGGGTTATCAAGATCAGGAGATTCTTCAATAAGTAATGGATCAATATCATAAGTTTCTTCAACAAGCGGTAGATTAAGACCATGTATTTCTTCAATAGGAGGTAAATTATTAATATCTTCAGCTTTAATACCTTTTTCTTTCATAGATTTCTTTGCCTCTTGCATATCTTCAGGATTGAGAAATAGAACACCTCTCTTCTTTAGAGTTGGTTTAGGGATAGGCTCGATGGTGGAAGCAGAAGCTAGCTCAGGAGGTGCCCAATTATTTTCATTTGTCAACATATTATTCAATAGAATTTCAGCTTCATCCGGTGGTCTTTACCTGAAAAGAGAACCAGCACAACTATCCAGCACTACAAAAAAAGACACATCCGTGACATTTTGGGCCGAACGAAAAAAATTTATGTCATACATATGACACTTCTATGATGATAATTGTGACAAAACCCGGTATCATCATAGATGTGGTGGGCTCCTACTTCTATGACAAAAAATCATGACAGAAAATGGGCTTTTCGTCTTGGGCGGGCCGGAGTCGCAGCTGCATGACATTCTTTGGGCCGTCCATGACGGAAAAAACCGTGGTAGAAGCGAGGGGGAGGAAAATTTCGGGAGTTGCGGTTACGGTGGGAGGTCGGGGCGAAGCGATGCGCGTTCTCTCGTGCGTCTGTGGCGTGTGTGCGGCGTTGGCTCGCGAACCCGGCGGCGTTGGGCTCTAAGCGAACCCGGCGATTACCTTTGCGAGCTGGCGTTCTTGAACCCGGCGATCGATCGATGGCTGTTAAGCGAACCCGATGGGCGATTCGCCGCTCTGCTGCTAAGCGAAGCCGATCGATGCTACCTGCAGGATGAGCAGTGGCGTTGCGGGGTTTGGATGAGCGATGGCGGTGGCGTTGCCTCTGGATGAACAGGAACCCATGAGGTGGAGGTTGGATGAGCGATGAAGCGGTGGAGGGGTGGCCGTGGAGGGTGGTTGAGCGGGACCCGTGGTGTGGAGGGCTGGATGAGCAGTGAAGCGGTGGAGGGGTGCCAGCGGAGGGATGGTTGAGCGATGGCCGGTGGGGTGGCCAGCGGTGGAGGCTGGATGAGCGAGGGCCGTGGAGGCTGGAGGAGGTCGACGGTAGCCCGTGAAGGCTGGAGGAGGTCAACGGTGGAGATGAACAATATCCCGTGGAGCCCGTTTTGCGGTACGCCACACCCCTCCCGATGAACAGGACCCCCGTTTCGACCGTAGCACTCCAACACAAGTCCGTTTCATCCGTTTTGCAGTACGCCACACCCCTCGCGATCAACAGGACCCCCGTTTCGATTGTAGGAGGTCAGTTTCCTCCGTTTTGCTGTACGCCACACCCCTCCCGATCAACAGGACCCCCGTTTCGACCGTAGGAGGTCCGTTTCCTCCGTTCTTGATGCGCGAACCCTCCGATGAACAGGAACCCGTTTGAGCGTGGCGGTCGAACACAAGGCCGTTTCCTCCGTTATGCGATACGCCGGGCCTCGTTTCCATCGCTGTTCCGTCCAAGCCCTCCCGATGAACACGACCACGCATTCCGTTCCGACCCAGCGGTTTAGCTCCCCATGAACACGATGGCGGCGCTGTTTCTCCGTTCCGTCCCAGCCATGTACACGAGCCCTCGCCCGTGCATTGTCTTGTGATGGCGTTCGAGACCCCGCCCGTATGTACACATACGTGGCCGTATTTCCTCTCTTGCACCCTAGCCGCTGTACGTACGTGTACATGCTACGTGCGCGCATCTACTACGACACGTGCGTGCCTCTAAAACGACCAGTATGTACGTACATGTTCGTGACCAGAATGACAACGCTACGTACGCTTCGACCAGGTGGGTCGGTATCGGGCACTTCCTTGCCTGCGAAGATGTAGCTGGTGGGTCCCAGCAGTCAGGGGGGTGAATCGTTTTGGGTTTTTTTTTGACCGGAGGCACTTCCTTGCGTGCGAAGATGTAGCTGGTGGGTCCCAGCAGTCAGGGGGGCGAACCGTTATTTTTTGGGACGCACTTCCTTGCGTGCGGAGATGTAGCTGGTGGGTCCCAGCAGAGCGAAAGCGTTTTTCACGAAATCGGTGGCCCGTCTGTGGGTCCCGTTGTCGAGTGGAGGAATATTTATTTTGCACGTAATAAGGAGGCACTTCCTTGCTGCGGCCATGGACCCGGTATCGGCCTCTCCACGTCTGATCCACGTCCGATGGAAGCCATTCCTTAACCACCTTGACCACGCCGCGGCAAAGAGCACCAAAGCGGTGGGCTGACAGTGAGGCCTAGGAAGGGATGACGGAGGCCGGGGAAAACGCAGCGATGGATGCCGCAGCGTAGAAGAGTATGAGGTTCACTCGTTCGGCTGCGGTGTGAGGCTACCGTCGCCGCATGAGAATAACGAGGGGTGTGGAGTGCGTAGAGGATGGCACGGCCAGCGGTGGGAGTAGTAGGGGCGGTGAGGCCTCTGCGGCATCACAACCCGGCCCGGCAGCGAGGCAAGCGGCACAATGGCGCTGCTTTGGGCGTGGAGCAAGAAGGCGAGAGGTTGAAGAAGCACTACGGCCGTTGGATGGACATCGTATAGTCCTTTGGAGTTAGAATCGTTCATATATTGACTAAAGTTGACAAAGGCCTCCGTCGATCAACTTAGTAGGCCCTAAGTCAGCCTCCACCAAGGTTGGTCCCGGCTAGCGATGGGGTATTCATTTTTGTGCGTAATAAGGAGGCACTTCCGGTGGAGTCCGAGCTGAGAGCGGGGAGCGTTTTTCGCAAAATCGGTGGCCCGACCTGTGGGTCCCAACAGTCAGGGGGAAACGTTTTTTTGTGAAATACTGGTGGCCCGTCTAGTGGGTCCCAGCTGTCAGGTGAAGGAATAATTATTTTCCGCGTAATAAGGAGGCACTTCCTTGCGGCTGCCGTGGACCCAACTGTCAGCCTCTCCACGTCTGATACTCTTAGATGGAAGTCGGTCGTTGACCACATTGACCACGCTTGGCGAGAGCACCACGGCGGTGGGCGGCAATGAGCCTAGGAAGAGACGGCGGGCAGGGAAGACCACGGCGGTGGAAACCTGCAGCGGAGAGAATCTGAGGTACATCAGTTCGGCTGCGGTGTGAGGCTGCCGTCGTCCCTTGAGAATAACGAGGGGTGTGGGTGAGTAGAGGATGCCACAGCGGTGGTGGGAGTAGTAGGGGTGTTGAGGCCTCTTGGCAGCGGCACGGTAGCCACGGGGAGGCGGAAGCAGGCGGTCCCTTTGCTGGCGGTGGAGCAAGAAGATCGAGATTGAAGAAATCTGACGGCCGTTGGATTGACATCCAGCAGTTCGTCTTCTAGAATCGTTGTTGGCGTAGTATATAATAACTAAAAAATCTTGCATAGCGTCAACTAAACAGGCCCACAAGTCGGACCACTCCCTCTTTTTTCAATAATTTATATATAGCTCATGGCAACTTCTTATGCACTTTATTGCAGTCGTTTTTTTTGTTGGCTAGGGCCAATTTCGCATATTTCTGTGGGTTCCAAACTATTTTTAATACCGAAATGTCGAACCAGATTTAAAGTACTTTGAAGATATATTTGAATTAGGTTAATGCCCAGTGAAATAGGAATCTGAAAATGTGAAAAAAATCAGAAATTATAAAGTCATTGCCAATTTGTCATCAGTTTTATATTTACAACCCATTTCATATTACTTTCAAGATTTGCGAGCGTCTTGAAAGAGTTGCATTAATAGAGGCGTAGAAAAATAAGTAGGCTGGATTGGGTATTCTTGAGAAAAAATAAAATGGGCTCATTTTCACAAAGAAAAAATAAATTTGGGCTGGTCACATGGTGAACATAAAATATAAGCACAGGCTAGGCGGGCCTGACCCAGTTCAAACCCTGCTCCGTCTCAACAATACCAAACAAAAAAATTACTGCTTTCGAGTAGCTACGTCCCAGGTGTCACCCGATCTTGTGTTGTTCTCTTGTCTATTGACTATATACGCTCACAATGTCGTGGGTCCCAGATGTCAGGAAAACACTAGGAGGAAGCATTTTATTTTTCCATACGCTTACGTGGTGGGCCCCTACTGTCATCCTCTCCACGTACTTCTGTCGATTCCTGTTGTTTGTTGACCATGTTGACAACGCGAGAGGGCGGTGCCGTGGCGAGCGCACCAAAGCGTCTTGGAGGGCGTCGGCGTTAACGATTTAGGAGGCGGTGGGGCAGCGATCGTCTTGTTGGCGGAGGCGCACCCGTGGGAGGCGGAGCGAGGCGGCCCTTGGCGCTGGTTTGGTTTTGGCGGTGGAGGAAGGCAGGGCTGAAGAAAGCGATAGACTATAAAAGCAGCGAGTACTTAACAACCTTAAGCTGAAACCAGCGAGGGCACTTAACAACCAAAAGCTGAAAGCGGTATGAGTACTTATCTGAGTTCAACCGTACAAAGCACGCCTCGAAGAGTGCTACTTTGCCTCTGATTAACCAAGGGTGAGGCCGCCAAGGCCAGGCGCCACCAGCGCATCCACAACCTTGAAAGCGGCTTCATCTGTAGCGTGGTCAATAAACAGGATATTAAGCTTTAGAGCCATGGAAAAGCATGAACATAATATTTTGTCCTATTCTCCAAGAGGGACGGGCCTTCATTATCTGAGACCACCCATGAATAAGTATCTTTTCACCTCCAAGGGGAATTGAGTAGGTCGACATAAACATCATGTTGTGACCAAGCGCAAGTCTGACCCGACCATGGTCAGGCATCTGTATAGGAACAATAGAACTTGGCAGTTCCTTTTTCAAGAAGATCACAACTGTAAAACTATGTATAAGCAATAGTTTATGAACAACATATATAACAGAAAACAGCTCGTACCATAGGGTGTGTTTGGATTGCTACCAACTCTGACCATTCCAAAAGATTGGCTAGCCCATACAGTTTGGCAGCCGTTTGGACTACTACCAAAATATTGGCGCGCCTAGCTTCGCATGACATCCATGTAAATCTTGCCAACTTCATTTGGCGAGCAGCGGTATGAAAAGCTCCGAAAAAGATTGTACGGCGACTCTGTCTCCTAATCCTTTGTGGGCCCAATATAATATTCCTTTTCTATTAGCATGCGATTGCATGCGAGGCGCTCATTTTTATTATTTTACGCAACTAATCGGGTTTCCTCGCAACGATTAGCAACTGCCCATTGTTAACGGAAAAAAGGCTGGTACATGCAGCTTGTTGTTAGCGGAAAAAAGGCTAGTACATGCAGCTTGTTTTAGCAAAAAAGAAAGAAAAGTAAATGCATGCAGCATGGTCCTGCGGCTCGGCGTGATTAGCAACTTCCGGCCATAGCAGTCTCATGACATTATGTTGTTGTTTTTCTCTTGATTGCATCTTCACTTTAATCTATATATCTTCAGAAAGTTTGTAATAGACATGTCAATTATTCCCAAGAATAGTATGATGATCAAGTCGATGGTTGCAAACCAAACGGAAGTCTGTTTTTGCCAAAAATTTGGACATTGCAATGGCTACAATCCAAACAGCCATGACTTGCCAATATTTTGGTCATGCCCTGGAATTGGTCTTGCTAATTTTTTGGTGGGGCAAGATTGGGCTCAATCCAAACAGCCCCATAAGTTTCTCGACACAGTTGGACCTGTTCAACGAGTGCAGCAGTGGCACACATATCCCACGTGGCCTTCCACCATTGAAACGCCCCACAAGGACCTCAAGACGATCAATAAAGTGTAGGAACTTGTGGATGTCGATCCCGTCAACTTACATTGCCATTAGTAACAGCGAGTTATTACAGAGTAACAAGCGAAGCAGGCGCTTAACTCTGAAAAAACCTACCGTGCCACCAATTATAAGAAAATATTAGTTAGAAGTAGCATCTTTGTGAGAGATTCGTTGCTACTTCTAAAGTTAAATTGTGATTAGTTAGAGCAGAATAGGTGGATTAAGAAGTAATCGAGGCAACAAGCAAGAACCGGATACAAAACTAACATGGATGAACAATTGGAGCGGCGTCGGGGTGGAAGATCGTAGTGAAGATGAGAGCAGGTTACGCTATTTCCATCAACATTAAATGCGCCAACTTTGGTCTGTAACACTTGAGAAAGTTTATCCAAGTTGGCCATAAAAAAAGCAGCGATCTTCTTTGTTCATGAACCCAACTCGGAAGTAATATCCATGGCTTGTCTTCACTGTGACCATTAAACTAGTGTATTCAGTTATGGCAAGGCCAAGCATCTTGAGTACATGTGTTCTGGCAGAGCAAATAATACACTGCAGAAAAACAATATGACAACACAGTATGTTCAAGAAAAACCCACCCTCCCGGATAGCGAAGAGGATTCTAGGAACATACTGTGCGCATTTCAAAATGTTGTGGTAGGATGAGAAGGAACAAGTGTGGCGTCTCACCGAGGGCACATAAATCTGTAGGGTACTCGCAGTTTGGGCCTTTACCATTTGAAACACACTAGATTCGATCTGAAGAAAAATGCATCAGCAATGGCGGCTTCCATCCTAGGATTACTGCGACCAAGGGACTTGGATTTATCGGGGATGGATGAAGAATTAGTACCTGGTTCTCCATGAAAACCCTATGCAATCGCCCGGCGGGGTTTCTCTGAACAACGAGCGAGGAAGGGGATTCAGGCCCAGTGAAATATTGCCGCTTCGTCCGTCTAGCTTACTGCTAAAGCTGGAAAGGGAGGGTTGTGATTTGACGGCTCATTGGGCATTACTGCGGCGCTACGACCGGGGTGTGTCTACCATGAAGTTGTGCACTCTAATTTGTGCATATGGCACGTGGACCCGTTGCCGTTGCCCCACATATCGATGAAAGGAAGTAGAAAGGCAGGAGTAACTAGTTACACATAAATATATTTTTTGTGAGAGATACTCCCCTGTAAAGAAATATACAAATCCTTTATATCACACGCTCACCTTGCAGAAATATACTCCCTACATAGCATACGGGCATTATGGGGTTCAGCTTTTTTATGGGGGTTCAAGCGAGAATATAATACTCGAGATAGGCTCACGGTTACGTACTTTGGGCATGAGCCGACCACGCATGTTTGGGGGCCCATGTGTTCTACCTCGGCGCTTTTCATATTGCAAGCGATCGATGCGCCTGGTTTTAGATCTTTGTCATGGCGAATACACAAAATTGAATAAAGCACGGCCGGTTGTTGGAATGAAATTGAGCAGCAGGTTCCTAACCCGACAATCGAGTTGCAATTCTATCAACGATATACCATGTGATTAATAATACTGTCGTACTACTTATACACATAGGGCACTTGTTTCACCATGCCAGATTATTACATCAAAATCTCTCACAGGATAGATCAGTTCGGCAGTTGCGTGCTGCTACTGAAGAATTTCAGAGTTGATTTGGACCAGCTCTCCTTGCCGAGAAAGTTCAATTTTGACATCATCCCCTACCGCAAGATATGATTTAGATTTGAACCTTGACCATCCGTTAGCATCAATCATCATGCGACCATCCTTTGTACTTACGGTATATTGAGCAGGTTCATTCACACCAAGGCTGCGCATGGTAAGAGAAACTTGGCATGATGCATGGGATAGTTGAGCGACTCCCTCGTTGCTCTAGGAATTCTCTGTTTGCAAACAAGAAGACATACCCAAATAGTTAGATCAACACAGTGAATCATGTGAAATAACATGGAAATAAAAAAGAACGAAGCACTTGGGCGGCCAATGCTTACCAAGAAGGTGGATATGTCCGTTTTTGTAAGGACTTTGGTACATGAAGTCTGACGCAGCCCGATCTGTTGCGGTGCAAGCTGCGGGCGGACCAAATGCAAGTGCAAGTGTTGGTGCAGGGTGCCAAAGCCGCTGCTGCTGCGGAGATGGTGCTCCTTGTAGATCTAGTGCGGTGTCGATGCCCGATCCTTGGTACATCGGTGATCCGGCAGTGTGATCGGTGCCCAATCCTCATTTGGATCGGTGAGCTGCTGCGCATTGTCGATTGCTAGAAACAGCTGTTGATGCTCCATCTGTGTGAGACAGCGGCGATCGTGTCTAGTCTACTATGATCAGCTTTCTAACTAGACTAGGATCCGTGACCGTGATCCAGTTTTTTTACTTCATTCCTTTTAAACGCGAGAAGGACTAATTGTGGCATTTTTGTTAAACCAAACTGCAGTTCATCATAGGGATTCAGCTTGTACTCGAGACAACGGTGATCCAATTTTTCGATAATACAAGTGATGGGCGGTGCCTTCATTCTTGACACGATATAAGAAGTGAAACCTGCAAAAATAGCCATTGTAGAGCAAACCAAGCGGTTTGATTCTGTGATGAATGTCACATGGCAAAACCTGCATCGTAAAATTGCGGGAAAAGAAAGAAAACATGACATTAAATCAATAAGATTTAGACAGTAAATCAATAAGATTTACTTGATGTGACACAGTGAATCCTTACCAGAAATCACTATGTTGAAGTACTAAGCAGAAGATTGATCGTCCAACTACATGTGGCATGCAGGGGCCTTGCCTACTCCCACAAGGCAGAGACGGTCCAAAGGTCGTGACGGATCGTATGGACCCGAACATCCATGGAACTGGAAATCCTGGTGGGTGCGATAAACCCTGCAATGCATACTGAGATATTGGAGTGTAACCATAATTGATAAACCGTCCTCACAAAAAATATGATCTGGATACTCAAAATGTACTGGTGAATTGAGTGGACAGACATTAACATAGACCGTTCTCGGGTGACCACACACCAAAAGCGGCAGTACTAATAAACAATACAGGGTTCACAAACACAAATCAAGTACTGAACAATAGTACTTACTACATACAACCAAAGTTGCACTAACTAAACTCTGCAGACTATTTCTTGCCACCGACCTACGGGGTGAACCCTGCATAACTACGCCATGGACTTCGTGTGAGATGTCTACATGCACCATCACCATCTTGTCAACCTTGGAGAACCTAACAGAGTGGTCTTTCCACTCATAAACATGATGATGAAAACAGGCCGCATCAGATTTGTTGGGAAGCTTTACAAGAACCACACCCTTCGTAATCGAAGGCATAGCCGAGAAATTGTTGTGGTCAAGTACAGCCTCGAGAACACGCTGACAACAATGCTCGAGGAAAACACTAGTTCAGGACACATGGTGACAAGGACACAACAATTTGGATAGTTCAGCGGTAGAACTCATCATCAGGTCTTCCAGTTCACGGCATGACTTTGAGAACTTCATCTCCACATGGACCTGGTTCTAATTCAAATAGAAACCATATTTTATTACTACCTCCGTTCAGAAATATAAGATGATTTTCGATATTATACTCCATATATGACTACATATACATACGAAAT
Organism: Aegilops bicornis; assembly: GCA_021605145.1. Classification (NCBI taxonomy): domain Eukaryota; kingdom Viridiplantae; phylum Streptophyta; class Magnoliopsida; order Poales; family Poaceae; genus Aegilops; species Aegilops bicornis. The sequence continues at coordinate 554,981,062 of CM038674.1, forward strand.
GAGTGAACAAAGACACTAGAACATGTCTTCAAAGGCATGAGAAGCGGAGGGATTACATGCAATATCCATAACACAAATTCTTGAGGCAAATATACCCTCTTAAAGGTAGCATTGATGTTCATAAAGTACTCCCTCCGTCCCAAAATTCTTGTCTTAGATTTGTCTAGATACGGATGTATCAAGTCACATTTAGTATTAGATACATCCGTATCTAGAAAATCTAAGACAAGAAATTTGGGACAGAGAGGAAATAGTTAATAATCTATAAGAAATCAGTGTCAACCTCTCGCATGTTTTGGTCAAAGAGGAATTTAGAACCGTCATTTGGCACACTAAAATCACATGCAAGATCACCCGGAAAGTTGTACTACCGATTACTAGTATTGCGTGTTAGATGAAAAAACACGATCAAGATCGAGAAAAGATCATCAACAAGAGACATTACGGACTTGCTTAATGAGGGATCCGGAGAGGGGGCTTGGGCAGGCGATGGCTTTGAGCTTGTCTGTGGTAGTCTCGGCGAGGTGCTTGCGCTTCTTCGTACCATGAGCCTCGGCGGTTTGGCGAACCATAGACATCACGTCGGCGGTGCTCGGCGTCCATCCAAGAGAGGAAGCTGAGAGAGAAGAGTGAAAGGAGGAGCGAGATGAGGGAGAAGCGAAGCGAGTGGGGTTTTCTTCAAGAGAGGAAGCTGAGAGAAGAGTGAAATGATGGTTGCTTCGTCCGTCCAACTTCTTCTTTGGAAAGGAGGGGTTTTGTGATTTGACGGCTCATTGGGCATTCTGCGGTGATTCGATCGGGATAGTCTACCGTCACTCTACTACGGAGTAATTTAGTGCATGGCTGGTGGACCCGGTCTTTGGCTGTCCCTACGTCGGTGAAAGTGAGTAATTTAGTGCATGGCTGGAGGAGGATCTGCACGGTGGGCGTGTCCACTATTTTTCATTCTGAAGAAAAAATGATTACGACAAGCGTTTCCACTCTTCTGACGGAGGAGTGCGAAACACAGCAGCCACTTGAACATACAGTGCTCCTACTACTAGGCATGTGCGATGGTTCATACTCGATTACTACACAATCTTGTTGCTAGTGTAGTAAGATATGGCGATAACAAGCGATGTTGTGCGCATATCAACTACTCCTATATGTAACATAGTACCGCTTTTTATTTGTCCGGTCGAGAATGAGCAGTGAGATCAATGTTAACAGAACTAGGTCCACGATTGCACGGAGAATGCGGTGCTACGGTAATCCATGAAACATGAACCATATGAAGCACATCCTATAGTGTTAGGCAGGGTGTATGAAGAGTGCAGGATGGGAGCAAAGTTCCCTTCTCGACCCACTTTTGGGTGTTTGGCGAGTGCATGAAGGGTGCATGAGTCCACACTAGTAGGTTGACAAAAATACGAAGAGGAAACAACTATATTGAGATGAGAATGCAACCAAACACACCCACACGCTTTGTGCTATAGTGGTGATCTGCACCGTCTGAGTTTGATCAACGGTCATGTTGCACGAGACATGGACATGCCCATGCGAGAGGCGTCCCTACGCTTCTCGAGGCGCCTGACGTTGGTGATGCGAGGTGCAACCTCCGCGAGCCCGCTCGGTCGTGAGGAGCCAGCTCGTCAAAGCGGCATCAATAGCACGAATGGATTCGATGGCGGAGCCACGAAAGGATTCGCCCGACAGCGGCTGACGGCAGCGCAACCCTCCTTGTCCAGCTCAGCCCCCACCATCGATGCGGAGGCGGCTCAGCTCCTCGGAGATATAGGTGAAGAAGGAGACCGGTCGAGGAAGCCGCAGCTCGTTGAAGTCGGCCGGGTAGTCGAGCAGGTTTAGCCCGACGGCCCGGCATAGTCGCTGGCATGGCGGTAGGCATCAGCGCAGCCACAACATGTCGCGTGGCAACTTGGTTCACCAAGTGGTGGCGATCCTAGACCTCATCACGATCGGCCGCTCACGCTCGGCCGGCTCCCCTGACGGCCTATCGTATCTCCCGCTTTCTGCAGCAACGCCGCCGATGCCTCGAGCATCTTTGTGGTGGACGCCTGCCGCTTTTGAAGCTCCGTGAACTCCCGCACATAATGGAGGAGCATGGCACTCCTCTCCTCCTTGAGATCACGGAGCTCCACGTCCTGGCCTGAGCTCCGCATCCTTGGCATGGAGCTCTGTGTCGAGCACCTCACCTCGGACTCCGTGATCTGCTGCGCCGCCATGGCACCAGGTAGAAGCAATGGGGAGAGGAAGCAAAGGCGAATTGGCTGAAAGGCAATGCAATCTGAGGAAGGCGGAGGGAGCCAGCCGAGGGCGGGGAATCTTTGGTTTTCACGGGTAAAACACCGGTCGGCGACTTCTCACATCGGGGAGTAGTGGGTTTTCATCACGGAGTCATCATGACTAATTGCTACAGCTTGCTCCTGTCGATCAAAAATTAAAAATCCTGTTGCGCTTTGCTCCGTCAATCAAAAATTAAAAATCTTGCCGCACCCAAACACGAGAACAACGCCGTGGTGGATATTTAAATTGCCTGCCCGGCAAGTAGATAAAAAGGGTGAAAAAAACAAATGTGGGGGCAGCCTAGCTAATCGGTCGAACTAGCCCAACTAGCTAGCCACCGTGCTTCAGCGATGTACTTTCGGCGGGAAAGGTGGTCTTCGTGATTTGACGACTCATTTACTTGCTTGGCTTCTGACCGAGGACCCGAGAAAAGCAGCGGTAGGGTGTCCAACGTCGGGAAGAATATGTCGTGCACCACGGGAGGACCGGAACAGCAGCGGTAGGGTGTGCCCGCGTCTCGGCACGGAGGAAAAATGTGCGTGTAAAAATATCTTGTATCAGACGTAGTACCTATGGTTCAACCTCGGGACCCAGCCGATCGGTCAAAAACACCCCACTAGCCACAGCTTCATCATGCAAGCGTGGCACGGTTAGCTCCGTCTCGACCAGCCACAGCGTCTCTTGTTCTGGCGATTCTTCTATTTTCCAAGCTTTTTTTTAGTTGTAGTAACACCATGGCAAGCTAAGCGCCGCTCTTCGTGTGCCGTGCAAAGGTTAGGCGATGGAGAAGAGAGATTGAGATCGCGGACACAGGACCCACCGGTAAGTGAGACAACGGTCATGCTGCGTGTTGACGAGGCACTCCCTCTACTCTACTCAACGCAAGTACTGTATAAAATCAAGTTATGGGACAAAGCCAACAACCGTTCGTTTTTTCAGGCTATCGACTTATGCTTTGTAGTCCAGGTTGCCAGTTCGAATCTCGTCTTTCAGATTTGTTAGTTTTAGGTCCAAATTTGATTAATGACAAGTGGGACCCCCGTGTGTTGTTCCGATATTCGGTGTAGGATGGTTTTTGAACAAACACTTTGCGCGGTTAGACAAGTAGCACGAGTTACACATATTTTGAAAGTTCTGAACAAAAATGATAGCGGTATAGAATATCACATCCACCCGCAGCTTAGATACTATGGTGATACGAGTTTTTACACCGTTGGAAGTGAGATCCAATGGCTTGGGAGTAGTCTTTGTAATTATCGCAATTTCCAAACATTCCAAAGTTTTTTGCAAATAAAACATTCAGGCCTCGTGTGTGCCGCTGCATCTTCTATCCAATGGCTTCCCCGTGCTCATATTAGGTGCTCCCCGTAGCTTAATTACCCGCTACGGTGATATGAGCATCTAGGTCGTATGGTCAGTGATCAGATGGCACATGCATAGTGCTTGTACTTTCTGCGCATTTCCCAAACTCTATCAGTCGTATATTGCAAAAACATTCAAACCTCCTATTGTGGGCCGTTAGATCTCAGTGAACTCGTATCACCATAGAATCTACGGTGCGGGAGCACCTCATACTCTCCCGTCCGAGAAAACATAAGGTGCTATCGCAGCTTGGATGCTCTGGTGATCTGAGCTTGGAGGTCGTTTGATCGAGATCAATGGCATCTGAGCAGTCTTTGTGCTTGTAAGTAGTGGCGAACTCTTTTGGGCTTTTACGCAAAAAACCATTGAACCACCGAGGAGGTGTTGGGTCACAAATCCAGCGCCTCAGAAGAGCTATATCACCAAAGCATCTAAGGTGTGGTAGCACATGATATTCTTACATACGAGGAGAATATGATGTCATCCTTCATCTTAGATGCTACGGTGATAAGACTTCGAATTAGATTGGATATGGGATCAAAGGGCATCTAAGTAGTTTTGTACAAATTGTGTGCAATTCTCAAACTCATCAAGGTTTCACGCAAAAAATTAAGACACATCATGTGAGCTGCTATATCTCGGATCTACAAGCTCCAAGCAACTCAAATGTCGGCATATAGCATCTAAGGTATGGGGGCACATGATATTCTCCGGGGAAGAGGGGTGGGGTGCACAACCAATCGGTGGTTGGGAGGGTGGGGACAAATATAATCTAAACAACCCTAAGCGAGCTCCACAATTTTATCTAAGGTCGAGGCTGACCCCGACAATCATAGCTCCGCCTAAACAAAACATTTGCATGTCTTTGTAGTACTAGACTTAATATTCATGTTTGAGTTTCATGTTCATTTTAAATATTGAGCTGAGGACCATGGATGTCTTACATTTTACTCCTTAGTTCCTAAATATTAGTCTTTTTAGAGGCTTCAAATGGGTAGCACATACGGATGTATATAGACATATTTTAGAGTCTAGATTCACTCATTTTGCTCCGTATTTAGTCACTTGTTGAACTCTCTAAAAAACTAATATTTAGGGATAGAAAGTATTTTGAACTTCGTGTCATACATGCATGGGTTGGAAAAATAGATGCACTATACTTATTGGATTGTTGTTGTGTTAGATGCGTGTGTGTACGTGTGTGTGTGTGTGTGTGTGTGTGTGTGTGTGTGTGTGTGTGGTCATATGCTTGATACATACAAAGTTTTCTCACCTCCATATTGTTCATCTTTTAAATTTGACTTTTCATTGGAAAACTTACTAGGGATACCATGAAATGTGAAATCCACGTTGAGATCACTATATCACAAATTCACTCCTAATTCAACAACTTCGTCATAAATCAATTACCACGTTGAGATTAGTATTTGCAAGGAAAATCTGGTATTGTAATACACATAGATTAGTTCGGCAACTTAAAAGGTTCCTTCGTATTCTCAAATGGTAGGACCCAACAGCGTACCAGCCAGGACCTTGGCTCGTGTTGATCCTAAAAAGCGTGCTCGTGTCCTTCGGTGGCGTCGTGAATGCGCACATTAGGCAACCCCAACCGGTCGAGCCTTAAGCGTTTCAAGTCGAAATATCTGGCGGCCAGAATTCCAGCCCTAGGAAATTCCCCTCATGTCCCGGTCCATAATGACTACCGATGAACAACGGAGGTATGCTTTAGTAACTGAACAGCGTTACCTACCGTGCGAGCACGGTTCAATTCCCTCGATGGCCGCTCGTCAAGGTCACCCGTCAAGCTGCATTGCCTAGTACTACTACTACTACACCGGGATGAGCAAAGAATTGAGCCCGTTTGTTCGTGCCTAGTACTTGAGTTAATATATCGAGCGATACCTTTGAGTGCGGAGGGATTATCCTTTTACTCCCTCCTTTCCGGTTTATAGGGCTTATCTCAAAATTTTCCCATTTTATAAGTCTCAATTTGGTTGTTCCCCATCACATGTTCAGATTTCAAGTTGCAATAAATCATTACATGCAAGTATTAAGAGAAAATTGACCAATGCATGTACTTTATGCATGCATGTATTGCAATTAATGCATTCGTAAACACAATTTTTGAGGAAAACAAGCGCATTAATTGAGTGGCTTTGCAAACTACAACAATTGTTCTACCACTCACCATCTACCTTGGTTGGTGAGATTTTGAATTGAGCCCTATAAACCGGAAAGGAGGTTTAACTAAGCAAAATGTTTGACCAAATCCTTTCTTAAGAAATTCAACAGGACAGATGTACAGCTTGAAAATTTATTGCATGATGCAGGTTATGATATTGTTTCGAATCCTGGATCTTAAATTTCAGAAAATCCAAAAGTGAGCATAAATTCTTGAAACTGATCATGGTCACGTGATATGGCACAAATATTACTTCGTAAGTTTTTTCTTCAATTCGAGACAAGCTGCTTATGACAAGTTGCACAAATGAAGAGCCAAGGTATTTTGGAACAAAGACACATCACGTTAGAAATGACGCTTTCACTATTGAAACCGTGGGCGTTTACATGCATACGAGTCCCCTCTTCTCATCGGCAGTGTCGTCCCGCAAGCGTGTGAGTCGGCGGGGCGTCTTGAGCGAGACGCTGCGCTGGCTGTAAGGAGGCGTGCAAGCGGAACGGCTGCGCCCGGCTGTCGAGGCGTCGAGCAACCCCTATCTGAGACTCACCGGGAGGCGAGCCCTTTGACCAGGCTCCGCCGCCCACCGTCGTCCCAACTGCTCCAACTTTTAATGTCGCCGGCGCCGCAGTTTAAAATCAACCCCGCACTACCGGTATCGCTACAATCCTCTCTCTTCCTCTCCGATTCTCCTGTCGTCTACCTCCAACTAGCCTGACCTAAATGTACGCCATGCCGCATCACGATGGTCTGCCCTTAGTGTTCGATTTCATGAGGAAGACACCCGGCGAGTCTCAAGAACATAAGGCGCTTTGGGGCGAGCTTAGGCGGCCTTGCGGGAAGATGTCGCGCCTGTCCCCGCTCTCGTTCCGGCTCCCATCGCCCCGACTGCGCCAGCGCCCATCCCCATGGCATTGATGGGCTGGGAGCCGCACATTGTCCCTGAGCTTGATGCCACGGGGTTCCACGAGGTCCCCGCCGACTTTCACGCACCCGTGCACCTGCGGTAGCCTTGTCTTCTTGCGTCTGTAGCCAGCGCACACCGTCTGCCGGTGCCCGTGCACCTGCCGGCGCATGCGCTTCTGCGTCTGGCAGCCTTACCCGTGCGGTGCCGTGCACCTGCCGGCGCATGCACCTGGCGATGCTGGCAGCGTCTGAGCCCGTGCGGTACCGATGCACGAATGTCTCCGCCCGGCGCCGTTGACGGCGCTTTGTCCCAGCGGATGCAGTCACCTCGGCGGCATGGATGTCCGCCGTCAACCGCTTCCTTGCACCAACGCCAGTCGCCTCCTCCCGCCAGTTGACTCGCTCTGAAGTATAGAACATTTCGGCCTTCCTTGAAGCTAGGCCAACGTCCAGGAGTACGCCAACAACGGCGCAAGACGCCGCCGTCGCCGTCGGTCAGTGGCCCGACGACACGAAACTGCAGCGGAGCCGCTTCCACAGCGAGACGCCGCCGCCGCCGTCGCGTAATCTAAATTTTCCATGAAAAGCGTTCGGATTGCCATGATTAAAATCCGAGCGTTTATCATTCCGTTTATTTTATATCGATCGTCATATAATTTAAAGTCGGAGTTAGACTGAGCGAAATGTATGGTTTGATCGATTGAATGTTCTGCTAGAGCCGTATCAAATTAAATATAAAAGCGTCATCAAGCCACATGTATTCCTTGTCATCCAACGACCTAGACTGCTTCAATGTCGAGCGCTCAACACGTTTAGCGTGCAGTTAATTTCATGCCAAAAATAGTTCTAATCACATGACAACACGCAAATAATATCCTAGTGGTTAATATCCGCATGCACTTAATATACTTCCAAATTAACGTGCATTGCACGCATTGTGACTAGTGCTGCTAATGCGTGAAACTGGTGCCGTGACTTGTGAGCAGCGTCGAGATATAGTCAACGGCAACAACATCGCCCTTGAGTTCTTCCTATTTGCCGTCGTCTAAGCGCAGAAGGGAGGAGAGAGAGAGAGCACACATGGAACCCACCAGTAAGTGAAGGCACATAGTACTAAAAATAATATTACATGTTATCCATTAATTAGGCTTTGGTAATATAAAAACATTATGCGAACAAAGGGGGTACAGCAAACATTGCTATTCTACGTATGTTGCCTATTGACGTGCGGCTTGAAGGCCCGGTCGCATGTTCGATCCTCGTCCTTTATTTTTTAATTTGTATATGGGTCCAAATTTGTTTCATGACATATGGGCCCCTCGGTGTGTAGTTTGTAGCACTTTAATTTGTGGGTGAAATTTGTTCCATTCAAGCTGGACTACGGTGTGTGTTTTGTAGCTTATTTATAATAACTAAAGAGAACAACATAGTTTTTCAATAATACCATGGTGCGGCGTTGAAGGTGAGAAAATGCGTGCGAGAGGCGATGACCGAGCAGGAGGAAATCAACTAGGGGAGTTGCGTGGGTTGCAGCGGCGTTTGGAGTAGTTGTGGGCGAATGCTACGAAAATATAATCTAAACCGACGGAATAAATGCCTACACAAATTAATCCAAGGTTGGAGTGCCCCTACGCAATGTAAATAGCTCCGGCTTTGCGAGGGATGGAGAGGTAGTAGCTTCAGCAGCGTGGAAGATACGGTATGAGAAAGTGAGGTCAATCGAGAGACATATAGATAGAGAGACAAAGTGAGTGTGGTCCGACATTCATTGAACAAATATATATGGTCCGGAGAGATATTGTCCGATTGAGTTTTTGGTAAGGGTGAGGGTTGTAAGATAGAACTTGAGAGATGATCCAGTCACAGACGTGTAGATATATTTTGTGCATGGGAGGAAGCAAGGTCAACCGATCACATAGGGTCGCCGTGGGAAAGAAAGAGTGAGACAGGTTGGAGAGAGTGACCTAGATAGACGATGTGCGTGAGAGAGTATACAATGTGAATAGGTCGAATTAGGCTCAAACATGGTGATATATCATTTTTGTCCGAGAAAGAGCGAGGTAAATCGAGACATACGGAGAGAGATAGAGATAGAGAGAGAGAGAGAGAGAGAGAGAGAGAGAGAGAGATTGAGTGGCGTGGCCCACGAGGTCGAGAAAGAGTGGCGGCGGCTTGGATGGGTGACCTAGATAGACAATCTGCGTGAGAGAGTATAGAGTGTGTCGATCGAGGCCCAAACAGGGAGATATATCATTTTTGTGTGAAAGAACACGAGGTTAAACGAGACTCAGATAAAGAGAGCTAGATTGAGCGAGTGTGGCCCGCCGTGCGGAAGAAAGAGTGAGACAGTCTCGAGGGAGTTACCTAGATATACAACGTGCGTTAAATGCGCATACGAGAGGTTAGGGGGCTAGATAGGTAATGCATGTATTTAAGCGAGAGGGTGAGAGGGAGAGGGGGGAGAGAGAGAGAGAGAGCTCGGCATGGGATGCAATGGCGGGTATGTGAGGTAAGTACATTTGGTAACAGGAGTGGAAAAAGGGGTTGTGTAGTTGAGAGACTTAGAGATCAAAACATGGAGAGAAAGAATGAACGTGTGTTAGAAACCGATAGCTTGCTAAGGTGGTTAGGAGAGGAAGATTGAGCGATACGAAGTATGTTGCGTTTGTCTTGTGGCAGGGGGGCTAAAAACAACATTTGAATGTACATAGTCTGAGACTTAATATCGATGTTTCAATTGATTGTACATTGTAAGATTTGAACCGAGGACCAGGCATACGGGTAATTATTTCGAATTCGTGCCATACTAAGTTTCGAAAAGTTGACATTGGCTCAATTTGTCGTGCTATTTTGTAGGTCATATGTTTGAATCCATCAAAAAGTTTTCTCACTACCATGGTGTTCATCATATACATATGAATTTGTATTAAAAAAGTAGCGTGGATACAGTGAAATGCGAAATCCACGTTAGAATTGGAGATCGCTACGTGACACACACTCTAATTCAAATAACTAACTACGTGACACACACTCTAATTCAAATAACTAATCATGTGACACACTCTAATCCACGTTACCGTGGGTACCGTTTCGATTTTTTTCAAATACCTCCCCATTAATTAATTTATAGTACTCCCTCTATCCACTTCTATAAGACCTTGAAGACATTTCAGACAATGTGCAATACAGTTCATTTTAAGTTATGCAAAACGACTTACAAAAGTGAGCGGATGGAGTATCTCGTTTGAATGACTAATTATTGCAAGGAAAACACGGGCATGGTAATACATACTGATTCGTTTGCAAGCGAAAGAAGATTCGTTTGCATTCTCAAATGTAGGCGGACCGAGGTGCGTGTCGGGGTGGAGCCGCTTGATGCCTTAAAGGCAGCGCCCTTGGGTGGCCGACATGTGGGCCAGCCACCTGTTGGGCCCACATGTCATGGACACAAAGGCAGGTGCCTTAAGGCACCGAAGCATAGTCCTGTCGGGGTGGTCGCGTGTGTCGGACGGACGCGTAACACCCAGCCACCCACCCCCTCCCCCCAAAAATAAGGACGACGACAATATAAGTTCGTGCTTCCATGTTTTGGATTGAATTATCTGGCGGCCCCAATTCCAGCCCTGCAAAATCATTCTTCTCCACCGTCCCCTTCCGCGCCCAGATTGCTCAAACCCCTAATTCCCCGCCATCCCTCGAATCGCCCCTCGTCTCGTCTCTTTCCCCACCGTTCCCCACCTACATGCATGCAGCGAAAGGCGACGGTCGCGCTTCACCACCGCACCGGAGCTACCTCATCTACGCCCTCGTCCACCGCACCGGGTGGTCCACCGACAACATCGGCCGCCGCAACCGACGTGCCTCACAGACACCGAGTTCCACCGCATCAGGTGCGCTTCACCGACACCGTCTCCCAGCTCACCGGGACTACTTCACCAAGCACATCGTCACACCTCCGCCCCCCGAGGCTGTTGGGGCTTCACCAACGGTCTCGTCCACCGCATCGTAGTGCTCCGCTGCCACTCAAGATCTGCATCCGTGCGCGGCCAACCAACCCAACGCATCACCCTCAACGGCTCTGAAGTGGCCCGCACTCTAGCTAGGCGAGCATGCCCAAACGCCGGCCCGAACTAGGTATCCACACATCACTCCCTTGTGCACTGTTCCGACAATGTTTGGATATCATTTCACTGCTCTCTTATCTTGCGCCTATGCAACTCGACTTTAACTCTTATTTCTTACGGAGATATCATCTGAAACAACCAAATCCATTTTTAGCGAAGCATGGCGGAGACTCTGAGGATCTGGTACACATCACGCACACTTTCGTATAACCTTGTAAGTATCATCGCCCGGTACAACATCAAGGTCGATTCCTCTTATTTGATCAACCTTTCGTCGTGTCAAAAATGCAGAGGGGGATGCAAGGAGCACAAGGCCTGCACATCCAAGCAAGTGGTAACATGGACTTGTACATGGAACATCCCAAGCATAAGCAGAGCTTGATGAGCACAGCCTGCGAGCTAGCATAAGTCCACGCATTTCATTTAATTAAATCTTGGCATTCATGTATGATTTGTGTGCGATGGCTGATCCACAATTCAAGTTACCAGGCGAACATTTAACTTAAAAAATACGAAGGCACTTGCACTCAGGAAATCAACATAACTTGATAAATGTGAAGCTACATGCACTTTGAAAACCAGCTAATGATCCAAAGTAGTTCAGATTATAAACACTAAATGATGCAAGCACCAAAAACACAAAATGCAACATGGTGTACAAGGATTACAAACATAGTGCGTACCTACTTGAATTATTAGTTCTCACGGCTGAAAATATCGAAGTGTAATTGCACGCATTATAACCGGTCATAAACTGCATATCAATATATCTATCCTGCATAAGTATGCCAATAGTTTCAAACAACAGATTAGAAAAGTATTTATGCTATGTTGTCATGATACGGGGACTTTACGGTAGATGGCCTCGGCGTTTCCTCAAGCTACGAAAATGCACTATAATTTGCTTGTCATCAATGCACGCAAATCTCTGTCTCTCTCAACATAGTAGATCATCATTAGACACTAAATCCTTCAATGAGCTTGCAAAATGCTTGCATTAGATCCCTCATTAGATACTATATGTTCATCACCGAGGAGCATGTAAAATATTTGCATCAAATCCTTCATTAGCGATGCATTCATTAGACACTTGAGGCTCAAGAACAACTTGAGCTTGTATGTTTGCACGGAAACTTGATTAGATACATCGATTGATCGGTTCACTATTGATTGGGGGAGTTATAAAATAAGTAGAAATTGGTTTCATTTTCTCATAGATTCCCTACATACAAGCAGTTTTACAACACCGTCAGGTTTAACTATTGGCCAGAAATTGAAGAGTTGAATTAGATATAACCAGGGATGTGATGTACACCTTTCGTTGCGCATGCTACTCTTGCAAGCTACTTGTTGTCCGTTTGTGCAAGCTCGATGCCATGCCGATGCTACCGCCGATGCCTCCCATGAGCTACACCCGAGGTTGGATCTTCATCTTCTTGTCCTTCCATTCGCTTGAAGCCCAGCGACCGCCTCCAAGCAGTAGCGAGGAAGTGTTGTGTCGGTCTGTCGGTGGCGGCTAGGTTAGGAGCAAACCGGTGGAGGCTGGAAGCGAATGAATTGGGATTTTTCTGCTTTGTCGATCGATATGGGAGGCGCTCGTTTGGGCCATGAGCCTGCTATAGGGCCTGCCTTGCACTTATGTTATTGGCCCATCAAGTTGAAACATTTTTCTTCATTTTTTACATTGCACCTTGTGCGTTGGGACGAACAAAACTAGCATGGGCCAACTGGATGACTCAAACTAGGTGCACACTTTCCGACCACTGAGGCGGCCGCCCATACCAGCCCCTATGGTGGCGTCGCCCCTTTTTGCGTGTATTATTGGATAGTGAAAAATATTCCAGTGGTGCTTTTGATTTACCCACGGAATGGTTGAATTGCTTGTTTCTATGAACTGAGTTCGCCAATAATGTGAAGGATGCCGGTCTTTTCATCCTATTGTAGATTGCTTAGATCTCGATATGCCAAAAGTAATCGCATGAAATATACAAGAAAGTCGGTGTGATGTGTTTGGCTACAACTAGATGCGACTACCGTCCTCATATAACATATCAAGGGCGCACCATCTTACCAGATTAACCATTCGACTTACCCATGCGGTGTGGGAAGAAAGAAGTATTGGGACTGCGTATCCAAGCAATTGATGCCATGGACTCCTTTGTACAACCTTGTAGCGAAAAAAGAAGTTGCGGTGTGCTGTACAAAAGAACTCGTGTAAGTTCAGTTACCTGCTTCTCTGAATTTTAGTTAGCCACTTATTGCAAAATTGTTCAATTACGTTGCTTGGCTTAATTTAGTTTGCTACTGATTACATAATGACACAGCCTGTTAATCATATTGTAGACTGCCTATCTATGTGTTTGATACTTACTGTTAAGAATTACCTGTTTGCCTTAACTTATACATCTACTTGTTTGTTTAAGCTGCTTTCTTTGCTTTGCAATTGAGTTACAATGATGTTAATAACTTCTCCCTCCGTCCCATAATATAGGACATTTTTTGACACTAGCATAGTGTTAAAAATGTCTTACATTATGGAGACGGAGAAATACTCAACATCAATTGAAACTCTTTAATTCCTTGTTTGTTTAAGCGGTTTCTTTGTTATAACTCCCGATTGAGATGTTTTGCTAACTTCAACTTTTACGAATCCAATCAGAACTTTAATGGCAAAACAGGTTAGCCAAGATCAAAGAGCGAGGTCCCCATGGACGTTGCATCATCCTACAACAATGGCACCGGCCCAATAAATGCGGTATGAATTGCCAGCTGCGATGCTCTAGAGGCTAAACTAGTGGTAGAAAGAGATTACATACGCACTTAGAGATGAAGTTGACATGTTGAGGAAGCAAACAACACAATCACAAGCGGTACTCAAGACAACCATTAAATATTTGGTGGATTTCAAAAGCGAAGCATGCTTTGAGGCTGACCAGATTATTAAGGTCCTGAAGGAAAAACGGAAATTAAATTCCTACATGGTAAATCATAGGTGAAAAGTTCTTTCCATAGTTGAATAACCTTTGTGTTGTCTGTTCATGTAATCAATCAATTCATTTGTTTTAGAGATCATGTAATAATTGTTTTTTTTTTGTTTTTTGGTTTGTAATTTTATTTGAGCACAAGTCTGTATTAATTAATAAGACTAGGAGACATTTCATTTGGATTGCGTGCAGGACCTACAAATATGCCAATCGGGCTGAATGTGCATTCAGCAATAGTAGTAGTATAGATGGACCATAAGTGGCACACATCGGAAAGGGCCAAGATCTTTGGCTAAAAAGAGGATGTTGTTGTAGCAAAAAAAAGTATAAGCGGCCTGGCTTATGTATGTTAGTTGATATTATTGATCCATATACTCTATAAGTGTTTATATATACATTAGTTACTGTACATTCTTGGTTGATTGACTCGGTATTTGAATCTTGATACATCGCTTGTGTAGATATCTAAATGGGAGTACACATTATGCTGCGTGTGACATTTGAGTTGGACATGAAGTGTTCCAAATATTAATTCACCTTAAACTGGATACTAGTTTCTGAATTTGAGTATCGGCATTTGTAAACCATATTCATATAAGACCGTGGAATACATCTTTGTCGTCCTTTTGAAGATATATAAAAACACATAGAATGATTTATAAAGATTCATATAGGAATACAAAATTGATTCAATTTAGTTGCCGGAGTAGCGTGGATGCTTATTGTCCCAAAATTCGAAAGAAGCAGCAAAATGTCCACTCCCACGTCGGCTGCCCGAAGCCAAGTGTTTGGGAGATGGAAATTACTGTCTACCCATTACACAGACAATCCATCGGCCCGATTTCCACTACTCTAAATAGGGGTAGGTTAGTAACTTCAATTGGACGTGACACGACCGCCTCTGAGCCCATTCCGACACGGTGGGCGTCAAACATGGGCAGCAAAACACATTTGATTCAAGCTCGTCCGAAAGACCTCTGTTTCTCCCTCCATTCCCCATTCATACACGGTGGGCGGCAAAACAAACTCGACTTGGCCGAAATCGATGTAGGCAAATATTTTCAATAGGGGCAGGTTTGTAACTTCACTCAGACGTGACACAACCGCCCTACCTGTCAGCCCCGTTCATACACCGTGGGTGCCAACCATGGGCGCTAACCACCCTCTCCTCTCCCGAAATCGCTCTGGGCAAATATTGGCGAGATGAGAGATTACCGTCCTATCCCCAACCGACGAGACGTCCAAATTTTAAACGGGGGCTAAGTTCGTAACTTTCCCATATTTCAGACAGGCGCGTCCCAAAAACATGGTTCCCCGTACCTCTCCCTCCATTTTCCCATTCATACACCGTCCGCACTAGAACACCCCATCCCCCTGTTGGAAATATGCCCTAGAGGCAATAATAAAATGGTTATTATTATATTTCTTTGTTCATGATAATAGTCTATTATCATGCTATAAGCTATGTTATCCAGGAAATCGTAATACACGTGTGAATACATAGACCACAACGTGTCCCTAGTGAGCCTCTAGTTGACTAGCTCGTTCATCAGCAGATAGTCATGGTTTCCTGACTATGGACATTGGATGTCATTGATAACGGGATCACATCATTGGGAGAATGATGTGATGGACAAGACCCAATCCTAAGCATAGCTCAAAGGTCGTGTAGTTCGTTTAACTAAAGCTTTTCCAAATGTCAAGCATCATTTCCTTAGACCATGAGATTGTGCAACTCCCGGGTACCGTAGGCCAAACGTCCTGGCGTGGCGGGTGACTATAAAGGTACACTACGGTATCTCCGAAAGTGTCTATTGGGTTGTACGAATCGAGGCTGGGATTTGTCACTCCGTATGACGGAGAGGTATCTCTGGGCCCACTCGATAATGCATCATCATAATGAGCTCAATGTGACCAAGTGTGCGGTCACGGGATCATGCATTACGAATGCGAGTAAAGTGACTTGCCAAGTAATGAGATTAAACGAGGTATTGGGATACCGACGATCGAATCTCGGGCATGTAACGATACCGATTGACAAAGGGAATTGTATCTGGGTTGCTTGAATCCTCGACATCGTGGTTCATCCGATGAGATCATCGAGGAGCATGTGGGAGCCAACATGGGTATCGAGATCCCGTTGTTGGTTATTGACGGAGGCGTCTCGGTCATATGCGCATGTCTCCGAACCCGTAGGGTCTACACTTAAGGTTCGGTGGCGCTAGGGTTGTAGAGATATGAGTATGCGGTAACCGAAAGTTCTTCTGAAGGAAGCTCTGAGCGAGGTGGTGACCACGAGCGAGGTGGCAACCACGAAGGAAGCGGTGTCCATGGCCGAAGCAAAGCGGCATGAGCGCACGGCGAGAGAAGCAGGAGGAGCGGGTGGCGGAGGTGCGGCAAGAGCTCCAGGCTCTCGTGGAAAAACACGAGAGTTTGGAATGTGACTCGAAGACTCGAGAGTCCAAGCTCGCCTCGGCTCTTGAGAGTGCCAAAGCCGCTAAGGCCGAAGCCCAAAAAGCCCTCCAAGAAATTGAACCATTAAAGAAGATAGCGGCGGGTAAGGCATTCTTTATGCAAAGCAAGCATGTGAAAGTGAATTACCTATTACTTACCCGGATTCGGAGCTCTCCGGGGAGCATTCGTAGATCTGCCCGTAGTGTAATACGATCTTTGTCGCGTTCTACCGCGCCAAGGAGGGAGCTCGATGGAGAAGGTGTTACGGTCTCGGTATCTTTGAGGCGAGCGTCCAGTGCCTGAGCGACCAGGTGAAGCGGCTGGTCGAGCTCCTAAGGTCGCCGAACAGGCCATGAAGGGCCTCATAGTTCGGCTATGGCCATTGGAAGCCGTGCACAGGAGCTACTTCGGGCTAGTGCAGCGGTGGTGGTGGGCCTTTGTCCATGGATTTAAGTCATCAAGCGCTCCGTCTGCATTGAAGGTGCTGTCGGGCCCTTGCCCGTGCTAAAGTGCCTTTGGGGCAGGCTGGATCTTGAGAAAGCTTGTGACGGACGGGCCACCGAAGGGCAAGGAGCATCGCAAGCCCGAAATGTACTATGAGGGCGTCCTAAAGGGTGCCCGCCGTATAGCGGATGAGTGCTCCAAAGATGTAATTTTTGAATAGACTCGCATTTGTTATCACATGTCACGCTGAAAACTTGTTCATATCGCTAAGCAACGCTTGTTAATTTAAAATATAACCTTAAATGCGGCCGTTTATCAAATTTGAGAGATGGCAAGTCGTTGGCTTGACCCCATGCCATGAGTCTTTGGGGTGTTCGGGATAAACTTGGCGCTCTTGTTCCCATTCTTGGGTCCGTCGAGGGAGGCGCTCAGCATAGCGAACAAGGCAACCGGACTTATAGTGCTTGAACACTCTCACTTAGCCATAGAATTCTATAATTTTAAATTTGGTGAAGCCCCAAGTATTCGGAAGACCGAGTTGAGGCGCTATCCACGCCTTGGCGGACAATCTTGACTCCTCGCTCTAAGCGGCATAAGTCTTTAGGGACCCGAAAAAACCTCTCGAACAGCGACCCGGCTCTCGCCTCTATCATGGCCAGTCGGTTTTAGCTTTCTCCTTTGAGGTGCTCAACCCGGCTCAGCAGGGCACAATCGCAGTGGTTCTCCCGGTGCTACCTTAGCCGATATAGCGGGCGTAAGGTACCAAAACATGGGAGCCGGCAAACCCAACTATTGACCCAAGACATGATTGAGCCGATGCATATAATGATATAAGTTCGGGTGCCGCACTTGTGAAAGTGTTCGGACTTATCACACCATACTTTGCGGTACTTAAGCCCACGGTGTATTGGCCGTACCAAAGTGTCTGGGTGCAACATGTCATGAAATGAACATATATATAGATAAAGAAAGGAGTGCAATAATAGGCAAAAGCTATGTATTGTTTATTCAAAAGAAACTGCAAATAAAAGCGAGCGATACAAATTGTGCGATAAGCAAGGTATGGGACTATTTAACATGTCCCCCTCGAGGGGTAAGCTGCGGGATGGTATGTAAAAGCAGGTATAATGCTGCGTAGTAGAGACCACTGGACACCGGCGTAACTACGCTTCCACGGCTGTTGCATCGTGAGTTCGGCAATTCTAGTGCGGACGGGCTCTTGGAAGCGGAGTCTGAAAGTAAGAAAAAAAGAAGAAAAGAAAAGATTGACACAATCGGGGCCCACAGTGCGGTTGAGCGCGTGCAGGCGTGCGTGGTCGTGCCCCTCCCTTATGCCCATGGTATCTCGGGCGTAGTTATGTACGCGTAATCGGCTTCGTAGTTTCGGCGCTGGGGTTGGGGCGGATTACTCTGGCGATGCTTTCGGATCGTGCCAGACGGTCTTGTTGTAGGTTACTCCGGGCGCGCTTGATGGTGGCCGGACGTTTAATAGCCGGACTCGAGAATTGCTGTGAGAGGCTGCTTTGCACCTCCGCCGTGAGGGCCGCCGTGTGCTCCTCCGTTCGGAGAGAGCGTTCGGTGTTTCCATTGACCGTGATTACTCCTCGAGGGCACGGCATCTTGAGCTTGAGGTATGCATAGTGCGGCACCACATTGAACTTTACCGTCTGCGGTTCGTCCAAGCGGTCGCGTGATAGTCGGCTGCGAACGGGACTATGTCGAAGATTAACTCTTCGCCGGAAGTTATCCGGGGATCCGAAGACCACCGAGTGTGGTGATCTGTACAATTGGCCTCTACACCTGGTATGGCGCCTTTAAAGGTCGTCTTTGTGGGTTTAATCCTTGACGGGTCTATGCCCATTTTGCACATTGTATCCTGATAAAGCAGGTTCAGGCTGCTACCGCCGTCCATCAGGACTCTAGTGAGGTGAAATCCGTCGATTAATGGGTCAAGAACCAATGCGGCGAATCCGCCGTGACGGATGCTAGTGGGGTGGTCCCTTCGATCAAATGTGATCGGCGGGAGGACCATGGGTTGAACTTCGGGGCGACTGGCTCCATCGCATATATGTCCCTTAGTGCACGCTTCCGCTCCCTTTTGGGTATGTGGGTTGCGTATATCATGTTCACCGTCCGCACTTGTGTGGGAAAGCCCTTCTGTACTCTATTGTTCGGCGGCCCGGGCCCTTCCTCGTCATCGCTATGCAGCCCATTGTCATTGAGTTCGGCACTTAACTTTCCTGCTTGCTTGAAAACCCAACAATCCCTGTTGGTGTGGTTGGCTGGTTTTTCGGGGGTGCCGTGTATCTGGCACGGGCGATCGAGTATTCGGTCCAAGTTGGGCCAGACCACAGGTATTTCTTTTGAATGGCTTCTTCCGCTGACGGGTTTAGAGCCTCACGAATCCGGCATTTACTATCGTATCTTCAGCATTATCACCCTTAATGCGGCGTTTATGCTTGTTGCGATGCAACCTGCCATTCTTGTCATTGGTATCCGAACTATCGGTGTTTGGCCAAGTTGTTGCTTGAGCTAGCGGCTGTCCTCTCCCGCATAAAAGCGGGTCATGAGTGTGGTGAGGGCTGCCATGGATTTCGACTTTTCTTGTCCTAGGTGCCGGGCAAGCCACTCGCCGCGGATGTTATGTTTAAAGGCTGCAAGGGCCTCTGCATCCGGACAGTCAACGATTTGATTTTTCTTGGTTAGGAACCGTGTCCAGAATTGTCTGGCCGATTCTTCTGGCTGCTGAATTATGTGGCTGAGGTCATCAGCTTCTGGTGGTCGCACGTATGTGCCCTGGAAGTTATCAAGGAATGCGGCTTCCAGGTCCTCCTAACAACAAATTGATTTTGCTGGCAAGCTGTTGAGCCAATGCCGAGCTGGTCCTTTAAGCTTGAGTGGGAGGTATTTGATGGCATGTAGATCATCGCCGCGGGCCATGTGGATATGGAGGAGGTCGTCCTCGATCCAAACCGCAGGATCTGTTGTACCATCGTATGATTCGATGTTTACGGGTTTGAAACCCTCGGGGATTTGATGATCCATTACTTCATCTGTGAAGCATAGTGGGTGTGTGGTGCCTCTGTATTGAGATACATCACGACGCAGCTCAAATGAGCTTTGTCTCATCGTGTTCGGGCCGGCGGAATTATCGTATCCGGCGTGGCGGTTATCGTCCACGTGTCGTGGCTCCCACGCGATCCGTAGAATCGATCTTGTTTGCCTTGCCTTGTCCTCCAATATGTCTCCACAGCTCTGGCGGCGTTTCCCGTGCCTTGGTACTTTTCGGCGGCCGAGTGCGGCTTGAATGGAGGGTCTAGAGGCCTCTCTGTCGCGACCACGGGGTGGCCGGTCGGCCGCATCATGCGCTCGTGATGTAGGTTTGGGTGCTTCTTCCTCAAATTGGGGTAGCAGCCTGCGTTTGGGGTATCTCTTGGAGGGGCATTCGAGATCATACTCTTCGGCTGTAAGGACTTCAGTCCATCTGTCAGCTAGCAAGTCTTGGTCAGCTCTAAGCTGCTGCTGCTTTTTCTTGAGGCTGCTTGCCGTGGCCATAAGCCTGCGTTTGAAACGCTCCTGTTCGGCGGGATCCTCAGGCACGACAAATTCGTCATCGTCGAGGCTTGCCTCATCTTCGGAGGAAGGCATATAATTATCGTCCTCCACCTCCACATGCCGTTCTATCATGAGGGCTGGCTTCTCCCTCCTCTGTGATGAATCCTGCTGGAGGGGTTGTCTTGACCTTGTCCGGTGTTATTATCTTCCGTGCGGAATCGCCATTTCTTGTGGCGGGATTTAGAGCGGCGCTTGACGTCGGCGCTTGGGCTGTTCTTGGAGGTCATCCTTTCTTGTTCCATCGCTGTTCCCATCTTTTGGGATGTCCACCATGTATATGTCGTATGACGAGGTAGCCTTCAGGTGCCACATGGTAGGCGCTGGTTCTGGTAAATCTCTCGACGTAAATCGTCCATACCGTCGATGTCTTAGGAGTCGAAGTCGAGCATGTCGGTTAAATCATCGGCGGTGGCTACAAAGTGGGTGGTGGGTGGGCGTTGAATTTCTTCGTCGTCTGTATCCCAACCTTCTGACCGTAGTCCGCCGAGGCTCTCCGGATAAAGAGACAGACTTTAGTGAATTCAGGATGTCGCCAAAGGCGAGTCTTTGAAAGATGTCATGATAGTGAACTCCATGACCGGCGCCCAATCGGATTCGATTGGCGGCGCGGAGGGTTCGAGTCCGGAGAGGAGTCCGGCACCACAAGTCACGGTCTTCGCAAAGACGAGGATGGAGTTGACTCAATCGTCGTAGAGATCGTAGCCCCCGAGGCGGTGTCCAACCACTCGTCCTCGATCAGCGAAACCGGCTCCGAATTAAGGGTTGGAGCCGAGCCCGGTGCGACCTCGGGGAGCCTGTTCGTGGCGAGCTAGATCGTACCCATCGAGACGGTCACGTGCACGCTTTCGGCTGCGGCTTCGAATCCGTCGAAGATCAAGTCTCCGCGGACATCGGTCGTATAGTTCAAGCTTCCAAATCTGACACTGATGGCGGGCGTAGCTTCGATCTGCTCCGGATGGCCTAAGCGAATTGGCCCGCAGCGCAAAAGCCGCCCGAATCTGAAGATCTGTCCGGAGAAAAGTCTCACCTGGACTGCGTCGTTCGCGATGATTGAAGGAGCCATCGGGCCTATAGGTGACGACACGGAAGGAACTCTCAATGAAAGCACCAATGTCGGTGTCAAAACCGGCAGATCTCGGGTAGGGGGTCCCGGTATGCGTCTAGGCGGATGGTAACAGGAGACAAGGGACACGATGTTTTTACGGAGTTCGGGCCCTCTCGATGGAGGTAATACCCTACTCACGCTTGATTAATATTGATGATATGGGTAGTATAAGAGTAGATCTACCACGAAATCAGAGAGGCTAAACCCTAGAAGCTAGCCTATGGTATGATTGTTGTTCGTCCTACGGACTAAAACCCTTCGGTTTATATAGACACCGAATAGGGTTAGGATTACACAGAGTCGGTTACAATGGTAGGAAATCTACATATCCGTATCGCCAAGCTTGCCTTCCACGCCAAGGAAAGTCCTATCCGGACAAGGGACGAAGTCTTCAATCTTGTATCTTCATAGTCTAGGAGTCCGGCCAAAGATGATAGTTCGGCTATCCGGACACCCCCTAGTCCAGGACTCCCTCAACATGTTTCTCGTCTATGGAGGTGACGAAGAGCTCGTCGTAAAGGGTTACGTCGATGCTAGCTTCGACACAGATCTGGATGACTCTAAGTCACAAACCGGATACGTGTTTATTTTGAATGGTGGGGCAGTAAGCTGGTGCAGTTGCAAGCAAAGCGTCGTGGCGGGATCTACATGTGAAGCGGAGTACATGGCAGCCTCGAAGGCAGCGCATGAAGCAATCTGGGTGAAGGAGTTCATCACCGACCTAGGAGTCATACCCAATGCGTCAGGGCCAATCGCACTCTTCTGTGACAACACTGGAGCTATTGCACTTGCCAAGGAGCCGGTGTTTCACAAGAAGACCAGGCACATCAAGCGTCGCTTCAACTCCATTCGTGAAAATGTGCAAGATGGAGACATAGATATTATTAAAGTACATACGGACCTGAATGTAGCAGATCCGTTGACTAAACCTCTCCCTAGGGCAAAACATGATCAACACCAGAACTCTATGGGTGTTCGATTCATCACAATGTAACTAGATGATTGACTCTAGTGCAAGTGGGAGACTGTTGTAAATATGCCCTAGAGGCAATAATAAAATGGTTATTATTATATTTCTTTGTTCATGATAATAGTCTATTATTCATGCTATAAGCGTGTTATCCGGAAATCGTAATACACGTGTGAATACATAGACCACAACGTGTCCCTAGTGAGCCTCTAGTTGACTAGCTCGTTGATCACCCGGATAGTCATGGTTTCTCGACTATGGACATTGGATGTCATTGATAACGGGATCACATCATTGGGAGAATGATGTGATGGACAAGACCCAATCCTAAGCATAGCTCAAAGATCGTGTAGTTCGTTTAGCTAAAGCTTTTCCAAATGTCAAGTATCATTTCCTTAGACCATGAGATTGTGCAACTCCGGATACCGTAGGCCAAACGTCACAACGTGGCTGGGTGACTATAAAGGTACACTACTGGTATCTCCGAAAGTGTCTGTTGGGTTGTACGAATCGAGGTAGGATTTGTCACTCCGTATGACGGAGAGGTATCTCTGGGCCCACTCGGTAATGCATCATCATAATGAGCTCAATGTGACCAAGTGTCTAGTCACGGGATCATGCATTACTGATGCGAGTAAAGTGACTTGCGATAGCTTGAGATTAAATGAGGTATTGGGATACCGACGATCGAATCTCGGGCATGTAACGTACCGATTGACAAAGGGAATTGTATACGGGGTTGCTTGAATCCTCGACATCGTGGTTCATCCGATGAGATCATCGAGGAGCATGTGGGAGCCAACATGAGTATCCAGATCCCGATGTTGGTTATTGACCGAGAGGCGTCTCGGTCATGTACGCATGTCTCCCGAACCCGTAGGGTCTACACACTTAAGGTTCGGTGGACGCTAGGGTTGTAGAGATATGAGTAGGCAGGAACCCGAAAGTTGTTCAGAGTCCCGGATGAGATCCCGGACGTCACGAGGAGTTCCGGAATGGTCCGGAGGTGAAGAATAATATATAGGAAGTCAGGTTTCGGCCATCGGGAAAGTTTCGGGGTCACGGTATTGTCTGCAGGGACCACCGGAAGGGTCTCAGGGGTCCACCGGGTGGGGCCACCTATCCTGGAGGCCCCCATGGGCTGAAGTGGGAGGGGAACCAGCCCCTGGTGGGCTGGTGCGCCCCCCTTGGGGCCCCCTGCGCCTAGGGTTGGGAAACCCTATGGGTGGGGGCGCCTCCACCTGGCTTGTGGGGGAAGCCACCCGGCAGCCGCCTCCTTGGAGATCCCATCTCTGGGCGGCCCCCCTTGGGGGCCTATATAAGGGGAGGCAGCCTCACCCATGCTATAGGTGCCTGCCTCTCCCCTTGCTACACCTCTCCCTCTCATGGGGACGCTTGGCGAAGCCCCACCGAGATCATTGTTGTATCCACCACCACGCCGTCGTGCTGCTGGATCTTCATCAACCCCTCCTTCCCCCTTGCTGGATCAAGAAGGAGGATACGTCTTCCCAACCGTACGTGTGTTGAACGTGCAGGTGCTGTCCGTTCAGCACTAGGATCATCGGTGATTTGGATCACGACGAGTACGACTCCCTCAACCCCGTTCTCTTGAACGCTTCCGCTCGTGATCTACAAGGGTATGTAGATGCACTCCTCTCTCTCATTGCTAGATGAACTCATAGATTGATCTTGGTGAAACCGTAGAAATTTTTTATTTTCTGCAACGTTCCCCAACACCCCCCCCCCCACCAGCCTCTGTCCGCCACCCCATCCATCGCCGCTGTCCTCCACCACATCCATCGCCACCGAACTCCACCATGCCAGAGCGCCTACCAAGACCGCGTCGTCCACTGCTAGAGATGGACGTTTCTCATCCACGGCGACAGACCAATAGCCTTGCATCGCGTCCTCTCGCTTCATCGGCGTCGTCGTCCTCTTTGCCGGGGCCGCTCACATGACCTTCTCTTCCACATAGCAGGACTTATCCCCGATGCACCCGTCTACCGTCGCAGATCGCTTCAACGCCACCGGCGACCGCCATCGCACCCGATGCCTACACGGCGTCGCAAGAGAGGTGGTACTTCATATCTCCTCAACTTTTTGATCTCAACGAGAAAATAGATCTTAACTTGGTTACTCTACTTTCTTTTCAGCTCTTAGAATTTAGTTCTTAGTTCAAGCAAACAATGGATGCTAAATATCATTTCTCCGGTTTGCGACTTCAAATCTGCCATGGCACGACCATAATCTGGTTTAATTGATCATGCTTAGGGTTTAATTGATCATGTTGGTTCCGTGGTGGTTTATTTAATAGAAATGGGAGGAAACCCTCTTTGCTAAAAAATATGCTTAGAGTTTCCCCATTTATGATCACTATACGATGAGAGTGCTTTGTATCATAATAACACTGCTCCACGCATCAAGCTAAACAAGCTTAGATGTTCAAATATGAATCTGATATTATTAAAACAGAGTTATTTAATTGGTCAGCTAAATGTTCCTAAATTAGTTTCGAAAATGCATGTTCGCCACTCGGGTGTGTATCTCTACAGGGTGCCCACGGTGGGTCGGCCCATGCTGGGATTTTGGGTCGTCCCAGGCCCCGATTCCCCCTGTTCTGCTGCGCGCTTCCGATCTACTCGCCCCCAGCCGCCTGCCTCACCGGCGACTTGCCGTCCCCGGATGGCATGACTCTAGGAGGAGACGCCAGACTAACAGGAGGCCAGGAGCCGCTCGCCCAACAGCGTCACCGCTGCCCGGGCGCGCCGCCGTGCCTACCTTCCCAGTCTGTTCAGGGCTCAGCGTGCAGCACCCACCAAGCCAACCCGATTTATCATGAGATACGTCCTCAACACTCAGCAGCCACTCCTCATCACCCATTTTCTAATTGATTCATTACTCATTAGGCAGGACTGTCATTAGGGTTTGTTGTGTGCTCAGTGCTACCTACACTTAATGGTTCAATGTATTTCAGTAATCTTTAGTACCTCTAAAGTTCATAGGGTTTTCAAAATTCCGGCCCTCGGAACAGAAACTAGTCATTTTGGATTGTTGGTCGTAGTGACATTGACCCAGATTACTACTGCAAGCCAGGTTTGTTGACAATTTTACTTGTCTTTCTTACTCATTCGATATAATATCCAATTATTCACGTCGATTAGTTGCAAACAATAAGTGCTAGACAAACTTTTTCATTCAGATTTTGGACGGTCTCTTATTGCAGTTACAATTCTGGATACTTGTCCTAGTAAGATCACAAGTAAATGAATGATTCACTACATCTATGCTTGCCTTGTCATATTTGTTGTCAACATTCTTTTAGGGTGGACCACCCTGTTTCTAAATACTGGAACCGTAGACATGAGTGAATATTATTTCTCTATGTGATCTCTTCCATCATGTGTGGGTAACGAACAATCGCATTGTATAGAAAGAAAGTGTCATTTCCAGCTTTTACATAGGTTTCGATCTTTTACATGGAATACAATCTGCCTACTTGCTTTGTGTCGCACTACCAACACTCCACCCTTCAAGCTAAACATTACGCCACTCGTAATTGCTTAGTTTATTTGTTCAAATACGAATTTCATATGATTCTAATGTTCCTACTTCAGTTTTGAAATGTGTGCCTGCCTTTTATAGAGACATAAGGGGTTTGTATTTCTGTGTGTGGTGCAGTCGTCAAGACGGTTGGGGAGGTGAAATTTGCATATGCAGGGGTTTATAGGGAGACACTCTCTGAGTTGAACTCCATAATGCATTCCATAGATAATTTGACTACTTTTTATGTTTTCATGAATCTCAGATTCTGAATAGCATCATAATGATTATGAGCTTGCGGCATGAAAAGAATAAAGCGTAACAATGCCATGGCTGTCAAACTTGGCATTAAGGGACTGAAATCAAATGCGGATGCAATGCAATGCAAACGCTCTCCACCTACTGATTCATGCTCGAGAATATGATCCTAATGTGATTACGAGCTAGAGGGATACCTAAGTCAATGTAGCTACCTAGTGGAGGAGTCGGAGGAAGATGCCCTATCTTATTCACCCATCAAGGTACTTGCTCTAACTTTCCAAGGTTACATTGCTCGCACATATCTTGCAACCGATGCTTTGCATTGCTTCTACTTTGTTGAACTGCCATTAGCTTAGTTTACACATCGTGTATGTGAATACGCCACGCCTATCCGCTTTTCAAAGGTACATATTCCATCTGTCATCATACCATATTTATCCATTCAAATGATGTTCTTGTGTATCAGACGTTCAAAAGGAAGAGGGCGATTGCTGATCGTGGACGAGCACAAGCAAAGTATTTGGAAAAGGTAGTGGCACCTGATAAATCAAATAGCCCATTAGGTGTACTTGCAATATCACCTGACCCACAAAATACCCCAACTCTAGCAGACTCTAGCCCTACTACCTTTGGTCATTTCGATGCCCCAACTCAATGAGACCCCAAGCAGCAAACAAGCAGTATGATTATGCCAGTTGACATAGCACCATTTGTCTGACATAAAACCCCATTCCAGCAAAGAGTACACCAAATCCAATTGCCAAATCCCTTTTCGAACCAAAGAGAGCCCCAATTGCAGCAAATAGGACCCATGTTCCATTTCTTCCCAGTTTAGAAGACGAAGCTTATGTTGTTGTCAGGAACTTTGTGCGCATCTTTCCTTCATGGAAAGATTATACCGTGAACACAGAACAATTTCCAGTCTTCCTCCCGCAACTTACTCGTAAGTAATGTACTAATGTTATTCATGGTCATTCTGCATATGTTTCTGTGACGTAAGACACAAGATTTCATTCTTTTAAATAGGCGAGGAGCAAACAGGATTGTGATGACGAGCAAGAGTTGGTTGCGCTTTTCAAGCACTCGTTGATGAAGTATCGTTCCTACCTGAGGCAAGCGCACTTCGATGGCAAGCCTCTGAACGAAATTTTTGTAAAGTCTCCGGTGCTACATTTATTCGATGGTGACTGGAATAATCTTGTTACACATTGGTCTCGGCTGCAGCGTAAGGTACTTTCTATGATATCACATCACAATTTGAACTACATTTCTACATTTGCCTTAATGTCTCACTTGTACGAAAAGTGTTAGCAGAAGAACATTCATTCTCAAGCGACCACAGAATCTCGCAACTATACTGCACACTGCATTGCTCTTGTGAGTACCTCTTGCCCTGTATGACCATACTTACTTTCATAGTTGTTTGATTATGTAGCATCACTGCACATGTTAGCCTCGTAATCGTCCATTTGGTGGACATTATAAGATCCGTATGGACTCTTACACAAATTTAGAATCAACCCAATGCTTTTGAAGAGGTTTAGCTCTGAGGTCCTCTTGTAAGGACTGAACGTGGTCTATCCCGTACTTACATTATCTACTCCTCCGTCCCATAATATAAGAACGTTTTGTACAAAGACACGGTGTTCAAAACACTCTTGTATTATGGGAAGAGGGATTGTTCATTTTGTAGCATTACGCATCTTATCTCCCTCGCCCACCATTTACTAAAAAAGATCAGATCTATATTTAATCTTACCAACAAGTAGAATACATGCAGACAATGCCGGTCTGAAGTGTTGCCCATTGCTCTTGTCAAGACATTTTGTCCTGTAACGCTTTGTACTTCCAGTGGATTGGTAGTTGATTATGTAGCATCAATCGCATCTTATCTTCATTATCATCTATCCCTTCGGTATTATCATATCTATAATTACACTCTACAAAATGTAGAGTACATGTGCAATGCTTATGAAGAAGATTATGTGCTGAAATTCTTGAGTTATCCTTCCCTTGACATGGAGAAGGGCATTATAAAGCCGATGTTAGCTGTTAATGTAAGTCAGTCCTTCTAAAGCCTTTATTCTCAACTCGATGTTTAATTTTCTCATACTCCCTATCGTTTACTGCTGTTTAGTTTGTTGTTTCTACCAAAATGCATGTCCTTAAGAACCGTAAGTTCTAAGTTTTACTTGTAAAACCAAATTTCTTATTCATACCATGCACATTACTTAATACTCCCTATATGTATGCTTGGTTTTGTGGATCTACAATCCAGTGTGTGGTGAAGCAGCCCACGTTTGCACCTTGTCATCTCCTGTTTTATCTTCTTGATGTGGTGATGATATGAACAACATGCCATGCACATTATCCAAAATAGATACAATGATTTTCTTTGCCCTTCATCTATGGTTGTTATGTTGACATGGTAATCCAAAGAGTGTGGTGAAGCTCCCGCATAATGAACAATGCCAAATTATGCTATTGATATTTTGAACTTACTCTTTATTTTCTAATTTGAAATTGGATAGAATTGATGTAACTGTTATCATCTTTTGTTTATACACGTGCAAAACCTGTCATCTCTCTCGCTTTATTTCGGTGATATGCACGATGGCATGCACAAGTCTGCTTGAAGGCTGTGAGACAAACCCAACATATATTGCGACAAAGAAGGCAAAACATCTTGAAGATAGCGAGACAACCCCAAAGTCTTGTCTTGATGCGATGTTCAAGTTACTTGAGACTAACAATGAGACAAGCTCACGTAATTCATTGTTCAGATCGGTTCGACTTCTTGAGTCCCAAGTTCTAGCAGTAAAGGCATTACGCAACTCAACTTCGACTTGAAGTCCTATCTCTAAGAAAAGGCTGCAGAACACCAATGAGAACCTCATCGCTAAACAGCTACACCGGAAGCTATGACCGACATGCTAGGCGGTCTCACAGCCTTTGCTTTCGGCGACTTATAGCAGTTCCCCATAAGGCTAACCTTTCTTGAACTGTCTTGGAAGTGGTCTCGGTTCGGTATTATTTTGTTCTGTTGCAATGGTGCCCGCTTTTTGTAATCTGCTTCTTCGTCAAGGCTTTTTATGATCACTGGTGGCGAACTTCGATGCCCAGTGGATGTAATATACCTTAAATCCTTTATTGTATAGTGTAGAGTTATTCTTAATTACTATGCCGTAATTTCTTTATTGTATAGAGTAGGTTTGTTCTTAATTCCTACTAGTTACTGCCATCATTCGCTATCTGAAAAAAATTAGATGTAGTTGACCGGGCCGAAACATTCGATAATGGGCCAGGTTTTTAGCGGGCCACAATTGGGCCAGCCTGCATCTTTCTTGGGACCGAATGATTGGGGCCTTCACACATTGCGCCAGGCCCAAACTTACACTGGCCTATATTTTAGTTGGGCCTTTTGTCGACCCAGCGCTTAGTTTGGCCCAGGTAGCGTTGGGCCATTAATGTTGAATATTGTCTTGGCCTGCTATGGCCGAGATGAAACCACAGCCTTTAGCGAGCCAAAATGCATGTCGGGCCTCAATTTTCACTAGTCGTCGACGGGCCTTCAAGTCGAAATGTAAGCCGGGACCGTTATGGGCCCGGTTAGCTCACGGGCCGTTACTGGTCGAAACATATCTCGGGCCTTAGTTGGCCCATCGATATCATGGGCCTTTAAGAGGCGAAAGCTTAGTCTGAGCATCAGCGTGCGAATTACGCTACAGGCCTTTAACAGGCCCAAAGTCACGTTGGGCTTATCTGTTGCCACCTTTAGCACGGGCCGTTATTGGGCCCGATGTCTGTCGGACCATATATGGCCCATGGGCAAGACGGGCCATTCCTGGACCGAAAGTCACACCGGCTGAAATGGGCCCATGTCTACATCGGGCCTCTAACAGCCGAAAGTCATCGATGTAGTTGGGCCTGAATATTCGGCGAACAATTAACGGGCCAGATCTGGCTTCGGGCCACAAATGGGCCCAAATATTGGGCGAACAATTAACGGGCCAGATATGGCTTTGGGCCGTAAATGGGCCCAAATATTGGGCGAAAAATTAACGGGCCAGATCTGGTTTCGGGCTATAAATGGGCCTTTATTAAGCAGGCCATTATTGGGCTGGCCCACTAGTACCTGATTAAGTTCTACGGGCCTTTGACTGGCGGCCTTTTTTAACCTATATGGGCCTCTGTTGGGCCCGACCACGTGTCGACGTACCATAGGCATGTCTCCTCCAATGGACGGGCGACATCGGCCCAATCGACGGCCAATCGAAATTTTACACGTGGAAATTTCCCATTGGTCGGTACATTAGCGGGTTATCGGATCCAAAATCCGACCCGATAGCTTAACGGCGTTAAGATTGCGGTGGATGCCACGTGTCGGTCACCCTTGACGAAAAGCACTTACGTGACGCTGCGATTTATCGTCATGGAAGTGGACACTTCCGTGATGATAATTTTGGTAATGTCATGGAACACTTCTCTGACAAACCACGGTATGACTATCTTGATTACATCATAAATTTGTCATGGATGTACATGCATGACAAAAAGCGACCTCTTGTGACAAACACGTATCATCACGGAAGTGTATTTTTTTGTAGTGCGGGTAATCTCTGGAAGCATCGGTTAGTCCATTATAAAAGATATCAAGTATTTCGGGTTTCTTAAGAGGATGATCAGCAAAGCATTAAGTAACTTGAGAAGCCTCCCCCAAGCTTGTGGGAGACTCTCTTCTTTAATTTGCACGAAGTTGTATATTTCCCTCAAAGCAGCTTGTTTCTTATGAGCAGGGAAATATTTAGCACAAAAGTAATAAATCATATCCTGGGGACTATGCACACAACCAGGATCAAGAGAATTAAACCATATCTTAGCATCACCCTTTAATGAGAACGGAAATATTTTGAGTATATAAAAGTAGTGCGATCTCTCATCATTAGTAAACAGGGCAGCTATATCATTTAACTTAGTAAGATGTGCCACATCAGTTTGATTCATAGCCATAAAAGGATCAGACTCAACCAAAGTAATTATATCTGGATCAACAGAAAATTCATAATCCTCATCAGGAACACAGATAGGTGAAGTTGCAAAAGCAGGGTCGGGTTCCATTTTATCCCTAAGTGATTCTTTGTTCCATTTAACTAATCACCTGTTGAGCTCATATCTATCCTTGCACGCAAAAAATAGAATGTAGAAGATTCCATATCAAAACATAACCCTCGGGAATAGCGGGCATATTTTCATCATCACTTTCATCATCGTATTGATTCAATAATTTCTTTCTCTCCAAATTTCTAGCAATTTGTTCATCTAGAAATTCACCAAGGCACGGTAGTATCAAGCATAGAAGTAGTTTCATCATAAGTATCATGCATAGCGAAGTGGCATCATCAATAACATTGTCATATATCGGAACGAATAGCAGAAGCAGGTTTAGGTGTCGCTAGCTTACTCGTAACAGAAGGTGAATCAAGTGCAGAGCTAGATGGCAGTTCCTTACCTCCCCTCGTAGTTGTGGGATAAATTGTTGTCTTAGCATCTTTCAAGTTCTTCATAATGTCCAGCAGATATAAATCCCAAGTAACTCAAAGAATAGAGCTATGCTCCCCGAATCTGCGAGAAAAAGGTCTTGATAACCCACAAGTATAGGGGATCGCATAGCGACTTTTCGAGGGTAGAGTATTCAACCCAAATTTATTGATTCGACACAAGGGGAGCCAAAGAATATTCTCAAGTATTAGCAATGAGTTGTCAATTCAACCACACCGGAAACTTAGTATCTGCAGCAAAGTGTTTAATAGCAAAGTAATATGATAGTGGTGGTAACGGTAACAAAAGTAAAGACATCAAAAGTAATGTTTTTGGTATTTTGTAGTGATTGTAATAGTAGCAGCGGGAAAGTAAATAAGCGAGAACCAGTATATGGAAAGCTCGTAGGCACCGGATCAGTGATGGATAATTATGCCGAATGTGGTTCGTCATGTAACAGATCATAACATAGGGTGACACAGAACTACATACAATTCATCAATGTAATTTAGGAAAGTATTCCTAATATAGTCATACAAGCTTATGGAAAAGAACTTCCATGACAACTTTTGTCCTACCCTCCGTGGCAGCGGGGTCCTATTGGAAACTAAGGGATATTAAGGCCTCCTTTTAATAGAGAACCGGAACAAAGCATTAGCACATAGTGAATACATGAACTCCTCAAACTATGGTCATCACCGAAGTATCCACGATTATTGTCACTTGAGGTTGTCGGATCATAACACATAATAGGTGACTATAGACTTGCAAGATAGGATCAAGAACTCACATATATTCATGAAAACATAATAGGTTCAGATCTGAAATCTTGGCACTCGGGCCCTAGTGACAAGCATTAAGCATAGCAAAGTCATAGCAACATCAATCTCGAGAACATAGTGGATACTAGGGATCAAACCCTAACAAAACTAACTTGATTACATGATAAATCTCATCCAACCCATCACCGTCCAGCAAGCCTACGATGGAAACTCACGCACGGCGGTGAGCATCATGAAATTGGTGACGGAGGATGGTTGATGATGATGACGGCGACGAATCCCCCTCTCCGGAGCCTCGAACGGACTCCAGATCAGCCCTCTCGAGAGGTTTTAGGGCTTGGCGGCGGCTCCGTATCGTAAAACGCAATGATTTCTTCTCTCTGATTTTTCTCTCCCCAAAAGCCAATATATAGAGTTGGAGTTGGCGTCGAAAGGTGTCCAGGGGGCCCACGAGGTAGGGGGCGCGCCCCCCACCCTCGTGGACAGGGTGTGGGCCCCCTGGTCTTCATCTTTGGTGAGGATTTTTTTTATTTTTTATAAGACATCTCGTGGAGTTTCAGGTCATTCCGAGAACTTTTGTTTTACGCACATAAAACAACATCATGGCAATTCTGCCGAAAACAGCGTCGATGCAGGTTAGTTCCATTCAAATCATACAAGTTAGAGTCCAAAACAAGGGCAAAAGTGTTTGTAAAAGTAGATACGACGGAGACGTACCATCCGCCTCCATGAGCCTCTTGCAAAAGTAGCAAACGAAGAGAAGACTCGGGAATGCATAGTTTGTTAGCTTTCATAAGATAAGCATCCTTGATATAATATTGTTCCCAAGAAGTATGCGTCAAACACTTAGCATAAGGAATAGCAAAAGATGGATCATTAGCATACAAGTCTTTGATGTGCTCAAAACCAATAACATTCAACTCAAGTTTAGTGACAAGCGTGCATAGGCGTGAAAGTGCATCCGCAACTATATTTTCCTTACCCTTAATGTACTTGATCACATGGGGGAAAGATTCAATAAATTCACTCCATTTGGCATGACGCTTGTTCAACTTAGTTTGACTTTTTAAGTACTTAAGCGTTTCATGATTGGTATGTATGACGAACTCATGAGGTCTAAGATAATGTTCCCAAACATGTAGCACACGTACTAAAGCATACAATTCTTTGTCATATATGGGATAATTTAGTTGAGCATCGGAGATTTTCTCACTAAAATATGCAATTGCTCGTTTTTCTTGCATCAAAACTCTGCCAATTCTGGTACCACTTGCATCACAATGAACCTCAAAAGTTTTGTCAAAATTGGGAAAAGCAAGAATCGAGCATGAGTAAGCAAAGACTTGAGCTCATCAAAAGCGGTGGATTGCAAAGATCCCCAAACAAAAGGAGCATTCTTCTTACTCAAGGCATGCAAAGGAGCGGCAATAGTGCTAAAATCTTTCACAAAGCAACGATAAAAACCCATAAGACCAAGAAAGCTACGCACTTGTTGCAAATTGGTGGGTTGGGGCCAAGTTTTAATTGCTTCAATTTTAGCTTCATCAACATGGACACCCTTGGAAGAGACAACAAAACCCAAGAAAACCACTTTGTCAACACCAAACGTGCATTTTTTCAAGTTTGCATAAAGACGTTCCTTGCGGAGGGTTTGCAAAACAGTCCTAACATGATTAAGATGCTCTTTCATGGTTTT
Organism: Aegilops bicornis; assembly: GCA_021605145.1. NCBI lineage: Eukaryota > Viridiplantae > Streptophyta > Magnoliopsida > Poales > Poaceae > Aegilops > Aegilops bicornis. Next base: position 555,015,305 of record CM038674.1, read on the forward strand.
CGTAAACACAAGAATATCGTCAAAGTAAACCACAACAAAGACTCCAATATAAGGGCGATACACATAATGCATAAGGCGCTTGCGAAAATGCAAGAGCTTAGATAAACCCATAGGCATGACTAACCACTCATATAAGCCAAATTTGGTTTTGAAAGCAGTTTTCCATTCATCACCTTCTTGAATGCGGATTTGATAATAGCTACTTTTAAGATCAATTTTTGAGAAAAAGCTGGCTCCACTAAGTTCATCAAGCATATCATCTAAGCGAGGAATGGGATTCCTATAGCGAACGGTAATAGCATTTATAGGTCTACAATCGAAACACAAGCGAAAACTTCCATTGGGCTTAGGCACAAGTATATTGAGGAACGGCACAAGGGCTTAAGCTTTCACGTACATGACCGTTGTCGATGAGTTGTTGTACTTGCCGTTGGATCTCCTTTGTTTCTTCGGGGTTGGCACGGTATGGAGCTTTGTTTGGAAGTGGCACTCCGGGGATGAGGTTGATTCGATGCTCAATGCCTCATAGAGGACGTAGACCCGGAGGTAGCTCATCGTGGAAAACATCTTGGAACTCCTGCAAAAGAGATTGAAACACTAAAGGTAGCTCATGAGAGGTGTTAGTTGTTGGCTCTCCATCCTTGCACACAAGGACAAAGTGCATGACACTCGATGGGTTCTCACACACTTCTCTCATCTCACTTTTGGTGGCAAATAGGATGAGGTTGTTCTCTCTAGGCGAAGAGGCGCTCAAGTTTGGCTTGTGGCTCTCACTCACTTTTTGGTGGATCACTTTCTCACTCTTCTCTCCATGATGGGTGGCTTGCTTGTCGGCTATCACTTGACTAGGAGACATAGGTCGTAGCACATATTCTTTCCCTTTCATCTTGAAGCTATAGTGATTGGTACGCCCATTGTGGATGACACCATGGTTGAATTGCCAGGTTTGAATAAGAAGGAGGTGGCAAACGGTCATTGGGACCACATCACACTCCAAAGTGTCCTCATATGCACCAATTTTGAAGGAGACTTGGACCGTATGCCTTTCGATTAAGTATAGTGTCGAGTCACTTAGCCATTGAACCTTGTAGGGGTGCGGGTGCTTCCTCTTGACCAATTGAAGCTTGGAGCATAGTTCTTCACTTGCTAAGTTGTGGCAACTACCTCCATCGATGATGACCTTGACGGACCGTCCATTGATGCCGGCCTTTGTGTGGAAGATATGGCATCGTTGATCTTCGTCTTGTTGATGTTGGAGAGTCAAGACCTTGGAGACAACAAGAGCGGGACTTGAATCTTCATCACAAAAGACTTGATCATCTTCATCTTCGTTGTTCACTTGTCGGTGCATGGCCACTTGCTCAAGGGCTTCCATTTCTCCTTCACTCATGGAGTCGTAGGTGTCGTCGTCGTTGAGGATCATGGTGCGCTTGTTTGTGCATTCAAAGGACTTGTGGCCTCGGCCGCAAGTGAAACACTTGAAGGAGCTTGTCTTGATGGTCTCATCGGTCGGAGTAGATGATGAAGCACGTGGCTTTAAGTTGCTTGTAGTAGGAGGAGGACGACTTGAACTTGTCGAAGTTTTCTTGTAACTTGACTTGTCACCGGTACTTGGTGATGCTCTAGTTGAGGTAGGAGTTGCCGAAGTCGCGGGAGCTTGATAAGAGGAGCCGTAGGTCTTGGACGAGTACTTGGCATATTTGAAGTCATCTTGGACTTGTCGCTCGGCCTTGGTCGCTTGATGAACTAGCTCGAGGAGGCTTGAGTATGGTTGGATCGACAATCTGCTTGATTGGATGGTTGAGGCCGTTCAAGAAGCGTGCCATTTTTTGCTCGTCGTCTTCCTTGACATTGGCTCGAATCATGGCAATCTCCATTTCTTGGTACTATTCTTCCACCATCTTCGTGCCTTGTTTGAGAAGTTGCAACTTCTTGAAGAGATCACGGGTATAGTGTGTAGGCACGAAACGAGCTCTCATGACATCCTTCATCGCCTTCCAAGTTGTGATTCGTGGTTCGCCTCTTGTACGTCGTCGCTCAATCACTTGTTCCCACCAAATGAGATCGTAGTCTTGGAACTCGAGGGAGGCCATTGCGATCTTCTTCTCTTCGTGCGTGGTTGTGCAGCAGGAAGATTTTTTCAACCTTCAATGCCCATGAGAGGTACTCTTCGGGGTCATTGCTTCCATTGAACTTGGGCATGGTGAAATTTAGCTTGCCATAGCGAAGTTCTTCATCGAAGTAGCGGTTGTGATGGCGCTCTTGCCGTGGGGGAAGATCCTCAAATGCTCGTTCCTCGAGATGTCGCTCTTGGCGTGGAGGAAGTCCATGATCCACTTGCTCTTGTTGAACTTGAGGTTGAGGTGGAGCTTGAAGAGCTTGTGGAGGAGCTTGAAGGACTTGGCGTTGCACAGGGTTGCTAGTTCCTCTCGTGGATTTCTTCTCGAAGGGCTTCCTCTTGATTGCGCCGTTCGCGATTGCGGTTGGCGATGGCTCGACTTGATTCTTTGAGGGCATGTTCCGCTTCAAGAGCTTGCCCTTCGTTGTTGTTGTTGAAAGGCGTTGAGCGTCGGCGTCTTGTTCTTCTTGGTGTACCTGGCTTCGTTCTTCCTCTTGGCGGCGAAGACGTTGTCATTCTTGCGCTTGAGCAAAAGCGTCTTGGTTTGAGTGAGGACGAGGGACTTTCTCATCGACTTGCTCTTGTGAGTGCTTGACGTGTAGTGGATTGCGAGATGCATGACGGTCTTGACGCGCGGCTCGTCGAAGAGTGTTCGATGACGGTGTACTTGAGCGGAGAAAGTGTCGTCCGAGTGTCGACTTGAGTGGCTCCGTCTTGAGTAGGAAGAAGTTGAAGGAGGCCAGTTGACCAACAAAGCGCGGATCTCGTCCATTCTTGCATCGTTCTCTTGCTTGTGCGCGTCGAGCTTGTTGTCGAAGTAGTCCCGTGTACGTTGCTCGGAGAGTCGCAAGTCGATGGCGAGGTTGTCGATGCGGTCGTTCATTGCTTGTTGCTCTTGATGTAGCGCTCATTGTGCACCAAAGAGGTGGCTCTTGGTGACAAATGATGACATGTCATCGTCTTGCTCGATGAAGAGTGGGTTGGTAGAGGTACTTGGCCTATCCATCATATGAAAGTGGTGGTGAGTAGGAAAATGAGAGAACAAAACCAAAGTTACCTTTTCCGAAGATTGTGGATGTAACAAGTACGATCCCACGTGATGTTACAATACGGGAATTGGTACCGGGAATTGTTTCTCACACATACAAGTAAATGGTCTATGGAGGAGGTCGGTTAGGATGGTGGCAAAAAATTCAAGCAAATGTTATTCAAGATATCAAAAAGGTTGAGAAGATTCACAAAAATGCAAGTAAAAACAAATAGATCAAACCCGATGATATCACTAGGAACACACACATGGAAGATAGATAGAGAGACACTAGCTCGATTGCTCAAATGGGCTAGATCTGGCGTGTGCACCAACCTATAAGAGAAGCGTGTAGTCTTCAATCCCAACTATGCTACATATGAGATATCAAAGATGATATCTTGAAATGACTCGATGATATTGCCTACAAGCTCTTTGTTTCTCCTCTTTTGCTTAAAAGCTTTTCTTGTTTTTTTTCGATGCTTGAGTCAAGTATGATATGAGACAAATAAGTAAGATATGCACGGGAGAGACTTATGGCACTAAGATGGTAACACGATCACTCTGATTGCACAAAAGCGTGGCCAGCAATTCTCAACTTGCTAGTCTCGATGGGTAAGATCTGGCGAAATGGCTCGGGTTATCAATGCAAAAGCAAGGGTGAGATGTCGTCGAGGTTACCGTCCGATCTTACGGTAATAGTGAAGTTGTTGAAGCCGGTGTGGTGTCAGGAGTTGATGATCGCTTGGCGGTGATGATGATGTCCAAATCGCCTAAGTAGCGAAACACCTTAGGACATAAGAGAAACCGCGATCCGAAACTCAAACAACCACGAGAAATAGTCTTGGAAGAACACGGGTGTTGATTTGGAAGCAAAATGGTGCAAAAGAAAAATGGCGAAGTTCTGGATGAATTAAAATGCATACGAGGGTATGTGAGGCTTCGTGTGCTCGGGGTCCCGTGTGCCGCAGGGTCTCGAGGAGCCCGATGTGCGCAGGGTGTTCTGAGGAGGCGGATGAACAGCTCCGACTCGTGGGGATTTTCAAGGTGAGGTCAAATTTGAGGACTTGGGTGGTGGGGAAGATGGTAGATGGGTAGATCCACTTGCCAAACTCCAAATTCGTGGATAAAAACAACCAAATCTCTCAAGCTCAAACAAATGGCAAGAAAATTTTTGGGGCTATTTTTGGTGGGGATTTTCGGATTAGGGGCCGAAAAAACAACTTGAAATCAAGCTAGAAAGTGGAAGGTAGGGACTCCAAGATGTGAATCAACGTGGCTCATGATACCAAGATGATGTAGGGTAGAACCCTAAGAGGATCTTTTCACACTTGGAGGGAAAAAGGAGAGAAACAACAAGAACGAAGGAAATCACTCCAACAATTCCGATTACACATCCACTAGCTAGGGTAACAACACAAGATCCACAAGTCACAAACACAGTCAAAGGAAAGATACAATGGCAAAGTTCATCCCAAATCCAAAGGAAGTGGGGCTTGAAGATATTATTCTCCTTATGGAGGTCTTGAAATCCATAAGGATTCTTCCCTAGGGGTCTTGATCCTCCAAGAGGGAAGAGGTAGAACAAAAGCTCACAAATATCTCATCTAATACTTTCCTAACCCTAAACATAGCCTGAAATGCGGTTTATATAGTCTTGGGGTGAAGTAGATGAAGAGGGGCTCGGTTGGGGATCACGACCGTCCATCACAGGAGGCCCGTGCGCCTGCAGGTAAGTAGGGCCCGTGCGCCGCAGAATCCAGTGGGCCTGATCTGAGCCCGTCTTGCAGGTGTTCAGCGCCAACTCCTGGATAGTCTGTGGGGACGGGGTCTCGAGGGGCCCATGCGCGCAGGGTCACACAGGACTTCCGATTTCTTTGTTGTAGCACTCCGTCTTGGTCAGCGTGGCCTTGGGGTGGTCCTTCTTCTCCTTGGGGGTGCTCCACAGGCCTCTTGGTGGTGTTCCTCTTAGGTACCTAATGATGCATAGCGTATTTTGGCGACGTAGCAACAATGTTCCACTCGTATCCATATGCAAGCTAAGTAGGAAGGAGTTCACCTCGGTTTCCAAAGCACGTGCTCTAGCTCTTGTCATAGGTCCACGTGGGGCTTGATGTATCGTTGTAGAGTCCATGGGGATGATGGAAGGATGCTCCGCGTCACAGCTTGTCATGCAACAAATCGCTTGTATCTTCACAAGCTACTCGGCAAGACGGCATACGAGCTCCTCACCGGTAACAAACCCCAAGTTGGATACTTTCGAGTATTCGGCTCAAATTGCTACATTCTTGATAAGCATCGTCGTTCTAAATTTGCTCCTAAATCTCATGAAGGTTTTCTACTTGGTTATGGCTTAAACTCTCACACTTACCGTGTCTACAACAATTTCACCCGAAAGGTTGAAGAGACGGTAGATGTGAAGTTTGATGAATCTAACGGCTGCATAAGTAGAGCAATTGCCAATTGATCTAGGAGATAAAGACCGCTTGAAGCAATCAAAGACTTGTCTATTGGAAAGATTCGACCAAAGGAGGTGAAGGAGAGTACCTCGTCCCGGTCAAGTGGAAAGCTTCTACCTCACGACAAGGTGAACCAAGAGTTGATACGGAAGCATCCACAAGTGGGACACACCAAGATAAAGCAAACGAGGAAGTACACCAAGATGAACCTCATCAACCTCCTTCTTCACCACGACAAGGAAATGACAACGTCAACAATGAAGAAGGCCAAGAAGAAGAACAAGATGATAAAGATGTTCCACCCCGACCAAAACAAAAGCTCTCACGAGTTCGATCAAGAGTCGCCAAAGACCATCCCGTCGAGCAAATCTACAATGATATACAAACCGGGAGAATCACTCGCTCTAAAACTTGTTTAGCTAATTTTTGTGAACATTATTCATTCATCTCTAGCATTAAACCTATGAAGGTTGAAGAAGCATTGGAAGATCCGGATTGGATAAATGCCATGCATGAAGAGCTACACAACTTTGAAAGAAACCAAGTGTGGACATTGGTCGAGAAGCCCAACAACAACCACAACATCATTGGTACCAAATGGGTGTTTCGCAACAAGCAAGATGAATATGGACAAGTAGTTTCGCAACAAAGCCGTCTCATCGCCCAAGGCTACATTCAAGTCGAAGGTATGGACTATGGTGAGACATATGCCCCGATTGCTAGACTTGAGTCCATTCGCATCTTACTTGCTTATGCTAATCACCATGATATCACCTTGTACCAAATGGACATTAAAAGTGCTTTTCTAAATGGTGAAATTGAGGAGGAAGTTTATGTTAAGCAACCTCCCAGCTTTGTCAATCCTAAGAAACCTAATCATGTTTACAAACTTCACAAAGCTCTTTATGGTCTTAAACAAGCTCGTAGAGTGTGGTATAAATGCTTGACCAAGTTCCTTATTGAAAAAGGCCTTGAAATTGGAAAAATAGATTCTACTCTTTTTTACTAAAAGGGTTAATGGAGAACTATTTGTGTGCCAAATTTATGTTGATGATATTATATTTGGTTCGACTAACCCTCATTTTAGTGAGAAGTTTGGAAAGCTAATGTCGGAGAAGTTTGAGATGCCTATGATGAGTGAACTCAAATTCTTTCTTGGTTTACAAATCAAGCAAACTAAGGAAGGTACCTTTGTCTCTCAAACAAACTACACCAAGGACTTATTCAAGAAGTTCAATATGCAAGAATGCAAAGGTATGACTACACCCATGCCTACTAGTGGACATCTTGATTTGACCAAAGATGGTTGAACGGTTGATCGAAAAGTTTACCACTCTATGATTGGTTCATTGTTATATCTATGTGCCTCTCGTCACGATATTATGCTAAGTGTGTGCATGTGTGCACGATATCAATGACCCCTAAAGAATGTCATCTTAAGGAATTTGTGAAAAGGATAGCGAGATACTTAATACATATACCAAATTTTGGCATTTGGTATCCTAAGAGGTCCTCTTCCGATCTTGTCGGCTACTCCGATTCGGACTATGCGGAGACAAGGTTGATAGAAAAGTCCACTTGGTACTTGTCCAATTTCTTGGTAGATCTCTTGTGTATTGGTCTTCCAAGAAACAAAACTTCGGTATCCTTATCCACCGCTTGAGCGGAATACATTACCGCTGGTTCATGTTGTGCTCAATTACTTTGGATGACCCAAACTCTTAAGGATTATGGGATATATGTGAAACATGTTCCGTTGCTTTGTGACAATGGAAGTGCTATTAAGATTGCTCATAATCACATGCAACATTCTTGAACTAAGCATATTGAAGTTTGTCATCATTTCATTCTAGATCATGTTGCTAAAGGGACATTGATCTTAAGCATGTTAAATTACCGATAAGCAATTGGCGGATATATTCACCAAACCGCTTGATGAGAAAGTCTTTTTCCATTTGAGAGGAGAATTGAACATCATTGATGCTTCAAACTTGGAGTAGGAACTCCATTTGGATACATACAAGGCATGAGCCTCCTTGTTATTTCTTTCATGATGCTATTTATATGTCTTGGATATACTTGCACCCTTGCATGCTATCTAACCCTTGAAGGTACTTGTATGAATCTAAATCTATGAGATTGCAACTCCACTCACATCTTGAGCAATCTCTACATCACCGAGTCTTTAGCGGTGGTTGAAGACAAGGTAGCACGAAACCCTTCAAACATATCCTTTGACAAATTCTATATCAAATTTCATATTTGTCATTTTGGATACACAAGTCCTCCTCCTTTCAAAACTAATCCATGTAGGTAGATGAACTCACTTCCAAGTGGTGCTCCCGACTCTTGATGAGCTACATCAACCTCGAGCAACTCACACAAGTTCAACTACATGATCAAGATCAACACCACCACCGAGGTATGTTATTCCATCTTAGAAGCTTTTACTCCAAGTCATGGATCAAAGCAACTCAACAAGATGTGAATACATCAAGATGATTAAACGAAAAATGGTAACCCCATTTTGAGCTTAAACGATGAGTATGACCTATGATCAAGTGATCTCACTTGACTCCTAAGTCAATATACTCTAACATAGGTGACTTTGTCACCGACCAATTCTAGATGAAGTTCTCTTGTGTTTCTCTGTGCTCTTGCATTTGTCTCATGCATATTTGTTTCCCCTTTGAAAAACTTCATCTAGACTTCCTTTCTTTTTCTTTGTTTTGCATTCCACGCATCCAATTCATTGCAAATCCTTGGTTAATTCCTTGCAAATCCTTGTGAGATCTTACTTGCCTAGTGAGCTGAGGTGACAAGTGTTTTCTGCTGTGATGAACTTTCGATCACACCGTCTGTTGCTTTCGTCCCAACTGAATACTTTCGCTGCCGCCGAAGCACACAACTCGGTGCCACCGATTTCACTGCAGAAAAGACAACTTGCTACTTGTTCCTGCATTTTTGTTCCAGCTCCACTCAATGATTCTTGTCCTCTACCAGCATCACACTCTATATGCTGCTTTGCTCTGTGACTCAAGGACCAAACCTATTTGACTCACACTCAAGAAGGACCCTTCTTGGAAATTGATGTCAAATGGGGAGAGGAAAGAGCACATCAAGCTTAATCACTTTAACAAGGAGAGAGTTCTTCAACAAGGAGAGAGGAATCACATCAAAAGCCCCGGATGCTTGGTGTTGAAGAGAGAGAAGACACATGTCTTTAAGAGGGAAAGACATGTTCATATTTGTGCTTATTTGGTTGTTTGCATTTGCTACCGATTTTCTGTTCCCTATCTTCTCCCGGTATCCCATATAAGACTCGGAGAACAAGACATCTAAGGGAAGGAAATCTTTGAATTCATTGCATATCTTTACCTTTTGGGGACATGTCTATATCCAATAGAGTACCTAGTACTCACTCTCTACATGTCATCCCAATCTTGGTACTCTTGTGGTTTGTTGTTCTGCTCTTGCTTAATAGATGTATCTGTGTTATCTAACCTTGTTTACCAGGTTAATCTCTTCCAAAGCTAGCTCAAGACCACAAAGGTAAGTATATACATCACACTCATGTGCATGAGGATCTCTTGCTTTGATGTATATATTGTTTGCAGAAAAACTCATGAGCAAGAAGGTATATTTCCTATATTCACACCTTTTGCTCACGATGCATATAGCCAAAGATACATGTAACTCATTGCTTGCTTTGTCATGGTTATGCATTCACATGCTCTTACATTCCATGATCACATGAATGCATACATGAAGGGAGCCTATGCATGTTACATGTCTTTCCAAAGCTTTACTTGCTATTCTTCATATCTTTACCCAAAGCTTTGATGTATGTTGTCATCAATTACCAAAAGGGGAGATTGAAAGTACAAGTGCTCCTACAGGTGATTTTGGTAATTAATGTCCAACATATCTCTTGTTGGACTAATACTTCTACCTAGTATGTTTGAGATAAGTTCAACGGTCAGTGGCATGGACTAGAGGATGTGGAACCCTTCAAGATGATAAGGACGAAAAGTTGGCTCAAGCTCAAGGCTCGAGGACTCTACATTTTCTATTTCATTGATCCAAGATCACATTGAGTCAATAGGAAAGCCAATACTATTAAAAGGGGATGAAGTGTTGTAATGGCTTGCTTGCTCAAAGTGCTTAGTGATATGCTGAAAGCCTAAACCACTTTCTCACATCCACATATGTCCCAAACCAAAAGTCAAACTCAGCCCCACGAAACTTTCTATCCAAGGCATATAGGAGTTCTCTTGACATACTTTGCAGAAACCCTAATCAATTCGGTCTCACGAGTATGGGCTACAAACTCTCTGTTGCCCTATTGCATTAATTCCGGTCTCACGAAATATGAAGTCAGTCCCACGAGTTTACTTAGCCAACTCTCTGTTGTGCTTATTACCCAAATCGGTGCCACCGATTTTGTATGTCAGTCCAAGCGAGATAAGGCTTTACCTAACCCCTAGCACATCGATCCCATAGGAGTTGATCATATCGGTCCCACTTAGAAATGCCTAGCGGTCACATTATGAACTAAATCGGGTCGACCCGAGTTTTATAATTCGGTCCCACCGAGTTTGGTGATTTGTGTGTAACTATTAGATTTTGTGTGGAGGCTATATGCCCCTCCACCCACTCTTCATTAAGTGGAGAGCCATCGAGAACATGCCTACACTTTCAACATACATTTTTACGAGAACCACCTACACTTGTGTTGAGGTCAAGATATTCCATTCCAACCATAAATGTTTATCTCTAGCCTTCCCCAAGTTGCTTTCCACTCAAATCATCTTTCTACCAAATCCAATCCTATGAGAGAGAGTTGAGTGTTGGGGAGACTATCATTTGAAGCACAAGAGCAAGAGGTTCATCATAAACACACCATCTATTAACTTTTGGAGAGTGGTGTCTCCTAGATTGGCTAGGTGTCACTTGGGAGCCTCCGTCAAGATTGTGGAGTTGAACCAAGGAGTTTGTACGGGCAAGGAGATCGCCTACTTCGTGAAGATCTACCCTAGTGAGGGAAGTCCTTCGTGGGGATGGCCATGGTGGGATAGACAAGATTGCTTCTTCGTGGACCCTACGTGGGTGGAGCCCTCAGTGGACTCATGTAATGCCATTACCCTTAAATGGGTTGAAGTCTCCATCAACATGGATGTGCGATAACACCACCTATCGGAACCACGCCCAAAAATCTTACGATGTCTCCAATTGCGTTTGCACACTCAATCCCATCCCTTTACATTCTTGCAACTTGCATGATTTACTTTCCAGCTGCTCATATACTCTTGCCATGCTTGCTTGATATGTATTGTGAATGTTTAAACTTGTGCTAAAACTCCACTTCAACTTAAAGAATTTAAAAGCTGCAACTTTTTATTGCTAAGAGTCTATTCACCCCCCTAGACACCTCTTCTCTAGATCCTTTCAGTGGCCTCTCACGGAGCACTTTATAGGAAGTCAGCCCACCTCGTGGCCTTTCTTTGGGCTGTCGTCTCCTAGCGTGCAGTAGCTTGGACTAGTGACCAGCGAGGAAGCTGACGTTTGGCTCTTGAATCTTGAGGCGGTAAGCCCCGATGTCTTGAAAGCGCCATGGGGGGCGATGAGGCTAACCGTGGACAACTTCTCAAGACCGGAGATTGGTGGATACTGCCCTTTGGGTCTTTTATATTGGTATATAGATATAGATATAGATTCAGTTTGCTTGTTCTTCCTCCTTTGGAGCAACCGGTTAACACAAGAGACCCGTGACATATGTAGTAAACAATTCAAACAATTCAAAAGAAAACTGTTAACATGAGAGCAAATAATCAAGGTACTCCTTGAACAAGAAGCTTCACAACCTTCTTGAAAGCGTTGGGGCAACTCTGTTTTGTGTTTTATGTGCAGGTGGCGAGGACTTTTGTAGAAGATGTTCCTATTGGTTCGATAAACCTTGGTTCTCAGATCAAGGAAATACTTATTGTTAGGTTAAGTCACCCTTAAACTTAGGGTTTACCCAACCACACTTAGGAGAGAGCAAGCAGCACCTCATGGACATCACCATGAATTCTACACCAACACCCCAAGTGCCAAGAGGAACGATGACTACCCTTAACCTTATATGAGACATGACTACATCAAGCAAGACACCCTATGCATACTCAAGTACCAAGGGAGCAACCATGGAGAAGCAAGGGAACAAGTCAAGCCATGGCGAAAGAGAATGTGAGAAAAGAAGAGCCATCACAAAAAAGCGAAGGAGAAGAAGCGAAGGTTGACCATGCACTCGGGCCGGACATCGGACTCAACTCCGAACAAAAGGCTCCACTGGATAACCTTGGCACTGCTTGTCCCTTACCCAGCCCGGACATCTAGTTAAGCAATGAAGGTTCATCCCTCAAGTCGGACGTGAACTGCCCTGGTACTTATTGTTTGTCGATCTTGTGATTGTTGTGTGGATTTGTGGAGAGAGAACATGTGTGATTGGATCTATGTCCATGAGTGGTTGTGTTTGTGATTTCTTGTGTTTCCCTTGTGATTGAGGTGTTCCTCTCGATCCGCCCCAATTCATGAAAAATTGGGCAACCTAAGGTTTGACACTATATCATGTTTACTTTCCGCATTTTTATGTATTGGGGTGATGCACTTGGTGAACCTATAGACTCTGGTCGGTTTTTAGATAAGAATCGCCTTCCAACAATTTTTTACAAGTACTCTTATTTTGGTTTTGTTCTATTCGAAAATACAAAAAAAATGCCACATTATCTTTTAATTATCTTGTGTAACTAGCAAGACTAGCAAGGTTGACACCGTTGATAACTTTGTTGGGGACACAAGTGAAGTTTTATTTGGATTGTAGAATACTATATTGTTCTTGAGCAGCCACACCTCAATGGCAGTTGATGCCTTGGTTTCTAAAACTGAGGAAGAATTAATGTGCACTACAAACTCCTCCACTTGAAAGCCGAACACATTGTCACTTGATAACAAGCAATGAAGTTTGGTCATCACCACCACCACGCCACCCTCCTCCCCCGCGTGCGGGATGATGCTTACAATCTTCGTACTATTTACCGTTCTGTGCAAAGTTTTGGACGCAAAAAACACCCAGGTCTTCTGAGATATCATATATCTCTAACCTAACTCTCTGGGCTCATCGACTCATATCCGCCAATCTTAAGAGGACACACCGGCATAACATGACAACTGATCTCAACATATCGATTGATCTTAAAGAGACACATCTCTAACAACTATCTCCCCATGTGTGTTTTTAGGAGAATAACATGACAATATGGCATCAAAGCAAAGCATATGCAATGTGACAGCTATATATGAAGAAGGTTTTTCCTTAGCTCGTGATTTTGGTCATGTAATTTTCTAGTTTACCTTAGGGAGAGTAATATTGTGGTGCATATACTAGCTAGACGTGCAAGGGAGGGCTTTTTAGCGGTGGATTTTTTACTGAGGAGGAGGGGTTATTCTTGATGATCTTCTGGTAGACGATGTGCCTATTTGCCAATCAATAAAGCACGTCCTGCAGGTTTATGGGCACACCACCGGCAGGGCCTTGACCCTCGCTACCCGATAGCCTTTAGAGCAACTCCAATGGGCCGACCCAAGCAGGCGGCAGCTTTTGTCCGCTTTTTATGCATTTGGGTGACCATGTGCATCACGAACGTCCCGGCTTCCGTGTTTGGGTCGTGGCGATGTGTTCAACGCTGGCCCGACCCATTTTTTATGACGAAGAAGAAAACGTACAATAATTATACATTAAGCCGGCTACGAAGGCCGACGAGAGTTCTGCGTCCACATTAGCATTCAGGATGGGAATGGACCGGGTCGACCCACGGGTCTGGCTCGACAAAAGAAACAAGGTCGATAAGTCAGTCGGGTCGGCCTCACAAAAATCAGGCCATTAGAGCCGGCACGGAGTGACCCATTGGGTCAGCAGGGGCCGACCCACCTCCAGTACTGGAGTCCATCAGTATCATCAAATCCATCTTACTAGCAGCTTATACAACTAGCGAGCAGCTAATTATAGTATACTAATTAGCGAAACATCAACTAGCTAACGTTTGTACACGTACTGGAATCCATTAACCCAATCTCCTTTATAAACCGGACGTGAAAAAAGCTGAAATTGTATATTGTTGGTTCGTTTGTGGCTTTGATTATTTCAATCATGCATGTTTAGGTCATAATTTTGTTTTACTTGTAATAACATATTTTTGAGAATATTCTATGTACCACAACCAAATATTGTATAAGAAAAGAAAATTTGAGTCGGCCGAAGTACCCATCGACGGCCGAGGTAATAGCTTTTTAATTTGGGTCGACCTGTGGCCTCTCAAATTGGCCTTGAGGCCAGCAGGGCGGAGTCAAGGCGGTCCGGGCCGACCCATTCCCACCCTGAATTAGCATTAATAAAAACTGAAAATAAACTAAACTACAGAGGCGTGGTGGCGTCCTCGAGAATCTGTTCGATGGCGTCGGCGCCAAGGCGGCGCTTGAGGAGAACGCCGAGTTTGAAGGCGTTCATGTCGGTAGCGGGGCTATGCACGCCCCGCTTTTGTGCCGCCCAGCAACTGTACGCCTCCTCGTCGGCCTGGCGTGCCTCTCCTCCTCGGCGTCAGCGCTACTCGGCCTCGGCAATCAGCGGCTGCTCGACCTCGGCGTCCAGCTTGAGCATGTCGAGGCGCTCGCCGTCGTGGCGCTCCTCGGCCCGGCGGATGTGGCGCCGGTCTTTCGAAATCACGCCGCCTCCTGCCGGCGTCGTCCCGCCCGAACCGGCGGCGCCGCGGACCCACTCGCGCCTACTTTCGTCCGGGAATGGCGCTCGATGGGCTCCGGCTCGGCCTTTACATAGGGCGGCGGGGTCATCGGCGGCGGATCGCGATCGCCCGCCTCGGAGAGCCATAACTGCGCCATATGCCGCCTCGTACGCCCGCCTCCTCTTCCTCTGCCGCCACGCCATGTCGCTCATCCTCCTCGCTCTCCCGATAGACGCCCGCAAAGGCGGCTGGTAAGTGGCCTCCGCCGCTGGTCCTCCTCGCGAGCGATGGCGAGGTCGGTAACGCAGTCTTGATGGCCGACCTCGCAGACGCCGCATCGCCTCGCCTCGCCGTGCTGAAAGGCGAACCAAGCAGCGCCTTGATTTAGCGAGAGTCGGGCGTAAGCGGAGTGCAACCTTTGCTCCGGCTCGAGTGCCCGCGGCGCGCGCCTCCTCCGCGTCGCCACAGCGACCCATGAACGCCCGAGATCCCTATCCGGATCTAAGTGCGATTGTGCGGCGAGGGTGGCGTCGGGAATGCGTGAAACGCGGTGCTACCGATGCCACTCACTTTGGTGCAAACCTGCGTTAACCCGATACCTCGGCAAGCAATGGCCGTGGGCGGAAGAGAAACTTCCGGGGAAAGGGTGGCGAGCGACTTGCCCTTAGCCTTCTTCTTTGTTATCGTGTGGGAAAAACCCCATTAATCTGTTTGAAGCGGCTAAAGGTAGCCTAAGGTTGGATAGGGTTTGCGGCGGCAGAAGCGGCGTGGCTAGATGTGGACGAAGTGGGCTGGATGAGGGCAGTCCGCTTTGCCGCAGTCGACTTAAAAAAAACGTACCGCCGTCATTTGAAGTGTGACTCAGGAGGAATTCAGGTGTAAATTAAGGTGACCCGGCGGGTAGGTGTGGCGGAGCCGTTGAAGGCGGCCGCCCGAGGGTGGGGAGTTGTGGCGGACACCGCAAAGGGAAAAGGCGGCGCGTGGCGTCCAGATTCAGGCGTCCGTGTCACGGCGCATTTAGAGGCGCCAAATTTTTCGAGACGCGGGCCGAAAGCGACTCCCGATTCGATTGATGTGTTAGTGGCGTTGGGCGGCCTCTTTTGTCGCGTCGTACTGACGGACGGCGGCCGGACGAAATGGAGTCGGCGCCGTTGGAGTTGCTCTTAGGTGCGTTTTTATTTATAATAGTGCTTCGTTAGCGCATGCGTCGCTATCTACCCGCCTTCAGGCTTGTATCCGTTTTGCCGTGTTGTTTCGCTTTAAACCTTGTTTGTTTGCACTTTGGGCCTGAGCCTACTGGGCGGGCGTCGTTTGAGAGCCCAGGGCGAGCGAGCACAACGGACCCGTTGCTCACCAGCAGACGTCGTCGTCGTGCACGCCCGCCTCGTTCCCGTCACGCCGGCGCCGGACGTCGGTACCACGCAACCCAACCCAAACCCATCCCATCCCAATTTTAAAAGCGCGCACAAAAGGTGGGGGAGAAAACAAAGAGCTCAAAACAAAAGCCAGGCGAAGCGCGGCGCAGCGAGTGGACGAAAGCAAACCAGGGGCAAAGAGAGGAGAGCGAAGCGCTGCAGCACCGCACCAGCAGCGCAAACGTCCCCACCCCACACCCCACCCCCCACCCTGCCTTTGGGCCGCTGCCACCTGTGGCGAATAATTCGCTCTCCACCACCCTCCTCCTCCCGCTCGCGCCGGCGACTGCTCCGACGACGACCCCTGCCCTCCTCCTCCTCCGCCCTCGCCTTCCCCTCACCTTCTGGCCCGCCCTTCCCTCCCCTCCTCTCCGACTCCGACTCCCGACGCGCCCTTCTTCCCTCCCACGCCGCATGTGAGCCCGCTGCAAATCGCCGCCCGGCAGGAGACCGCCGCGGCGTTCCTCGGCCTCGACTTCCACGACGGGGACTACCACGGCGCCGACTGGGCGGTGGCGCCCGGACGGGCCCGGCCTGCCGCTCTGCTGGGACTGCCTGCAGCTGGAGGGAGCACTTTGACGCCCCACCAGCGCTGGGACCTCCCGGGCTGAGCGACGCCGACGAGTGGGAGCACGGGTCGCCGCCCGGAGGACCACGAGGAGGCCCGGCCCCCGCGGCGCAGGCGGCCTCGAGTGGGAGGTGCCCTCGCCGCCCAACAACCTGAGGGAGCCTCTTGCCAGTCGAGGAGGACGTCGACGACGTCGGCGTCAGGGGCAATCGAGACGTACTTCCTCGACGGCGGCGCCGACGAAGACGACGACGTAATGCTGTTCCGGGCAGCTGGCCGCGGGGGGCCGGAGCACGAGCCCCCCGGCCAAGGGCGGGACGCGCGGCGGCGAAGGCCGCCGTGGAGAGGCCTCCCGACGGTGGTGGAGAAGCGCGGCCCAGGGGCGGCGCGCAGTGCGCGGTGATGCAAGAGAACGGCATCGGGGCCGGCGAGGGGCCTCGGAGGCTGCCGTGCGCTGCACCCTCTACCACGACGCCTGCATCCTGCCGGCGTGGCTCGCCATCCGCAAGCACCTGCCCCGCTGTGCCGCCACGAGCTGCCCACCGACGACCCCGAGTACGAGAAGTGGAGGGCCAGGCGGGCCGCCGGCGATGCCGATGCCAGCGGCGACAGCTACGGCATCGCCGCCGGTCATCCTGCTGAATGATGACTAAAGAGATCAATGGTTGCTTCATGGATTAGGCATTGTGGTGCCGGTACATTTTGACGCAGTAGCTCGGTGTGTTGCAGAAATTCTTTTTTTTTTGATCATGAAGGGGAGCGGACATGAAATCGATGTGAATTGGCGGGTTCTTTTTTTTCATACATAATGATACGAATAAGGTGCATTTTCAGATTCGAATAACTTGGTGTACGTAGAGTGCAATCTGTCTTTTCAATGGAATGCAAAGGGAAGGAGGGTAATATGTCCTGACTTTCTCTAGAAAATTCTAGGGGGCAATGCAAATTCAAATTCCTTGCACGATTTCTGCTGCGCTTAATTTGGGCACAGGGAAGGGAGAAACTTAATCCAAACTGGACAACTCTTACAGTAAAGGTTTCATTTGAGAAACTCTGTTTCTTTTTTTTTCTTTTCTTTTTTTAGTACAGGAGAAGAAACTCTGGCTTCCTGACGAGACAGCACAGGACTATGCAGTCTGCTGGCACTGGACCATCCCTGGAATCTGAACTGAAACG
The DNA here is from genome assembly GCA_021605145.1 of Aegilops bicornis. NCBI lineage: Eukaryota > Viridiplantae > Streptophyta > Magnoliopsida > Poales > Poaceae > Aegilops > Aegilops bicornis. The sequence goes on from CM038674.1 coordinate 555,032,846, forward strand.
AAAGGGAGAAAACCCCAGACAAAGTCGAGGAAATACATACTCGCCAGCTTGTGAGTTTTCCTTGCTCTGCACGAGGCGTGGCATCGAGATAGTATCACAGGAGTGCAACCCTGCCAGGAGGAGAAAAAGTCAGCGGGACCTTTCTGCCGTTCGCTGAAGATGGGCCAGGCGGCCCATGTCGCCC